>JAODKL010000037.1:16126057-16138282 GCA_026780765.1 Petrocephalus schoutedeni
AACAACTCTGAGCTATTAGTTAAGTTCTCCCCAAACGAGCTTGATGGGCCGAATGGCCTCCTCTCGTTTGTAAATTTATGTTCTTATGTTCTTAACTCAACCATGGAGCAATGGAAGTCTGATGAGTCATGTTTTCTGTTGGTGGCCGGGTGCGTGTGTGTTGTCAACTTGGGGAAGAGCAGCAGGATGCACTGTGGGGAAGAAGGCAAGCCAGCATAGACAGTGTGATGCTCTGGCCAATGTGCTGCTGAGAATCCTTGGGTCCTGGCTTCACCTGGGTGTTACTTTGACCTGTACCACCTAGCTAAACATTGTTGTAGACCAGGTACACCCCTTCATGATAGGGCTGAACAATTTATCGATTTCAAACAATGCGATTAACAAATCGCAAAGGCTGCGATTTAGGATACGCATTATTCAGCCCGTCTGACCCAGAGTTTAAAACTATCGTGAGAGTAGTTTTGCAAATTCGTTCCATCCTCCTTGTGTAACAGTCAGTCTCACCAATCAAAAGTGACTCCGTATACGCCCACAAACACGTGAAACCCAAGGAAAATGTTAGTCGCAGTGCAAAAAAAATCTCTTCCGCTGCTGAGCCATAAGTGAAATACCAGCCTATTTAATGGTCAGAGATTGTTCACAGAAAGCTCCTATTTTAGGGGTCCAAGCAGCATAATGTTTTTATTACTGGAATTGTTTCATTTTCATCACTTTATTTTACTTAACACAGTAACGGCTTTTGTGTTAGTAGCTTTAGGTGTCATTGTTCTCTGCTAATTTGACCCTTGTGTACATGGGACTTTTCCGGAAGCACTTTACTAAGGGTAAAATGTGCATGCAAAAATACAATTACTTTACCATGTTCGGGTTGCTAGAGAATGTTATACAGTTATACAGTAATAATACATATATACGTTATAATTTTTTTTTGTTCTATGGTTTAGGTGTAAGTTCTATATCATTTTGTTAGAATAAATACATTTTGAATTGAATTAATATATTTCCATTATCTTTGGATTAATGTATAGTGTTAGAGTTCAGATTTCAATGTACGGTTGTGCTCAATTACAGGTTTTTATACATGTATAGTGAATACTGAGTTTAAAAAAATCGTACAGCCCTACTTCATGACAACGATATTCCCCAGCAGCAGTGGACTCTTTCAGCAGTTTAATGTGCTTTGCCATATTGGGAAACATTGTTCAGTAATGTTATGGCTGATTGGTGTGTGTGGATTTGTTTTTGCCACATTGTGAGGACCAAATGTCCCCAAAAATGTGAGAGAACCTGTTACGTTTTAGCTTGTGGGGACCTGAAAATGAAGATCTGTGAATGCAATCAAAAAACTAAAAAATGCCTAAAATCTTGTATTTTGTTTGGTTACTTATGGTTAAGGTTAGGGCTGGGCCATATCTGCTTCTGGCTTTTGTTATACAGTAATAATACATATATACATTATAATTAAATTTTTTTGTGGTAAGAAATGGTACAGTTCATCTCTACATCTCTATTCAGTGGCCACTTTTTAGGTACTAATACATGGTATCATGTACGACCCACTTTGGTCTCCAGAACCACCCCAAAAGCCAATGAGGTTTGTGCATTGAGATGCCATTCTGCATGCCACTGTTGTGCTGAGCTGATTTTAGCTGTTTTTGCACTTGCGGTTTTTTGCACTTGCCAAATTCCATCTGCAACACAAAGCTGCGGTCTACTGCATCCAAGAAAAAAAGTGCCAGCAGTGTCTGGTCCGGATTCGGTCGTGTTTCATATGTAGACTTTAGTCTCCCAGTTGGTTTTTTTTTTTATCATTTTTTTTCTTTTTATGCACATTTATGAATACAGTTTTCTGTAAATTGTATAGAAATTCCCCATTAACTTTCTCCTGACTTTGTTTATTCACAATCAGAATCAGTGGCAACCACCAATTGGCTCTCTAGATGACTGTACTGTGTTTACATATTCCATTATTGTAGTTTATAATTTTAAATTGTCATATCTGTTTAACCCTCAGATACAAAGAAGATGAGGATGGGTATTTACGGCTGAATATGGTGCGCTACGAGACTGTAGAGGTAACGGAGGAGATCATGAAGAATATGGCCAAGAAACGGACTCCCCGGAAGGCCTCTGGTTCCAGCAGCCAGGCGAGGCGCCCTGCCCTCCCAGCAGGGAGCTCCCACAACATGTCTCCCTCCTCATCCTCCTTTCCCACTGCCCCCTCCACAGAGCTATCAGCTCCCCAGAGCCCCCAGGACTTCAGCCAGTCAGAGTACTGTCCTCCGAGCACAGTCACAGATCTGGTCAGTGATCCTGACAGCAGCAAAGATGTGGCTCAGACTGCTGCCCCCTTTGGGGCTGTAAAGGCCCTGACTGAAGTGGCGCGCGGGCTGGGCATGGATGTGGTGTAGCTCAAGGCACCGGCTTTCACTTGACAGTGAGCTCCGTTTTCTTGCAGTTGTCATACAGCAGTGTCCTAGTATATCTTTATATTAGCTTTGACTGGATTTCCCCTGACATGAATTTACACTTCTCATGTAAATATACAAAGTACATTCCACTAACAGGATCATCTACAATGATAATGTCCTAATTTGAGTTTAGTCTTTGAATTACTTGCCATGAAGTTTAAATTGCACCAACAAGATGGTAATGTTTGTTTGAAAGGTGAATGTCACGCATTTCATTTAGCCCAGTCAAAAGGCTTTCGTTACATTCACTCAGAGGTGAGGCTTGTGTATTAAATGTTGATCCCTTGCTGCGATGTAGAAAATCTCTTTAAAATGATTTAATAGAGCAACTCTTGTCCAGCTGCCGAGAATGTTCACTTTCTTTGGGTCATTGTCATGTAACAGTTATCAAGCTGTCATGTATTTTCCCTCTGGTTTATTCCCATACTTATTTTAATAATAAATAGTTTTAATGTTTTCATAACATTCTCTGGCTGATTGTGATAACCATACAAATCAAAATTAGTAATCTGCTTTTAAACAGGGATTGATTATACATAATGAACCAATACAATTATTATTATTGGGCTTATAACCAATTATTCAGTGACTTGAATAGATTTAGGTTTACTGTGAATTTCATAAAGGATGCTAATCACCTAAATCATTGTGTCATTGTGCGTAGTGTAGCAAGAAGCTTCAATGGTGGGCCATTGTTTGTACAGTTTCCTGGATTACATCCCCTCAGGGAGTTCTAGGTGAATTTGGAGCCTGTCACAATGATACCTTTACTAAACCTATTAAGTAATAATAATAATAACAGAGCAAAAATCAAATCAAGATTAAATCCTTCATCTGCACAAGTAAATGTACATTGGAATGTGTCTCTTTACTTACTCCATCTTGCTCTCCATGAAAAAAACACACACAGGTGAGAGCAAACTTGGGGTCAAAGTGCAGGGTCAGCTAGCATGCAGTGACCCTGGAGCTAGGGGTTAAAGGCCTTGCTCAAAGGCCCACCAACATTTGCTTATTCTACAGAGCTTATTCTGCAGGCTGTACAAAGCTAACGCGCTGGATCTTACAGCTCTAGCATGGTAAATAGCCATAGTTAGAAGATTGTTGATTGGCAGTTTGACTATAAGTATAAGGGCTAGCAAAGGCAAGCTAACCAATAACCTGACTTTAGCCAAAAAAGATACTTCTTTAGATTGGAAGTGGAGTTTTTGGACGCAAAAAGTAAGTTAGTGGCTGGTAAATAGAGGTTGCCCTGCACAATGATGTTACGCTCTCCCTTTTCTTCCTTAACGTGAAATAGAGACTGAATTGCGTTTCCCAAAAGCAAAGCTGCTAACTACGTTAGCAACTTACATAGTTGGACTAGGGTTGCCACATGTCCCTTAAAATACGGAATCGTCCCGACTTTGACAAAATTCTGCGCCCCGTTTTTAGTCAGTACGGGACGCAGTTTGCCCCTTATTTCAGAGTTATGAACGCAGCATCATCCCTTCCACAGTCTGTATGAAAACGCAGGTGCATTGATTAGATTAATTGCAAGCAAGAAAGCATGAGCTTTTAGAGAGAGAGAACATATAGCTCTCTTCTCTAGGTGGCCCCTGAGACAGAGAGGCGGCTATCATTTTAAAAGTATAACGCAAAAGGAACCGGTTATGGTTCGGTAGGTTAAATATTATACAGCTTTAGCAAAAGGAATTGGTAACGGTTTGGTAGGCTATATATTATAGAACTATAATGTAAAAGGAATCATTTGAGATTCGACATTATCCAATAAACGTCTTATTCAATAGATTGGTGTCTGTGTCACTACAAAGTCAGGGGTCCTTAAAGGCGGACCGTGCGGTCCCCAGGTCTCTAATACCTTACACTGTGGGGTTCAGGTACTGCGGGAAGTCAGCCTAAGCAAAAGGCAACTGCCATTAATTTGGTGAGCGCACTTAGCTAAATCTGACTAATGTAGGGATAGTGCACTTCTATCGTTCAAATTCGCTAGCAGCATCCCCAAAGGAGGTGACTCGCAGAAGTTAAGGCCAATAAGGCTATATCTACGACAAACCACTTACGTCCGACGGGAGGTGAGTATGAGACGACTGCCTGATATTCAGTGTCCTACTCTGAAACTATGGTTGTATAAAGTGTTGTGCCTGACACCTGGTGCTCATCTCTGGCCTACCTAGTTCTGAGGCTTATGTGAGGTCCTGGGGTACCGCTCACTGTTAGACCGAGCCATAAGTGCAATCAAAGCGAACCACAAAAGCGGGGTGGACAAGGACTAAGTGTGGGTAGTGTGGGTGTGAAATGTACAAAATCGAGCAGAAACTTGCTTATGCATTGTCTGGGGTTGCCGTGAGAATATATGTGGCGGTACGCCAAGTTTAGTTTTTATTTATCTTGATGTGAGCGTGAAAACGGGCGTGCACAACATTTTTCTGCGTAAGCACCGGTTATACATGAGGCCCCTGGGCTGGGGAATTACATTTGTGTGTGTTATTGCATAACCTATGGATATTCTTCAGGTACTCCAATGAACTGGTTTTTTTAAACTGCCCATAATACACATTGCATTGCAATGCACATGCAGGGTTCCCACTCTAAAGCCCCTTTCAGACATGCGCTGCCACCCTGAACTTTGCCTGACTACCCGAAAGAGCTGCATGTGTGAAAGTAAATATGAAAAAGTCATAACTGGGCATTAAACAGACTTTACCCGAGTAGCTCTCTAGTACAAAGTCCGATAATTTCCGATTGATCCCCATGTGTGAATGGAGGAGATTGTCCAGAGAATTCACAGCAAGCAAGTGGGCATGTTGACGCCGTTTCAATAATGTTACTGCTGTGAAAACCATCCAATGGCGAAGAAGAAGGGTTATTTACACAAAGAAGACTCAAGAGAACACTAAAAATTGGAGAGACTAGATTCAGGAACTTCTCTCAGTAGTGCTGTAAACGAAACACTGATTTCCACAGAGTACTTCTTGCATTATGCCCTGCCTCCTGTATGCTCTACCCAAGCGCCACTCGTCTAAACCAACCTGAGTATTTGCAGTAGGTGTGAACGCATCTGACACAGAAAATGGCTTAAGACAAATGTCAAATCCCCTGAATAAAAAGCAGAATTTCCATAACCTACTATGATTGGAAAAACAGGTCACCTTTGTGCTCAGCAGACAAAACCCCATCAGTTACCATTTGAGTGGCTGTAAAGGGCTCCTTCTCACATATTTAACAGATCAACAGCACTTTTACAAACTTTACATTTAGCTTATCTGTCATATACAGACCCTTTCCAAAAAATTATAATATCATGCAAAAGTTTATTTATTTCCATAATTCCATTCAAAACATTAAACTTTCATAGATTATAGATTCAGGGCCCACAGCTTAATTTCAAGTACTTAGTTGTTTATTTGTACATAATTTGGGCTTCCAGCTCATAAAACCCACGAAAACAGGAATTCAAAAAATTTGAATATTGTGAAGACATTAGCCCAAATTTTACAGGGCATGAATGTTTTAGACTGTCACACACAACTCATCTACTAAACTTAAAGCACCTGCACAGGTTTTCCCAGGTGTCAGTAAATTGCTTCACTTTGGTTCAGTTGTCTCAGTTAGGTTCAATATGGGGAAGACTGCAGACTTGACAACTATTATGGAAATAAATAAACTTTTCCATGGTATTCTAATATTTTGGAAAGGGTCTGTATATTGTTTTGTAGCTAAAGCTCTTGAAATTTACATTTTAGAGGAATGTTTGCCATTGTTAGCGGATACTAAGCAATGCATATCTTGACTTACTGTAAGTGACTGCCAGTTGTTAATGAATGGGGACGGTATTAATAGGCATAAAAAAAATCTAATAACCAATAACAACCACTCAAGCCATACTGAACATGTAAAATGACCCAGTTAAGAAAAATACTGCATGAAAAATCTATTATTTTGATGAATGGCAAATAAAACATCCTACAAACAAAATTCCTTGGCCCTAAAAGCGATCAAATCTCCTGAATTTCCATGTCTAGAATATACTTTTAAAATATGATATAATTTGCCTTCCGCCCCCCCCCCCCCCCAGAAACCATTTGAACTGTTAAGGCATGCACCCCAGTTTATTTTCTGTAATTAATAAACCAGGCACAAACAAAAAACATCAAATACATTTTAACTGCATTTCAACAATGTTGCATTAGTGAATGAATTATTTAAAAGGAACAAGTGCAAAAGCAGTGGACATTTTAAGGTTCTAAATATCAACCATGCAGTAATTACAGATTCATACTTAATAAAGGGCTCTACTGTACCTTAAAATAAATTATGTAATATTTTTGTGAACTCGTTGCTTGAAATTACTGCATTAAATTAGGGTGGCCAGTTTGTCGTTAAATTCATTATATGATAGATCTCAAAATTCAAATATTACACACAATGTAAATAACAAGCGCATATGACAGTTTGCTTTGGTCACTGTGTCCAAAAATAAGGTTCAAAACAGGCATTTCAAAATGAAAATGATTTTCTTCTCACTGACAACACTGGATTCCAAAATATTTTACTGCATTCAACATGACTGAAAAATAATAAAAAGAAAAACATTTGGTAGTTAGTTGTTAAACTCAGGATTTACCAAAAAGCTATTCATTACTTTTACGGATTGGAATGACTTTGCTCATGGCTCCAAAGACTAAAAGCAGTCTTGAAATTTCGACGGCAGAGTTTACAGTTGTGCTGTCTCCTGGAGGATAAGGGTGCAGGCGCAGGGTTACTTACTGGATCGGACTGCTTGGAAGGGCTCAGAGCATCACACAAGATGCCACTGTGTAGGAGTTCACCAGCTGCTTTTTCCTCAGTCTTCCTGCCCATAGCAACAGACACACTTTCTGTAATTTCTGATGGGAGGGGCAGAGATGGGGAATGGGAGGAAATATCTTTTCTTCTCTTTTTGGAGGCAGACTCAGAATTGGGTGTGTGCGACTGAATGTGGCTCCAGAGACGGAAATTGGTTCTGAAAGACTTCTGGCATATGTGACAAATGAAAGGCTTGATGTAGCACAGCAGCTCTTGGTGGCGTTCCAGTTGCTTAGAGCTACTGAAATGCCTGCCACATTTTTCACATGACCACTGGCTAGATTCTTCTCGTTCGACGTTCTCTGGTCCACGGCTGTAGCTGTTGTCTATGTTTTCCTTAGATGGCTCCTCCTCCACCTTTATTTCTTCCTGGTTTGAGGGCAACCTCTCAGTTTTTGGGATGGAACTGTTCTCAGGATCTAATATCACCAGCTTAGAGGAATCAAAGCCAACACTTTCTCCGGAACCACAATGTTTCATGTCACTGGCTACATCATCGTTGTGATCCTGAAGATACAAAGATACTGGTTTCTTTCTGGTCCCAAGGTTTTGACTTTGAATCTCTGCTTGGTGCTGCCATAAGCTGAATGTGGACTGGAAAGCTTGCCGACATTCGTGACAGGTCAGCTTTTTGTCCTCACAATGGGTCTCCGGTAGCTTCTTTTTCAAAAGGTCGAAAGGGTCACAATGTGGATGCAAGTTTGTTGGCTGACATCTTTGCTCATGCACTCCCTGCTCATTCTTAATGCTGAATTTCTCACAAGAATTCATGTCTTGGTTTTTGTCCTTCTGAGAATGAAGGCCATGGTCTTCTTTCACATCGTTCAGAATTTCAGATTTCTCACAATGGTTCAACTTTAAGTGTCGTTTGAACTGAGACAATAACCTGTATGTATTTCCACACTGTGGGCAGGTGTTGATTTTAGACCTAGTCCTAAGATAATATTTATGACTTATTTGAGACTGTAGACTTCCCGACTTACAGCCCCACGGCTTTTTCTTTAATTCTCTTTCTTGCACCAAACCAGCAGACTTCTTGCATAATTGGTAATCCATGCCTGTATACGAGCTATTAGTAGGAGCTGGATCTTGCAATACTCCATGCTGCGTCTGGCAATGTGTCCAAACTTTGAAATTGGTGTGAAATCGTTTATTACATATGTTACAAGTGTATGGCTTTTCTGGGTTGTGAAACATGTTTATGTGCCGACATAGTCCAGCACTTGACCGGAACACCTTTAAACAATTCCTACACTTGAAAATACTGTTCTGATTTAGCTCACGCTGCATGTCATTGTTTACCTTGTCAGCTGTGATGCTAGGCCTATAGTCTTCTGATGAAAAATTGTATTCATTAACACATTTTGGCTTTTTCAAAGGGCTACTTTCACTGCATAGTCCTACCTTTCTTTGTCTCTCTTCCTCATTCATATGAACTTCGTTTGGCTCATCAAAACTCACTGTTAAGTTTCTAATGCCAACAGGCAAATCATCTCCAACAGTGACTTGTATTACATCAGACAGATCTCCCAATTGATTGGTTGCTTCTGTATTAGGGGATCTCTCTGGTGATTCTTTTATATTTCTTTGATCAAGATGAAACAAAGTAGTACACAGAGGATTATCTACTGATAATGAATTGGCCAAAGGAGTTTTGAAGAGAGAACCAACACTGTCAGTCAATCTAAATTTCTGATTGTTGTTGCCTTGAAATGCCTCTCTGCAGTCAGTCAGCTGTCCATGTTGTATTTCCAAATCAATTAAAGATGCTGAAGATGTTACAGATAGCTGCGTGGATTCTCCATTAGGTGGAACAGACTGCTTTCTTATTATCTGTTCTGAGGCAGTTTTCCCATGTAGATGTATGGCCTCAATATGAGAAAAACTGTTTCCAGGATTATCATTATGATTCTGGCCAGCAACGACATTCCTTGAAGTACAGCTACACTCACTGCCTTCGGAAAACCTCTTCTTCTTAGACACTATGTAAGAAACCTGAGGCTTCTTTTCCATTAAATTATTCAAGAATGGGATTCCCAAACTGCGGCCCAGCTCTTGAACTGCACCCAGATATTCTTTGTTCACAAACAGTGAAGAGGAATAGATGTAATTTAGCACATTCTCAAAGACTTCTGGGTCACAAAAATCCAGCTGCATAACGGACTGCCCTTGAGTGTTTCCACTGTTGAAGATGGTCTGAAAGTACTCACTGCTCGCAGCAAGAACACTCCTGTGAGCCTGAAATTTCTGGTCACCCACAATCATTATTACATCACAGAGCCGACCACTCAGTCGCTGTTCATTGAGCACACTTAATAAGGAGGAGATATGTACTGGATTAATGTAGTGAACCAGACTGTCCATTTTGCCTGTTGGGAAATGAAGAAAGACACTGTCAGATCTCAGAGACAACAACAAGACACAAGCAAACATCAATTTAGGCTCCTTTACAAAGTTTTGTTTAGTGCTGTGAGCTTTGAAATGTTATTAAATGATGCAAGAACAATACATTCTTTTAAAATTAGCAGAAATGTCTTTATTCATATTCAACACCAGCACTGTTTATCACAAATAACTGATCCATATGATAAAATGATGTTGCCAGACATAGGACTATTTCACTTCATTCATGATTCATCCCTGCACTTTGCACGTATACTGAACTGGCTTCAGTAATGCGCGGACGGAAAGTAAAAGACATGGAACAAGGTTTTAAATTTGTCTGATCAGTTTCATCTGTATGATGACAAATGCCTTAAAACACAAAAGGTTATGAATGGCCCCGGTAACAGGAAACTGCTTGGTGTAAGGATAACAGCACAGCCTGAACATGATCACAGGGTGACGCATTGATATTTACGTGCTGCTGTGGACGTCAGGTCTGTAGAACAGCAGAGGCATCCTTCCACGCCCACTCACCTAGACCTCCCAGTTCATGTCTGGGATTTTCATAAAATTAATGCAGAAACTTCCACTAAATTCATGCGATCCTATAGCTCTACTCCAAACACTTCAACAAGTTTTCACTTTCTTGCAACCAGTGTTTCATTGTGTAGTACTGTAGTAATTTCACAGATTTTTGGTACTGCATAAAAAAAGAGATGAAACAAAAAAGGAGTCGAGAAATTTACCCAAAATATGCTCTGTCTGGATGTAGTTTATCTACAAATAAATTTTATCATTTATTATCGTCCATCCATCCATTTTCCAACCTGCTTATCCTTTCAGGGTTGCAGGGGGTCCAGAGCCTATTCTGGAAGCTATGGGCATGAGGCAGGGAAGAACTCTGGATGGGGGCCAGCCCATTGCTGAGCGAGCACGCACACTCTCTCTCTCTCTCTCTCACTCACTCACTCACTCACTCACTCACTCACTCACTCACTCACTCACTCACTCACTCACACACTCACTCACACACACACACACACACACACACCTGTGGGCAATCTAGTAACTCTGTATGTTTTTGGACTGTGGGGGGAAAACCGGAGTACTCTGTCCTTGCAATATATAGGACATGAAAATTGGTACATCACTGCATTTTATTCAGTAGCCTGTAGTCCGACACCATAGCGTAGAGCCCATTTTCAGCCTTACACGTATTATTAGGTAGACCACCTCATTATGCTAGCAGGCAAAAAGCTGAATCATGCAATTTGTACTGAGGTAGGTAGTATAGGTAGCAGTACAACGTTGTTGCACAGTAACTACAGGATTTTCCAAAACTTATGTCTGACAATTTCAGCATCAGTGTCTGACCTCAAAAATGCTCTTCTGGATGGATGGGCAAAAAATTCCCACAGACAGATTCCAAATTGTTATGCAAAGCCTTACATCACTGTATTTTATTTAGTAGCCTGTAGTCCAACACCATAGCGTACAGCCCATTTTTAGCCTGTGGAAGGAAAATTTTATGCAATGGTAGGCCATAGCCGGGAGGCATTGCGGGACTGATTTTATATCTCAGGTTCTGTTGTTTTGGGGGTCGGTGCTGTGTGACCTTGCCTCGTGGCTGTCTGCACTGAACCAGCTCTGCAGGACACAGACCTTGGAGAACTGGGCTGAAGGGAACATCGGTTGGGGGAGAAAGGGGGGCCTGCAGGAAGGCCTGAAATGTAGTTGCTATACTATGCTATATGCAGTTTGTTATATGGTAGTGTTTGTTTAGGTAATGTAGGGTGTGAGCCATGCCTGCCATGGACCCCGAATGGGGGCCGCACCTTGTGGGGGGTTGGGAGTGGAATTTCCCTAATGCTTAGGGTTTTGGCCTCCTTCCTAGGCTGGATGGACAGGCTTATGTGTCGGACCCATAGGAGGCCTAGGCCTAACAGGGATCGAAACATCCTTGGAATAGACCAATAGAGGTGGTGTCTTATGTTTGTTGCATGTTTGCATATATTTGGTAACTAATCAGGACTTAGAAGTCGATATAGGGGAATTCGTGTTATAGTATATTAACCTGCTGATCTCTGGGTGCGGGGTGCATTGTACCCGAGTGTGGCTGAAACGCTATGCTGAATTGCTGGATAAAAGAAGAAAAATTTTACTCATCACATGCCAGGTCCGGAGTTTGATTTGAGTGTCTGAGAGTGATGGAATTACAGAGGACTATTAGAGTGATAGATGATTAGGTTAATTCTGGTTTCCACACACGTATTATTAGGTAGACCACCTCATTATGCTAGCAGCCAAAAAACTGAATCATGCAATTTCATAAATTAATATCACTGCAGTGTACTGAGGTAGGTAGTATAGGTAGCAGTACAACATTGTTGTGCAGTAACTAAGGGATTTTCCAATTCTCATATCTGACAATTTAAAAATCCATTAATGATATACACTCACCTAAAGGATTATTAGGAACACCTGTTCAATTTCTCATTAATGCAATTATCTAATCAACCAATCA
>JAODKL010000037.1:16152302-16164568 GCA_026780765.1 Petrocephalus schoutedeni
ATGCCAGAACTACAAGACTCGATAATTGACCTCAGGCCTTATCACCTAGCACCTCTTGACCACCATCTTGACCCGCACTCGTCTTTTCTTGCTTTGCTCATCCCTCGTTCTCTCCCTTTGACTTCAATGCATTTTAGTCAAAGTTTTCCTACTCAGCCAGTGTTCATGCCAAAGTTACAAGACTCACTAAATTACCCACCAAACACATAGCACCATCTTAGAAACCACTTTGAAGTGCATACCAACCACAAACCAGCATAGATCAGCCACTTTATTTAGAACACCAGCTGTCCCCGGGTTAGCAATTGCAACAGGCCCTTCGCAGAATTTCTTCAGGATTTTTTTGTTTTCTAGTTTTATAATATTCTAACATTTGCCTATGCCAGATGTTACAATGGGGTTGATGTTCCTATTATCGACAGTCCGTGTTTTTCTTGCGCGGAGATGGGGGAGGAGCCAGCAGATATCGTTCGTTATTTCTGAAATAAGGAAGGGTTTTGGGAGAGCCACGTGGACCTCGCTCGTTATTTTCCTAAGTAGTACATTACCTTATTCGTTATTCACTCCGATTGATCGCTTTCAGGAAAGTCACCCGGACTATTTTTTTATTTCATATACTGTCCTGTTTGCTACACTCACGGAATTAACAGCATCTGCAATGTGCTCCCACTCGCTGCATTTTTTTTGTCTGCTGTGACCACCAAACAAAATGGTTTTTCTAGTCTTCACCTCACCCACAAGGACCTCAATTTCTGTTTCTGTTTTATTTCACCTACTCTTGGTTTGTATAAGTAAATGTTTATCAGCCTTAACTCTTCATGAGGTGCTTTGCAATGACCATTTATTGCTTAATTAGTATATATCAATATTCATTGGAAGTTCTGCATAGAATTTATGGCTGAATGGAGACATGGCAACTTTTTTCACCACATTAGGAGCCCGATGCAACACTTGGAATAAACTTAAGGCCTTTCACCTGGTTAATTGTTAATGAAACAAGGGACTACATATAAAAATGCTATATTTCCTAAACAATTCACCAAATGAAATTAAACCTGTGACTTAAACACATTCATTATGTAACTTAAACTCCGGTATTTTGGGGTAAAATGCTATATTAGTGAGAAGTTAGGTGAGCTTAAATTAACCCAGCTGAGAAATCCTGCTTCGTGAAACAGGTAGGCCAGAAAAACTGCAGGAACAGGGTTACCTTCTCCGGCCATAGTCCATCCATTCATTTTATCCCTTCAAAATTAGTTTGGAACCTAACATAGTACAGTAAACACTTTGATTTAGACAAGGGACATATACACACTATAGGCATTTCTAAAAACCATTTAACTAATGACATCTTTTGGATAAACAGAGGAAATGACTGGAGAAAAACCATGTGAAAATTAAACGAACAAAATGTGTACACACACACAGGGACTGGAATCAAACCCACAACAAATCGGTTGTAGGTGCAAGACCACAGTGCTAACCTCTGAGCCACCATTTCACCCTAAATAAATAATTTATGTTACTGTTTCTTTGTTTTTCCTTTTATTTAAGGACAATATCAAATGGGTTTCCTTTATACAAAACAAAGCCTCATACTTGATCACAAAAATAAACAAGGTTTAAAAAAACATTTGGTTCAACTTACTTGTGTTCAATATTAAGTATGAAAATAAATCTCTATTTTACATTTCAAACTTTAAAATGGACCGTCATTCTCTTATACTTTTAACAAAATTCCACCTGTATTCAATTGATTCAAAATGGGTTTCTAGTACTATTTCATTTTTAAAATAAAAAAAGGAGACGTTCAATTTCTGCCCATTTTACAAGAGCAAGTAGCATTTCTTTCCAAAAAAGACTTATCGGCCATAAAATATGTACTTAATACGTAAATACGCAAGAAATAAATGTTTCTCTGACATCAGTAAAACATTTTCAACATTCTCCAAAACCCATGCAACAGACATTTTTAGTGAAACAATCAAAGGTATTTCCATACGTATATTTTAAATACTAGTGACACCCACATGTGGTTAGTTACTTGATGCAACTTTTCTGAACAACTTAGTTGTGGCAATGACAACAAATATTCAGTAGTTTCCTAAACAGGACACTGCCTAAAGTTTCATTCCAAAATCAGTACAGAAAATGGTAGTGCGTTTATTAGCTAATTGAATTGATATTAAAACAATGAAATATAAAAGGATATAAACTTCACATTTGTTCCACCCATCTGCATAGCTGCCAGGAATTAATTATACCATTAACACATAAACCAAAGCTATGCGTTAGTTTTCAAATAATATAACAAGGGAAAGAAATACAAATATGAAACTACATGTGAAAATTCAGGATCTCAGTATGACAAAACATTCAAAGCAATTTGTTACTGCAATCAAAAATTAAGCGTGCAATTTCACAGGGTCAACAACTTAGAGCTAAGAAATAAGTTAAATACATATGTTTTGTACATTTTACATCCTGTGATAAAACTGGTCAAATGGTCAAAAACAACAATTTAAAACTGAACACCTGAAAAAGTTTTGCATCTAAAGAATGTGTACCTGCATATACACAAGCTGGAGTTATGTGAAAACCAAAACAAGACATTTAAGATTTAAGAGCCCTTTCTTTTAACGCACTGTTCAGCTCAGCTCAGTTTCCCTTTCTGGATACAATTTGTTGTAAGTATCAACCATTACGTCCAAGTCATACTTAATATCATAATTGATGTTAAGCAGTGCCAGGCTCTTGGACCTTTGGTTGATGGGTGTGTCAGCGAGGTAGGCATTCATTCGTCTACGGGCCGTCTCACACCTGGGATTTTCCAGTCGCAGCACTGGCAATGTGCAAAGGACTTTAAGAAAGGCATGCACATTGGGAAAGAACTTGACCTCTGAGAGCTGGAGTGTTTCTTGAATGGTGGAGGGCAAGCTTATCTCCTTACCTCTGTGCTTCCATTTGATCCTCCAACAGTGTAGCTCTGCAGGGAGCGTGTCTGGGTTGGGCAGGTCATTTCGGTACATGTCTGCATTATTCTCTTCAGATGTATTGAATTTCAGTTGCCTCATAACTGCTGGAACTAGGGATAGGCATTTGAGAGCCTTTAAGTGATTCTCTGAAAAGACCTCCTTTAGTTCTTGCATGATGTGTCCAACGACCGGAATGGTCAAGTGCTCTTTGAAGTAGCTCTCGGGCTGGATGTCTGATGTGACTTCTGCACGCTGCTTTCGGAAATACAGGCGGGGAACCTTTACAGGAATCTCCATGGCAGCTGCCAGGTTAACTGCCTCTTCAAACCAGAATTCATGGTACACCTCAATGTTATCCAAAACTTCATTCAGTGAATGCAATACAGCTGTCAAACTGTTGGCAGCAAAGTACACATCCAGGGTCATTCCTTGCAGGTTTTTTCCAAATGCTCTTGTAAAAGATAAGGCATTTTTCAACACCACTAAGGTCACTACAAATTCAAAGTCTGACAGAGCTTCAGAAATTATGTACGCATCGTTGGCTAACTGGTCACTCCATCGGCAGTCCTCATTGTCATGAATACTGTCCATGCACAACAAAATGGATTCTAGAAAGTCTACCGCCAAATCAAAGATATCATGTCTCTCGGTCCATTTAAGACGACAAGCCTCTTTGAGATCATTGGCCTTCTCATCGTTGCCTTGGTAGAATATGGAAATGGCATGCTCCAACTCAGCTTGCAATGAAGGTGATTTGCTGAAAAAAGAGTCTACCTTTTTCAGTGTTGACATAACAACTTGGACTCTACTCAGGGGCAAACTGTTAGCCAGATAAACATTGAGTGCACATGTAGAGCATGGAGTATATATTGCCATTGGATACCTCTCCATCAGTTTAGCTGCAATAATTTTGATCTTTCTAACAAACACACCAGAGGTAACATGGGCCTGACCACGACAACAGTCCATGTCTAGACCCCACTTCTCAATGATCAAGTTTACCAACTTCCCAGTTAGGACGTCTTCATCATCTTCGAAAGGCAGAAATTCTATAAACTCCTCACGCAGGCAGCTGGTACTGTCAACAAAGCGAAGGAATATGGGCAGATAAAGCCCCTCAGGAAACTGAACCAAATCACCAGTGACTAATGAGAAGAATCGACTTTCTCTGGCCTCAAGAAGGAGTTCTTCTCTGACACATCCTTCACATACCTCAAGCATCTGTGCCTGCTGGGTGAAGGGGCAGTACTCAGCATTCACTGCTGTGGTTTCAAATCTTTTCCTCAGCACTTCATCCCCTGCATTGATGCGATATTCCAGCAAGGCTTGAAAATTACTTGATGTGAAACTTTCACTGTTCTCATTTTCTGCATGAAACTTTAGTGGGATGTTCTGCTTTCCGGTAACAATAATAATTTCAAAAAGGGATTTCAAGTAATCCCTTAGCTCTTTTTCCTCTGCAGTCAACCCGGGCATGTCCTCATTGGTCTTTCTCATTTCATCCTCATCTTCACCAGTTTCATTTTCATGTCTAGTTTGTGGTTGCTCGATGGCATCTTCCACTGGGGTAGTGATGGAGAGAGAGAAATTAAGCAATTTGTTGGGTTCATTACATACTATAGTTTATATTCAAACAATGAAAACTTACACCGCCTCTCTTTTATCTTCCTGATTTCCTCTTCAGTCTGTTTAAAAATAATTTATGGCCATCAAATAATAATAAACAAGCAGTTGTAAAAATGCCTGTCCTTTAGAATGGACAGCTACAAAGGAAACTTAGAATAAGAAAAAAGGAAAAACATCAGAGGAGCAAAACCAACTTAAAGGCTTACTAGTTCTTTAATTCGTTTTCGGTGTCTGCTGTGTGGATTGTTCAGATGGCTGGTCAGGTCGAAAATGGTGGGAATGGCTGTATCTTTAAGTACTGTCCGATATGGGCTCTGTAACAAATATTATTGCAATAAATGAAGATGAACTTTATTGACCCCAAGAAGAAATTCTTGAAATATCAGGGTAGAGCACAAATGCAGCCCCCATTTCTAGAAATAATGCAGTTGAGATTTGCAGGAGTCATCACAGCTTCAATGCAATGGCTGAGCCTTGCCCTGGATGAACTTGTCTTGTAATCTCCAATCAGGTAACCATTAGGGTGAAATCAACAAGTTCTCTTCCTTCTCTTATTCTACCTGCAAACTTTTTTTTAATTAAAAATTAAATATAATGATGCTTTGCAAACAAATATTCACCCTAAAGGTAAAGCCTAGAGAGAGAGGTATGCCAGCTTTATTCCATCCATCCATCCATTTTCCAACCCACTTTTTTCCCTATCGGGGTCGCGGAGGGTCCGGAGCCTATCCCGGAACCTATGGGTACGAGGCGGGGAACAACCCAGGATGGGGGGCCAGCCCATCGCAGCCAGCTTTATTCATCAGACCAATACCTATTCATCCGAACAGCCAAAGAAAAAAGTAATATATACTCATAGCATAAAACATGCAACTCGTTTTCCCAAAAACATTCCCAAACATCCCAAAGACACATACACAATACCCACTATATCTATGTTACATGATGTCTATCATTGTGCATTCACACACAGGTATGCTAGTGACAATACAGTCCTTCTAGGACTTCACGGTTCTGTGACTGTCGAAATTAACGCAGACTATAGACTTATCTGCTATTCAGCTAATGACACCCAACTATCTGTCTACATAGCTACTTTAGTCATATTTGATAGTTTTTCTTTGACAGAAGACAATTTCATTGTTCCTCAGTTCCCCCAAGTTAAAATTGTAGGCGTCACCCTGGATAGTACATTTTCTTTCGAAACCTATATTAAAATCACTCAGACTGCATATTTGAACTTGCACAATATCAAGGGTATATGCCAGGAGTTCTCAAAATTCACCTTATGAATCCATATGTTCAACAGAAAAGGCTTAATATGGTTTGAAGTACAAAAACAATGTCGAACCACCAAAGATAAGACTGGTTTATGACAGGTTTTCTGTTAAACTGCCATTATTGCTAAATACTAATACTTTGTTACTGAAAATTGATCCAGACATTGAACAAAAATTTGATGTAGACCATGGATCAAAAAATTTGAGACCCCTGGTCTGCACCCATCTCTTATGCCTAATAGTACTGCTTTTACATGCTCTGGCTATATCTCTCACTGATTACCACAATGCCTGCATGGTTAGGTTGCAGTGGGTCTGAAGGAAACATTGGGATTCAGAGGTTAAGAGGTGTGTCCCAATACTTTTGTCCATATAGTGTATTACTCCAATCCTCCAGCAACTTCATTGCTGACCTGTTTGATAATACACTGACTTTAAGATTACGCATATTACTTACTTCAAATCTGCACACCTTCTTGTACCCTTAGGTCTTGCTTCATCAGTTTCACTATACAGATGGTCCACAAGTTACGATGGCTCAACTTATGATTTCTCCATCTTCCAATGATGATAGCAATACATCAAAATTGTAAAAATATGATACGTTTCATGGGGCAGGCAAACATAGCAGCATATGTGGTACAATACGTTGGGACGCTGCTGGGATGTACGCATCTCCTGCATTGTGAGATTCTTCACTCTCGCCAGCAATCGACAGGGTTCAGTTGTCTTGGAGTCAGAACATGCATTTTTACCATATTTTCAAGTTATGATGGGGTCATCGGAACGCATCTCCATGCGCATGTCGGGGATTACCTGTATGTTCTGCTCCCCTGACTACTATGGGGGTCAAAGCATTCAGCCATGCCTATCCTCTGCCCATCAGTACATATATAATGTTGATTCTTTTCTCACGTTCCAGCCCCACCTTAAAACATACCTTTTAAAACTTGCTTATTCAGTCTGACCCACTCAAACACTCAAACTCAAGTTTATTATTTCACATGGTAATAGTAATTTGCAAGAGCTTGCAATTTTTCAAATTTACCTTAGCTATTTGGCAATAAATGGTCAAATAAACAGATTGCTTGAATTTGGACAACTTGGAGGTAGAGTGTGGCCTAGCGGGTTAAGCCTCTGTGCATCTAATTGGAAGGTTGCCAATTCAAGCCCAGCCTCGGCACATCTGTGGGCCCTTGAGCAAGGCCCTCAACCCCCAGCTCCCTGGGCGCCCCTCAAGGTGCCTGCCCTACCCGGTCAAGCTTGCTCTAATGGAGAGTAAGGTTGGGGGAGGTGAGAAAAGAATATCCCCATGGGGATCAATAAAGTATATATAAAAAATATATAAAATGACACTATCCTGTCAAATGTCTGGAAATACTGACTGACAATCATTTGTTTTTCAACAAGGTAAGAACTTAAGCACACCTTAAAGTTATGTATTATAAAGTAATATCTTGTGCAAAAAAGAAAAAGACGGAATGCTGTAAAAGATGACCTGGCAGAGCTGGTTTGGGATGAGTTAAACTGAAGAGTAAGAACAGGGTAGCCTGTACCCAGAATGTGTGAAAACTCCCCTATATATAGAGAGCACTGAAATGTGATTGGTGATTACTTTCTACATTTCATTTTGTATCACTGGGAATTTTCTGAGGACTGAGATTCACACCAAAAAACAAAATATGTACATTAAATATATTAAAGTATTTTTCACATGAATACATTCCTAATTACTGAATTTTGGCAGAAGTACCTTTTTATAATTACAAAGACTTAAAAGGCAATGACAGTAGGTTAAATTATGCTGATATACAATGGACATGTACGACTTGTGTTCTTACCGTTTTACATATCATAGATGGCTCAAAATGTTTGGCACACAATCTGTAGTGCTTGTTCAATTGATCTGAAGTTTTATCCTCCAGATCTGCTCTCCGGCAGTTCTCCACCCACAGCTTGCATCTAATGGAGAACGTTATTAAATAAAAACATGCAAAGAGAAACGATTTGGTGCCAATTGAATGAATTTTACTCAGTTATTGATACAAACAGGTGAGCAGAATTTAAAAAAGCAGGAAAATCAGACGGCATATATTTAAAATGGCTTGATGACTGGAATCCAACACTGTGCTTAAAATGGCTATAATAAACAAAGTATTGCAAGAAACATGCATAAATAGGTTAGAAACCAATAATAAGCCCTTCTGGGAGAAATATAACAGCCCTCAAACTCCATACAATTGTATTCATTACAGCACAAAAGTGAAATAAGATCCAGTTTGTAAAAATAATTTAAATGTAGAGAATGTAACAGTGTGACAAAACAGCCATCATCGTGTTCTCGGTGCAGTCCGTATCTCTCTACATCCAGTTATAAAACTTTTGAATATTCATTAGTAGCACGGAAACATTTCCCATACGAAGCCTGGGTTCACAAATTCCCAGCTTCGTATTTAATTATAATACACATTTTTTACAGCACAATTCAGCATTGCTAACCATCGTCCAGTAACTGCGGCAGATTTCTTTACTAACATGTAAAGGCATCTAGGTCACACTTAAAATTTGTGATCTACATTTCAAGGAAGCAGTATTTTTTTATGTTTATCTTCCTCATTTATGTTTGCTTCTTATTAACACAGTGTTTATTACGCATTGCAAAGAAATACATGTGTAAGAAACGCGAATTTCGCTCTCTATATACTCAGTTTAACCAGGGGTTGACAGATCAGCCCGACAAACACTCACCGATGTTTACGTTTTCATATATTCAATGTGTGGCGGTAGTGTTCACAATAAAATGCGAGACTTTTAAGCAAGACTGAAGCGTAAATTAGAAAGAAAGCTAGGTGCTGTTCCATGTTTAAAATGATATTCACTCAGGTTAGACATAAATGCCATGAAATGATCCAACGTGCATTCAAAAAGTAACGTACGTGTTTCACGTGAATTTGCTAGGCTAAATTGGCCCCGGTTACTGCAATGTACCGAGCTAGCACACAAACTTTATCGACCCGTGTCGCATTAAGAAGCTAGCAAACACCTGGCTTAATCTTAACTTACCTTAAACGAAAATAAGCATTGGCCATAAGTGCAAGTGCACTACTTAACTTAAATACGTATAATTTATTTCTGCTAGCCACATACGCTAATATTTCTATGCATTTTACTGATTATGAACTACTAGGTCCTGGTAAATTTAACCTTACCTTTGAGGGTCCCTCGGAAACCTAAAAAATGCTAGGTCGGACTGGGTGCTTTTTCTGGTACAGTTTGGAGCCGCACAAAAATTTGGCATTATATTTGGGAAAAAAAGCTCTCCAGGAGAACTTCTGAGTAAATGATCAAAAAAATTAAAAAGTCTTTAAACTGAAACTTAAAAGGGTATTATTCAAAAATTATTTGAACGGCAGCAAACAAAAAAAGAAATGCGCGCAATACTGCTGTCTGTGGCCTGGAGGATTCAGCACGAAACAGACGCTTCCATCCCACAATGCACCACTGCGCCAAAGACTATTGGCTGAGGCACCTCTTCCCACCCTTCCTGGTCATGAACGCTTTTCATCTGATACGGAGTGTTTGAATGTGAATTAACCATTTGTATCTAAGTAATATACAAAATATTAGAAATAATAATAATAAAAACAATGTACAGGATGTACTTTTGGAAAAGAATATAAAAAAATACCGGAAAATGCTTTTCGAAAATAAATGGGCTCGTCCGGGATTTGAACCCGGGACCTCTCGCACCCGAAGCGAGAATCATACCCCTAGACCAACGAGCCATAGTACACGATCGTTGACAAATATTCCTTTATATGGATTCTTTTTGGACGTCTTTTTTGATTTCAGTTTTCTTACCTAACTTGGACCACCTAGCTATAAGATTGATAGGGAGCGAGAGATCGATAGATTATCTGGTCACCCAGTAAATTATATATAGTTATTTTCCCCACCATAATAATAATAATAACATAGCGCCTGCAAGATCAGGGTCATTTACATTTCCCGTCATGCTTAAGTTGTATATAGCCCATGTGAATGCCTTAATAAAGTAGTTCTTTGTATTTGTTAGTGTTTAAATACATGTACCTTTACCTGTGTTGTATGTGTAACCCTGCAGTCTCTTCATTATTGCTTATTTTGTGGAAATCTTAAAGACACATATAAAACCATTTTAGATAAAACCGTTTTCTCTTGTCTCATTCACCTCCGCTGCGATTTCTCTGTCTGCGCCACACTGGTGTCAGATGTAGAATGCCAGACGCAGCCCCACTGGGGTGGGCTGCGGGGAACCTGCAGGCAGCAGCGAAGCAGCAAAACAGAAGAGGAATTGGTTCCTGGAAGAAGTCTGCTGGGGCTTTAGCAAGGCCCAAAACAGCTGTTGGACAATCATGGGATGATGGAATGAGGACAGTGCTGTCCCATCCTACAGAAGCACCCCAGACCCATACAGCCACTCCGGAGATGACACCAGCGACCGAGACAGACGGGCACCATGGTGGACTCCTCAGCAACACCACCGCTCACGAGTGAATGGTTCCCCTTTTCATTTGAGATGGAGCCGAAACATGGTTGAGTGAAAAGGATGGAGAAGAGTATAATATGGATGGTTACATGTTGTTCCGTAGAGACCCAATAGGTAGGAATGGAGGTGGTGTTGCAGTACATAAGAAAGAAAACTTGCAGGCAAGGGAGATCACTGATATAAATAAAACTCCTATGGGTAAAACTAGAGGCTAAAAACTCAAATAGCCTAATTATTGGTGTTTGTTACAGAGGACCTAATGTAGCTGCCGAGGAAAGCAGATTGTTATACAGCAATTTTAGGATTATGAGTAATAAAAATGATGTGGTGGTTATGGGTGATTTTAATCTACCTGGGATACAGTGGGACAGTGTCTCTGGCTCTTCTGAAAAAAAGAACTTGAGATGGTAGAATTCATGGATTGTTTTTTTTTTTGTTTGTTAATACCCCTACCAGGGGAGATGCCATTCTCGTTCTTGTTTTCCTTATCTGCTGGTGTGGTACCATATGATTGGAAGCATGCTAATATAACGCCCATATTCAAAAAAGTGGATAGAAGTAATCCGTCAAACTATAGGCCAATCAGTCTGACTTGCATAACTGGAAAAGTAATGGAAGCCATAATCCAAGCAAAAATGGTAGATTACCTGGATTCTAATAACGTTCTGAGGGATAGCCAACATGGATTTAGGAGGGGTAGATCTTGTTCAACTAATCTACTGGAGTTCTTTGAGAACGCTACAAGAGAAATTGATCACAAAAAGCCCTACGATGTGATCTACTTTGATTTCCAGAAGGCATTTGATGTTGTCCCCCACAAACGGCTCCTGCTTAAGCTCAAAGTTATAGACACCGATATACAGTATACAGTAAATTGGTTAAATTTGCATATGACACCAAGGTGGGTGGTGTAGCAGATACTGAACTAGCGGCTACAGCGGGATCTTAATTTAATTAGTGACTGGGCGGATACCTGGCAGATGAAATTTAACATTGACAGATGTAAAGTAATCCATGCAGGGAGCAGAAAGATAAAGTATAGATATTTTATGGGTCCTACTGAAATTAAGGTAGCTGATTATGAGAAAGACCTAGGTGTGTATGTTGATGCTTTCATGTCCCACTCTCGCCAGTGTGGGGAAGCAATTAAAAAGGCCAATAGGATGTTGGGTTACATCTCTAGGTATGCTGAGTTTAAGTCAAGGGAGGTAATGCTGAGATTATACTGTTCCTTGGTAAGACCACACCTAGAATATTGTGTGCGGGTTTGGTCTCCTTATCTTAAAAAGGACATTGCTGCCTTAGAAAAGGTGCAACGTAGGGTTACAAGATTCCTGGTCTTAGAGGAATGTCATATGAGGAAAGGTTAGCTGAGCTAAATCTGTTCAGCCTCAAGCAAAGGAGGCTGAGGGGGGGCATGATCCAGGTCTATAAGATACTGTTCTATAAGATGCTGTTCAACCAAATAGTTACTTCAGAATTAGTTCAAGTAGAAGAACTTGTGGCCATAGGTGAAAATTAGCGTGAGAACATTTTAAGTTGGATTTGAGGAAGCACTTCTTTACACAGCAAGTTGTTAGAGTATGGAATAGTCTTTCTGTTAGTGTAGTGCAAGCTAAAACCTTGGATTCCTTTAAATCAGAGATAAATAAGATTATAACAACTCTGAGCTATTAGTTAAGTTCTCCCCAAACAAGTTTGATTGGCCGAATGGCCTCCTCTCGTTTGTACTGTATATTTCTTGTGTTCTTAGTGGCTCCCACCAGACCCAGGGGACTTGTCCCAGAGTTGAGGTGGGGAGTGGGTGTGGTGTTCGCCAGGACAGTAGATGTTTTTTGGGGGGGGGGGGGGGGGGGG
>JAODKL010000037.1:16164668-16177330 GCA_026780765.1 Petrocephalus schoutedeni
AAAGTTCACTCACTAGTAAATATATATAAAGTTAATATATACATTTATCATCTTGGAAGTTGTCGTGTTGGCGGCGGGATGAACGACCCATAATGCAGGCTGAGGAAGTGGAGCCCCTCACAGGGGTGTTTATTCTGGGAAATATGAGGATAAATGGGAACGTAAGCCACAGGAAACAAACAATATCCAACAAATGGAACACGACGCAGATCAACTAAATAGTGGAGGACATCAGGGAGGAAACAAGGCAGGTGTGCAAGGTTAACAAGGGGATTGACACATCAGGCTAGCACAACGAGGATCAGGTGAGGCTGATTAAGCCCCGCCTGAGGGAAACAAACACGCAGGGCGGGGCTGAGCGTGACCTAGCCCCCCCCCCCAAAGGGCGCACACTCTGGGCGCGGCAAACCCCGGGAGGGGACCTAGGGGACCGGAGGACAAGACGGGCACATGGGGCCAGGATACAGGGCAGGATCAGGCACGCAGGACACAGGCAGACTCTGGAGACGGACGACCTGGGGAAGACACAATGAGGCAAGGCAAGGCCAACAATGAACAACAATAAACAACCAAGACAACGGGAAACAGAAGGGCAGGACGGGAGAAAGACAAGGGACACCGGAGAAGACAAAATCGACCAAGGACAGGGACAACATGACCCTGGACACAAACACCAAGGAACACTGCAACAAGGAGCCCAGGAGGACGTAGAGAACAGGGGAACACTCAGGGGAGATGGAACGAAAGGGCAGGACTTGAGGTAGATGTGGAGACATGGAGGCGAAGGGCGACCGGGGTTCAGGAGTGCAGAACCGCTGCTCTGGGTGCGGGCATCCTCCGGGCCCAGAGGTTCCCCTTGGGCCAGCCGCACAGTAACCCGGGCTCAAGGGTCGTGTAGTCGGCACAGGGCCTCCAGGTCTCGCAGACGTGACAGAAATCGTCGAGCTGCAGGGACGGCGGGCCCCGCGGGAGCTGCAGGGACGGCAGGCCCCGCGGGAGCTGCAGGGGCACCGGACGCCGTGGGCCCGGCGGGTGACGCCTCAGACAGCCAGTGCAGCCGGTGTGGCGAGGACCGCGGAACCTGCAGGGCGAGAGTCAGGCACCGACCTTGTCCTAGGAGGAGGCCCGCTACTTCGGGCATGTCCCCGCCTTCCTCGGCGGGAGAAGGAGGCTCTGGTTCTCCTCCTTCTGCTACCCTGCTGGGGTAGCGGCCCCCGCAGGGACTGGGAGCGCACCAGTTTTGGGCCTTGGACGGGGTACGGGATCCCTGCTCCTGTGCTCAGGGACACCCCCACAGGGCCCCATTCAAGGTCCTCCTGAGGGTCCTCGTCCAGAACCCCCTCCTCCAGGCAGGGGCTCAGCCGAGGGCCCGGTCCCAGGTGAGAAGGTACGCTGGGCCAGGACTGGTGAGCCTGTGCAGGATGGGGCGAGGAGCCGGGCGACGCGGAGGGCTCAGGAGAGGAGCCGGGCGACGCGGACCGGACGTCGGAAAGTGCGCAGGAGGCAGACCGGACGACGGGGAGCTCACCAGGTATGGACGACGTCCCAGGGAGCACAGACGACCCATCCGGGAGCATTCCAGGAGCAGGCAGGACCTCAGGGAGCGCACTGAGCGCGTCGAGTGACGCCTCGGGGAGTGCACTGGCCGTGTCGGGTGCGGCGGTGCCAGAACCTGGCCCGGTCTGGAGCGTGGCGGCACCCTCATCCATAACCGCCTGGTGTGAACTAGGCGCAGATAGGAAGTCGGGGAGCGCACTGAGCGCAGACGAGAGTTCAGGAAGCGCACAGGCGCAGACGAGAGTTCAGGAAGCGCGCGGGGTGCGGACTGGGAGATGGGGAGCTCACCAGGCCTGTCGGGCGACGCCTCTGGGAGCGCACTGGGCGTGTCGGGTGACAGGCAGAGTTCGGCGGGCCTCACCCTATCAGGTACCTCGGGGCTCAAAGTAGGAACCTCGGGGGCGACTGAGACTGACCTCGGAGGAGCAGGCGCCTCAGCAGCAGGCGCCTCAGCAGGTGGCTCGCGAGCTGGAACAGGAGCTGGAGGCATTGGAACAGGAGCAGGAGGTGCCATAGCAGGCAGTGCTGCAGCCTCATCTCCTGTACTGGACGGGGGCGTGGCGGTGTCTTCTCCCGGACTGGACGGGGGCGCGGCAGCGTCTTCTCCTGGACTGGACGGGGGCGCGGCAGCGTCTTCTCCTGGACTGGACGGGGGCGCGGCAGCGTCGTCTTCTGGACGGGACGGGGGCGCGGCAGCGTCTTCTGGACTGGACGGGGGCGCGGCAGCATCTTCTCTTGGACTGGACGGGGCACGGCAGCGTCTTCTCTTGGACTGGACGGGGCACGGCAGCGTCTTCTCCCGGAAGAGATGGGGACACGGCAGCAGCATCTCCCGGATCCGTCGGGGGCGCTGCAGCGTCTTCTCCCAGACTGGACGGGGCCTCTGGGAGCGCTCTGGGCACCACAGGCAACGCCTCCGGGGGCGCACCTAGTGCAGTGGCACTGTCTTCTGCACTGGACTGGAGAGCGGTGTCAAGGAGCGCAATGGAAGACGCCTCTGGGAGAGCACCGGGTGACTGGCAGGAACCGGCAGGTGCGTCAGGCGATGCTTCTGGGGGCGTAGCAGCGCCGTCATCAGGACCAGCCAGGGGCGCGACGGCGATCTCCGGCGGAGAGGAGCCAATCGGCGGCGCAGAGTGAGATGGTGCCTCCAGACGTGAACCGAGACTGGGTGTGGTGGCGTCCCCCATCTCGGGTGGTGGCAGCACCAGGGAAGTCAGTCCCTCGCTCTCCCGGACTTCTCTCTCCAAGTCCGAGAGGTACTCCTGGATCTGCACCAGCTCCCATGCTTCGGCTCCCGAATAGGACTCCTCCAGCCAATTCCCCCAGCTGATCGAGCCCTGAAGCCAGCGGGTGCTCCTCCGTGATCCGGTGATTGCGGATCAGATCCACGTACCGACTCGACAGCCTGCCCCACTCCTGAGCGTACCGGAGTGGGTCCTGGACCGGAGCCAGAACTGTGGAACTCACCGCGATATGTCCGGGACTGGGAGTCAGAAGCACAGGATCAGGGGCTGAACGTCCGGGGTCTCTGCATCTTCCGGGTAAGGAGGCTTGGGTGTTGCCGGAACACAGCCGCTGGGTCGCTTTTTGGGGTCGGATATTCCGTCGTGTCGGCGGCGGGATGAACAACCCATAATGCAGGCTGAGAAAGTGGAGCCCCTCACAGGGGTGTTTATTCGGGGAAATACGAGGATAAATGGGACCGTAAGCCACAGGAAACATTAACAATATCCGACAAAGGGAACACGACGCAGACCGACTAAATAGGGGAGGACATCAGGGAGGAAACAAGGCAGGTGTGCAAGGCTAACAAGGCTCAACGAGGATCAGGTGAGGCTGATTAAGCCCCGCCTGAGGGAAACACTGGGAGAACAAACACGCAGGGCGGGGCTGAGCGTGACAGAAGTAAATCTACTATGTATTTATATTTTGCTGGATTAAATTACTGTCATGCCCAGCCTGTCCAATCCTCCTGTATGCCACGCCCCCTCGTTAACCTCGTTCGGCATCTCTCTGTTTACCAGCTGTTTATTGTTATTCATGATCAGTCCTTTGTATTTTAGTCCGCGTTTAAGTTTGTTTCCCCAGTCCGGTCATTGATGTTGTAATGATTTGGTGTGCTGCTACCCGCTTTGTGCCTTCCTTTTAATAAACCTTGTGTGTATTCCTGCTATTTGGACTCTGGTTCGTGCTTCCCTGCTCTGCACCTGGCACAGAACGTGACAATTACATTCATGTGTTGTATGATTGCATTGAATTACTTCAAATAGAAATATTTAAATTTGTATTACTGTCATTCCAATTCAGCATCTTACAGTCAATTCAAAATCCAATTAATGAATGGAATGGGGCATAATTCATGAATTCTGGACAACCCTAGTATGCTACATAATGTGTAACCAATAAAAATTGCTATGTGTTCAGTCACACTTTTGATCTAGGAAGGTGAATCAACCCTCATGACAAGCAATGATGGGAAATTGTACAAGTCAACCTAATGCAATGTCCAGGATGTCTAACTGCTGTTTTGCGACTGGCCATGAACCCCATGGACCATCTTGGTAATGAACAATTCGTAAAGAAATACAGGCTGGCCTGTATTTTAGTCTGGTGCAGGATAAAAACCGATGAACACGCTGGAATTTTGCCCTCATTGCACCATGCAACTTCTCTCTGCCTTTACAAAAGTGGTGAATTCCTGCAGACCTACAAATGCACATGGGCTCAGCAAGGCTGCTGTGTCCTGCATCTGTGCATGCATTAATCACATTTTTGTTGTGCCGTGTGCACAACTACATACAATGACTGGCAGGAGGGGATGCCTTGCATGACACTAAAATTGGTTTTCATGCCACTGCAGGCATACCTGGCATTGCACGTGCAGTGGATGGAAAGCTCAACCCTAGTCATATTTTGACAATCTACACCTGTCTTGGCACTAAATGTCCATGCAGGTGACATGCAACAATCAAGGACATTTTACATACATTGTCTCCAAGTGACCTGGAGAAAATCGTGGTGCACATGATACTTCTATCTAGTCCGACTTTGGAATGTCAGATGGCAAAGGGTGGTGCAAGGATGAATTTGCTGGTGGCTGGTTATTGCGAGGAACCAGTCATCCTCTTAGTGAATACCTGCTACTTAACTCCAGTGTTGAACCCCCAAACTGCGGCTGAGGAAAGGTATAACACCACACACCAAAGAACACACACTGCTGTAGAGTGTTCTTTGGTCATGTAGAAGATTCTGGTGCCTACACAAGTACTTGGGAGTTTTAAAATTTCCCCCTGAATGTTGCAATGCAGTTTTTTTGTGTATTTTGCTGCACAGCATTGCAGTAATTATTATATTAAAATACATTTTTAGTCACCTCCTCAATGAGTAATTTTAATGATTCTTTTGAGAAATGTTACTTCCTTTCCCTTTTGCTCTTCTTTACAAGGAAACGGCATCCCATTTTGAGATTTTAATATTTTCAGCAAATTTATTTTAAGTTAATTTTGATGTCTTTTGCTTTGGTGTGTTTTTATTGATTTTATAATTATTTTATGATATTCTTACATTTGTCTATGCCAAATGTTACAATAATATAACACATTTCACCATTGAAATATGTGGAATCAATGTTCCTGTTATCGACAGTCCGTGCTTTTCTTACTCGGAGGCGGGGGAGGAGCCAACAAAGTACTACTTAGAGATTGCTCGTTATTTCTGGAATAAAGAAGGATTTTTTGACCTCGCTCGTTATTTTCCTAAGTAGTACACTTATTCATTATTCACTACGATTGATCGCTTTCGGAAGGCCGCCCATGTGCATTGATTTATGAGAATTTGTGCATGGCAGTTTGACCAGCACAGAAACATTACTGACCCACTGGGAAACCTCCCTGGGCTCCTGATGGCCAGTCTGCTCCTTCTAGGCACCTAGACACCCTACCATTAAGTGAAGATGAAGGGTGATTAATTGTCATTGTTGACAGACCACAACACACAGTGCACAACAATGAAATGTGTCCTCTACATTTAATCCATGTATGACATTGTGACATTAGCAGCTAATTCGGTGCCCGTGGAGCAGTCCTTGGGGGTGGTACCTTGCTCAGGGTAACCTTTTGATTACGTGATCGCTTCCCTAATCATTAGGCCACCACTGCCACCACTAATGCATGATCACATAACTAAAAACATCTAGGAACAGCACACCTTGACAAATTAGATTAGGCATCTATTTCAAGATCCAGCTCATGTGTTGCTAGGGAACCAGCATTTGTGGCCTCCAAGAGAGACATTTGGTCATTTAATCACCTTCCAATGTCAAGTAGAGAAGTATTCCTTAATTTGATTTATAAATGAATAGGCTCCGGACCCCCCGCGACCCTGAACAGGATAAGCGGGTTGGAAGATGGATGGATGGATGGATTTATAAATGAAGAAGGAAGAACTGCATCATCATACACAGATGCACTCATTCAATCAATCAATGCAATCATTGATTGGCAAGGCCAGGCCAGAGTTTAAAACTTGGTTTCAAATAATAACTCATTACAGGTATTTCCTGCCAACTTGGTTGTCTTTCAGTACTCAATCAGTTGTGACCAAAGTCACACTCATAACGACTGATTGCATTGCTTGCCACAACAATACTACAATGGTAACCTCATGCTAAGAAGTGAATATTTCTGCTTTGCCACTAGTGTGTGGCAAAGTCTGTGGGTTCTGTAAAGTCAATACAATTCTTAAAGTTCTTATTGTATATTTCTATAGAGTGACATCAGAGCAATACAGTACAATAAAGCTAATTTACATAGTGGGAGAATCCTGATCCCAGTTTTGTAAAACATTGGAGAATAGGCAGTGTTAATCTATGTCATGCTCAGCCCCGCCCTGCGTGTCTTTTCCCTTGTTCTGCCCTCAGGCGTGGCTTAATTTGCCACACCTGTCCCTCGTTTAGCCTTGCCTTGTGTTTTATTCCCCTTGTTAACCTAGCACACCTGCCTTGTGTTTATCCCTTGATGTCCTGCACTATTTTAGTCAGTCTGCATCCTGTTCCCCTGGTCAGTTGTTGTCGATACCTTCTGTGATCGTTGTCAGTATTGCTCTCGTGTTTTCCCCCGAATCCCTGAATAAACGAACCTTGGAGGGGTATAATCTCGACAGCCTGCAATATGGGTCGTTCATCCCGCCGCAATCCTGACAATCTAGTTTGGGCAAGTCCCTTGTGTCATAATATATAACATTTGATTTATAAGTGTTGTTGAATGGAATCAAACGTGCATGATAAGTGCCCTATATTGTTCCCTTCATGTCTTTTTTTGATGTTTTTATAACTGGAGAAGATTATTGAGTTGGCAGATGCCCACACAGAATCTTACGCAGCTGCAAATATTTGTTATAGTTTTTTGCAACTACTGATACATATATTCTAAAATAATATCCCATTTTTCAGCGATCTTAAGAAATGGCAATTATGCAGTTCCTTAGCATTTCGATTGATAGGGTAAGTGATAATGATGGATACATAAGATGATGTGATTCTAAACCCTGAGTTAAACAGTTGAACTAAGTTGAACTAAGCGACTGAAGTACGTATGGCATTTTGCAGGTGTTATTTAGGTGTTATACACAGCATAACCTGATATCATGACCGCATTCAAAGTTTAGAAGAGTTTAGGAAGCTGTGCTTAAAGTTGCTTTTGAAAATAAAAATAAAACGAGAATAAACGCTTGCCTTTTTATTTTGTGCTCTTATCTCCCTCTGGTGGTTGAAGGGCATCATTGCAAATGATTTGAGTGAACTCGTTATAAAACTCTCGTTTTAATTATTCTTCAAACTTAGAATATAAGAAAATACTGGGATCAGCAATATGAATGACATCTTCTAGAAAAGCATGAATATGCCCTGTATGGACCAAACGGAGCCATTTCAGTTTAGCAATGAACACATAAATGACCTCGGCTGATCTAGTTAGGAATACAGAATAAAACGTGGTTGGTTGATGGAAATTACCATCTCCGCAGTGGTGATTTTGCCTTCATCACCAGGCTTACAGACTATTATATATAACCTATCGCCGTCTTTGGCCAGATGCAAGTAAATCACGTAATATGTCCCGTTGTGCTCAGCTTGCTCGTTGTGAACTTAGTTTTCCCATGAATAGTCAGTCGAAAAAAGAAACTGTTTTGGTTCTTGGTGCAAATTGCCTTAAGGTATAGTATGCAGTTAGATATACTGTCAGATATTGCTCAATGTCATTATAGGATAGAAAAAATAGAGCAACTAGCAAACAACAGCATTGTGCTGTATGCAGAGTGTGGATCAATAGGTTAAGCCTCTGTGCCTATGATTGGAAGGTTGCTGGTTCAAGCCCTTAGCACAGGTTCACCTGTGGGCTCCTGAGCAAGGTCCTTAACCCCCAGCTTCCTGGGCACTCCTTGAGGTTTCTGCCTTCTGTGACCAAGCTTGCTCTCACAGAGAGTGGTTGGGGGAGGTGTGAAGATGCTTTCACCACAGGGTTCAGTAGAGTATCTAATATTATTAATTTGTTATCTTACTATTGGGATTCTAGTTAAATTCAACCGGTATTTTCATACAGTGGCGTCTTGTGGTTTGTTAAATAAGGCTTCATTAACTGCATTATACTGTAGATATATTAGGCTAGCTACTTTTTATACACTTGTACTGATATCTGCTACAAGTAGGCATTTTTATAGAGACTGAGCCTGTATAAAGGGCAGAACCGACTGATGAATTTTTTTATTTTTTTTTGGAATTAATTATCATTGAATGCATATGCCCTGCGAGAATGAGTGACATCACAGTTGGTGAGTCCATTACCGAACGTTAGCTCTTGAAGTTTGCACTACAGTTTTGATTGATGGTGAAATGTAGACTTAAGAACTGTTGCTAAAATGGGAATTGATGTGAGATATAAATAAGTTACTAAACCAATGGTGCGAGTCGAGGTAAATAAAGATGTTTTGAGAGATATTGACCACTGTGAGTAAAGAAGGGCTCCCCTTCTTACAAAAGCCAATTTAACCACTGCATATATCTAAAAATTATTTCGAGTTATTCGAGTTGTACGCATTTGGCACTGTATTGTAAAACAAAGCAGGAAGTTCACACATTATGAAAACCGCGATACTGTCAGGGTCGGTGCCCATCCGACCCTGTCCTTTGTGTCCTTCCCCTTTTGGCCAGCTGCTGTTGCTGGCCATCCAGATTTTCCCCTTGTCATGTTCCTTGCCCCTTGTTTATCTTAGTGTATTCCGATAGTATCAGTTAGTGTTTTATTTTCAGTGATTTGTTTAACTGGATGATCCTCACCTGCTCCTTGTTACCTAGTCCTGTTAGCCACAGCTGCCTCCTGTTAGTCGTTGTGTTCAGTGTATTCTAGTGCCTGCTTGTGCGCCTCTTTAGTCAGTCATTGTCTGAGTTGCATGTATTTTGTATGGTTTATGCCCCATTTAGTTTCCTTAGTCCTGTTCTCTAGGTTTTGGTTTTTTGTGGTTTCCTTAGTTAATTTATCAGTGTTTTCTTTTGGTTCTTTTATGACCCCTCGTGGTCCGTTTCTTTTGTAGTTTCCCCAGTGTTGTTTCAGCTCCAATAAACCTTGTCTGTTTTTCTGATCTGCAAGTGGGTCGTCCCCCCGTTTTTTCGCCTGCGCCATGCCATGCCACCGCCAGACCCGTGACAGATACCAGATTATTGAATATGTGTATTCAATATAGAATATTTATACACCAGAATATTTGTATCGCGGTTCTATCTCTCAGATCCCCCCAACCCCAACCTCTGCTGCAGGTGTAGCATCTTGAGCTCACATTATGTTACTAATTTCACAAAAGCCATGTTCATTTTACAATTAATGCTATAACTCACAATTGCTGTAAATCACAAAATTATTATTCATCTTAAAGTTTTGAATTTTGTAAATACTACACCTTACTAGAGCTATAATGATACATATCATCATGTATGATTACTATTTTACATGAATTTTTCTGTTCTCAAATTACATGTATTTTAATTAAATACATTTTCTCACACCAGTACTTTGTATTTTATTTTTGATGAGCAAGTATTTGTAATTTGTATCAAAATACTTTTTGATGTATTGGTGTCCATCTTTGACTATAGTTTAAAATAGTTATAATGAATTATCAAATTACATAGTGTAGCATAATCTCACCCAATTAAGTCTAATTTAATGAAAAGTAATTCACTAAATACAGAAAACCAAGATTATTTTGTAAAAACATTATAATAATCCTAAATGACACGTTCAAAATGACCTTCTTCTCACTATCTTGTCATATTAACTAGGCACATCAGCTTAACCATGAGGCTATGTTTAACAGCATTATAAAAATATGGTCCTTCATTTCCTGAGGGAGTGAGGGTTGTGCTGTTTAGCTGTAATGTGTGTGTTTTTTTAGCGTTTTTAAGCAATTAATCCCTGCTTCAAAGCTTGCTTGTTTTAACCTGCATAGGAACAGCAAAGGACTAAGAGAAAGGCAATGTAGTAATGGTAGAAAGCTCTGAGCTGATACCCTTTGTGCGTGTATGTGCGTGCGTGTGTGTGTGCGCACGTGTATAAGCAGCCTGTGTCCCCTTGGGTCTCTGTGTATGTCGTCACTAGTCATCACTGACTCAGCCCACCCTCCACAGATCCCCGCTCAGTCAGTCCACCAGCAACTGCACGGCACACACTCCAACAGCCCCTGCCAGCTGCAGGCAGTGCTCCTCCTGCTCGCAGTCACTGAAAAGAAGTGGTCGTCATTATCAGCTTCTTAAACACGTGATAAAGAAGACAAGGGTGAGAAAAGAGGAGGGAAAAGCGAGGAAAAGGGGAGAAGCAAGGGAGAGAACGAATTAGCAAAGCAGCAGCTTCACTGTGCCTCATACCAACTAGCATGCCGCTCCGCGCCTTTGCTCTGCTGCTACTCACTGCTGGATGTTGCCTGACCTCTCCGCTGACCCCTGCTCTGTCCTCCTCATTGATACCTTCTCTGGCCACACCTCCTCCAGACCCCTGTGAGGGACATCCTTGCCTTAACAGTGGCTCCTGCATCTCTCTGTCCTCATTGCTGGGGACACTTGACAAACCGCCAGACACCGAGAGGTACACCTGCGCCTGTATCACCGGCTTCACTGGCCACAACTGCGAGGTAAGCTGTGTTCCATCCACCCCATTTTTGCACCATATCGTTCCTCTCTATTGCTTGTTTTTGGTGTTCATCTTGTTACCATGGTAACAGTGTGGCATGTCATGCTTGTTTAGTGCCAGTATAATGTGAGTGGCAGCATGGGAATTATATGGTGACTTTCCTAACATAATGGAACAGGACAGTTGTGACCCAAGTGTTACATTAATCCCTCTGATTTATTGCTGTCTATTTCTATATTTAAAAGAAAATGTGTGAATGCGTGGTCTAGCAGAATATCAAATTTACCTTTAGATATAGTGTGAGGGTGTGGCTGTTTTCCCAATTCAAGCCATCCATCGGGCTGAATAAGATGGATTTTGAGGTTAATTGATTGGAGAGCCATAAGCTTGTAATGGGTGTTATGCATGCTGCACCAAATATGTGTCGATTTTAGAATTCAGTTAGTGAGCCCCATACTTTTAGGGATAATGTGCCAGTGTGGTTATGACCCTGATGGTCATGGTAATTTAGTAAATCAACAGCTCATTTTAATCGATAATGATGCTCACTGATTTAATTCAATATATACTTTCAGAATAAAACTGCATATGTTATTTCTTGACGGTCTGAGTGTGGGGTACAGGATGATATAAATGCAGTTGTACACTGTAACAGATATAGGTTAACGTTAGGTTGTGAGGAACTTATTCTTGTGCTGATTGTCATATAGTCAATTTATTCATTCTTATAGATGCCCCCCAAATTACAAATGAGGAATTGGTTAGCCAACTCTGAATGTGTTGTTTTGACAGACATATCTGTATGTTCTGTTTGCTGTCAGGCAATTCAGTATGGAAAGGTACTGGTGTCTAATGCTGCAGATTTTCTTGTTGTAGGCTTCAGTCCTGTATGATGTTCAGCTCTGTGTGAACCCAAGGAGATTTGGAGGACGTGTCAGGTCTCTGACAGTTAATGTTTTATTTGGAAATATTGTTGCTGATAAGATGGGTGAAACCACACATAGGTAGGATTGAAGAGTTACCTGTCTTTATATAGTTCATATATTTAGTAAAATATGCTGGAGCTTCTGCCTCTTTGTTGTTCAAACTATTCACCCTTTGAATGGTGAAAATCCTTGTAAGTGAAGGGAAAGATAAGAAAAAAACATTGGCAGGGTAATATTGTAACCTTGACGGCTTTAGTATTTCTTTTGCTGGCTGTGAGTGATTTTCAGCAAGAGACTGTCCTATTTGCTCTCCCAGAATAGCACAGTGCAGCACGCTCCAGTGCCTGAGTACAGCCCGATCTGCTCCTTCACCATTGCCACTGGAGACCTTCAGGATAAATTGATTTGTCTCTCTATTTTTTGCCATGGCAACAAGACAAAGAATCAATAATGATTTGGCAACCAACCTACGTATCCACATAGCTTGTTAGCATTTAATTCTGAATCAAAACGTGAGACGGAGACTGAATATTACAGAAGATGTAACACAAAATGGTGTGAATGTGGTACAAGAATAATCAGGGTATTTATGGGCTTTTGTTAAACGGGTGTGAAAAAAAACAGAAATGTAAAATTGGCTGAGCTGAGGCCTGCCTCCTGAAGGCTACCTACGTAATGGCTTGTATCTAGGTGATTTGATTAGATGGTTTGAGGTTATACAGTGGAGGTCAAAATTATTACAACACCTGACAGATCTGAACATATTGACTTTTCTGCCTCCAAAACATGGTTTCATAATGTTCAAGAAATATGCAGATGGTTGTGCTGAGCACAACAAATATCAGATGAGACCTACTGTTTTTATCCACTTTTAGCTTTAATATTTGGTATGTCCATCTTTTGCAGCAATTACAGCAGCACATCTCTCTGGCATAGTGTCAATATATTTCCTGAGAATTTCAACACTAATGTTATCCCATGCCTTCTGCAACTCAAGCCAAAG
>JAODKL010000037.1:16205693-16217002 GCA_026780765.1 Petrocephalus schoutedeni
ACTTACTCGTCAGAGTCATCTTCGGCAGGATCCAGTCGCTGCTCAAAATGCTGCAATTCTTCCTCACTGTCCCCAGCACTTTCATCCGAGGAAAAGTTCTCGTCACTCTCCAGAGCAAGACTTTCCTAGATCTGGCGCAGGGCTTCATCAGCGGAGAAGGACGTGTGTCGTGTTTGTAGTCGGTCAGTGTCAACACAAGCTCGAAGTGCTCTTATTTATAGGCATTACACTGGGCGTTTTCACACATTTCTTTATCCAGTAACGACTGCTGGTTAACCTATCATTAGCATGTGAATAGCGTGATTTGCAAAGGGAGGGGCGATCAGCGCTGCTTCCCGACTCAGATACTCGAGTCACCCCCCCCCTCTACTTTTTATTCTCTTTGCAAAGTCGTGAAAATATATTTAGTTTCTTCCTAAACTAAATGACAACCATTCACAAAGTTATTTAAACGGTTTGGCGAATTTTCTGTTCGGTCCCGCCGACCTCAGAGGGTTAAAGAGGGGGACCACCACCCCGGTCTGCCAATCCAGAGGCACTGCCCCCGATGTCCATGCGATGCTACAGATGCGTGTCAGCCAGGACAGCCCTACAACATCCAAAGCCTTAAGGAACTCTGGGTGGATCTCATCCACCCTCGGGGCCCGGCCACCGAGGAGCTTTTTAACCACCTCAGCGACCTCTGCCCCGGAGATAGAGGAGTCCACCCCCAAGTCCCCAGACTCTGCTTCCTCATTAGAAGGCATGTCAGTGGGATTGAGGAGGTCTTTGAAGTATTCCTTCCATCGACCCACAACGTCCCTAGTTGAGGTCAGCAGCGCCCCATCCACACCATAAACAGTGTTGATGCTGCACCACTTTCCCACCCTGAGCCGCCGGATGGTGGACCAGAATCTCTTCGAAGCCGTCCGGAAGTCATTTTCCATGGCCTCTCCAAACTCCTCTCACACCCGAGTTTTTGCCTCAGCGACCGCCGGTACCCATCAGTTGCCTCAGCCAAAAAGGCCCGATAGGACTCCTTCTTCAGCTTCAGCTAGATGGCATGTTAAGACGGTGTCCACCATCGGGTTCAAGGGTTACCGCCACGACAGGATTGAAGTTCAGAGAAATTTCAAAAAGCTGAAAGCTACAACTCCACAGGCCGCAGTTAGCAAGAGAAATGTTTAAGGTCATGACAGTACAATTAGAAAAAGACTGAACAAATATGGCTTGTTTGGAAGGGTTGCACAGCATAGGTTTGCAAAGTTGCATGTGAACAAACCACAAGATGGTAATAGATTTTAAACCAAAAGACAATGCCCTTTAACACAGACGAGACCAAAGTGGAGATGTTTGGCCATAATGTACAGCACCATGTTTGGCAAAAACCAAACGCAGCATATCAGCACAAATACTTCATAATAATATGTCATTGAAGCGACCACAAACTCTTCTATATAACAAAGTAGTGTAGAGTCATATGTGAGACCATCAGTCTGGCAGCTAAAGCTTGGTCAGCCCAACTGAAATGCCGTGGCGGAACCTTAAGAGACCTGTGCATAAATGAATACCTGCAAACCTCAATGAATTGAAGCAACGTTGTAAAGAAGAGTGGGCCAAAAAGTCATACAGAAAACGATTACTTCAAATTATGGCTGCTAAAGGTGGTTCTATAAAGAATTGAACACACATTGTCACGTTTCCAGGGAAAGGGTGAGGGAAGAGTCGCAGGCAGGATTGAGTGTGCAATCCCTTTCGGGGCTTTATTGTGCACAATAGTGCAGAGCGACACGTAACATCCATGAGACTTCTACACAAGACCTCAATGACAGGACTAACAAGACAACACCAACAGGGCACATATATACACACACAACTAATGAGACGTAGCTGGAAAACAGCTGGGAGACATCGGGATTCCACACGAGGGCGGCGAGGGGGCGTGGCATACAGGAGGATCGAATAGGAGGGACATAACACACATGGCTTCACCAATTTGGCTTAATTTTTGTTAAATAATATAACAGTGGAATCTGTTGTTAAATTGTATTATTTCTGTATTCCAGACCACCTTCTACTGCGAGTGTGAGAAGTGGTATTCGGGAATCTTCTGTGAAGAATTTGATGCATGTCACCTGAACCCTTGCAAGAACAATGGCACATGCAGTGACCTGAGGGAGGGCAACGAAGGCCGTAATTTCACCTGTGCTTGCTCTTCAGGTGTGTAGGCCTACATAATACAGGTGTGTCGGACTTGCTTCTGTCTTGATGGCAAGTAGACCCATGTAACACAGGGATGGAACAGGGACTTTGGGTATGGGTTTGGCAAAACGTTGGTGAGAACTGAAAACGCCTATATAGAATTTTTTTTTTATATTACATATGATTCTAATGTTTCACCCAAATCATATGACACTCAACTCACACAATTAACGTAATGTGCCATTAGACATATATGTCCTTTATTCCTATAAAAATTCATATGAAAGTAATATACTGTGAACATTTACATACCATATTTAAGTACAATCCATATTAAATGAATGTCATTAGTCATAAATATCCTTTATTCATGTAAAATCATTCAATGAATGTGTTTGTCATACATATAAGTTCTGCATTCATGTAGAATGCATATAAAATAAACATTCTCTCAGTATTAGTATTTTATGTATACATTTTGAATGAACTCTATTGAATCATGGACAGTGGTTCCATACATCTACAATGAGTATTTTGAAAAGGAAACCTCCTTTTTCAGTTGATGCATTCACTTTGTATTATGAAAACAGAACATAGTTGAGTTAATCTCACTGATTTTTCTCATGTCTATTAAACCAACTGAAAGGAAGTTGCTCTTGTTTTAGCCTTGACAGAATGCTTGAACAATGCTTGCTTTGACACTGCCTACCAGCTCTGTAGCATCAGATCTGGTACAAATAGTCATTACCAGACACAGTAATAAGTAGATTTCTATTTTTTTAATTATGTCATGATTTGTAAAACCATATAGTTGAAAGATCATATGTATCAAACCTAATTAGGAATAATCATAGAAAATGTTTTTCAGATTCCCGTTTCTTTTTTGGTGCAAAGTGATGACTTTAATGGCTTTCAGTCTGGATTTCAACCACACAGCACAAGACTGCACTTACAGTATTATGATTTTAAATGACTTCCATCTGATCAGTCTTGATATAATTGGATTTCACTGCTGATTTGACACGGTTTACCAAATGATACTACTAGACAGATTGGAAAAGTAGGTGAGATTTTCTGGTACCATGTTAAATTAGTTTGAATTATATTTACCAGATAGGGACTGCTTTGTGTTAAATGGTAATTATGACCCTAAGCGAGCAAAAATATCATATATGGCATTCCTCAAGGGTCCATTCTTGGGCCTCTTCTATTCAACATCTATATCCTCCCTCTTGCTCAGATTATGGAACTCTATTACATCGCTTAACATAATTATTCTGATTTCACACAAGTCTATATATATACCATGTGAATATAATCCCTTAAATTCACTGAACAAGTGCAGCGACTGGATGTGCCAGAATTTTCTACAACTGATTACAGAAAAAAACTGAAATAATTCTTTTTGACCCCAAAAAAGAAAGATCAGTTCTCACCTTGAATCCGTGATACTAGAACTTACAAACCAAGCCAGAGATCTTGGTGTAGTTCTGGTCTCAGACCTAAAATTCAACAGGCACGTAAACACAATATCAGCCTTTTGTCCAAACAAGATACAGAAAAACTTGTTTACCCACATATTTTCAGCAAGCTAGACAAAGGGTTCTACCCTTGGTGTCACAACCACTTTGTTGTACACAAATCAATCATCTCAAAGGAGTTAGCATGTTGGATGTGCTTACAGAAACACATAAGTTCTGTATAACAGAACCAACAGACAGTCCCATTCTTATCAACTACTTTCTCTCCGGTGCTGATGTAATTTAGTGTGAAAATAAAATGTTCCGAAACCACCGATTATGACTGTAACCAGCATTAGCTGTAACCCAGTTACATTCGGCCCATAAAACTCGCTTGAAAGAAATTAAAGTAACAATTTAAAGTTGGCAGGAGGTTGTCAAGTTCAGATTTTAAGCTATCTGGGGCTTAAGCTTGCACTACCCCTTCCGGGCACACTGTTCCATACTAAAATGATTGAAACTAAAGTGTTCCCCCACTAATTTCAGACCGTGTCCACAGTTTTTTGAATTACAGCTTACTTTGAAGTAACAGTTTGGATGAACCACATCTAGACCTGTCAGGATCTTATATATCACCCCTTAGTCTCCTTTACAAATTCAGCTTTGCCAACCTATGTCCGTAAGATGTCCCCCTAAGGCTGCAAAATCATTCTTATAGCCCTGCATTGGACTGCTTCTAAAACAAATGTCCTTTTGTGGTAAGATAACCAAACCTAGACAAAGTATTCAAAGTGAGGTCTGACAAGGGAATTATATAATCTTAGCATTACATCCCTTGATTTAAACTCAAGACACCTGTAGCACAGCATCCTGACAGCATTTTGTGGCTGTCATAAAGACATAGGGAACTCCTGTGTCACATTCCCTATATCAGCATTTTTGACAGCAACAAAAGTAGAAACAAACCTTTATAAATACTTATAACAAGTTATGTCAGCTTTTATGAAGGGCTTATGTTGGTGTCATGTAGCTGTCATACAGCACCCTTAAATAAAGTGTAACTTCTATTTTCTTTAGGTTTTTGTTTTTATTGTCTTTTAATGACTTAATGATTAATTGTGTTACAGGGTACACTGGTGAGCAGTGTGAAGCTCTAGTAGACCACTGTTTCTCACAACCTTGCCTGAACGGGGCTACCTGCAGCAGCAACCTGGTAGGACCTAGCTGCCACTGCTCAGAAGGTAGGAATGAACTCCCAGACCATGATCCATCCATCCATCCATCCATCCATCCATTCATTTTATGTAGCCACTTGTCCTATTCAAGGTTGCCGGGGTCGGGAGCCTATCCCGGAGTGCACAAGCCAGGGAACAACCCAAGATGTGATGCCAACCCATTGCAGGGCGCATGCCCACCACACCATTCACTCACACATGTTCATATGCGGGCAATTCAGTAACACCAGTTTACTTCACCATGTTTTTGGACTGTGGAGGGAAAAACAGAACATAGAGGAATCCCCATGACGACACATGGAGAACATTCAAACTCCACACATGAAGCCAAGGTGGAGACATAAAAAAACCATGGTTGCAGAAGTGTGAGGCAACAGTGTTAATCACGGTGCCACCATGCCACCCCTCTGATGGTGGTGGTACATCTCTGAGATGTCAAACCTCATGAATACTACTGAGAAAGGATCACATTCACACAATGTTAGGTTTAAGCTCTGGATATTGGTACACAAGTGTCTGCATGCTCATACGTTCACAGGTGAATCAGTAGAGGATGCTGAGATTCTTACAGTATATCCATGGCAGGAAATGTGAAATGTTAAATGTGTAGGGGGGAAACTTTCATAATGATTTTCTACGCAGTCTATATAAAAATAACTACAATGCACATAATACTGCAGGTCTCACGTCACACAGGAGCCATAGAAACTGGGTCAATGTTCAACAGAATTGCCCTGCTTTTGGAACTACCTCCATGTCTGATCTACCTCCATGTTTAATTTGAATCTCCCTTCTCTGTTCTAATTCATCCTGCTAGGCCAAACAACTTACTGTCTCTGTTCCAATCCAAATGAGGACACATTTCATATTTACCCTCAAATGCAGTGCTATACTCAGAGCGAGCAAACCACTGTGTTTCATCTCTGTGCCGTTCGTATCAGAGTAACAGTGGCTGTCAGGAGCTGAAGTGTACCTTTCCATTAGCATTATTTCCATTAGCACATGAGCTATTCTATAGCTTAACCTGCAGCATCCTGGGCATATGCAACAGTGACAGAAGTAATTTCTGCTGTTTTTTAATTAGTGCAGTAGACAATTACAACTTTTCATTAAAGTTGAGTCACATTGTACCAACTTTGTATTTCAAAATGTTGCATTACAAAATAATATAGCCCTACTTAACTTATTTGCTGAGTGTACTGTACTACCATGACCGACAAGATGGCGGCATGAAGCGATTGCACAATAAATTGCATCAGCCCTATAGTGAGTGGCAAATCCTGTATTAACTCAGATGCACAACATTTAAGCATTATATTGGCGGGATAAAAAATTATCATATCAAACTATCATTCTGTCTTCTACAAAAGCTGAGAAGACCATATGAGGAGAACAGACAAAGGAACTTGTGCAAGCATGCTGCAAAAGAGACCTAAGTTTAATGAAACACTTGGGTCATACATGCCTAAACATCCTAATATCAGACTATGGCCAGTCAGCCAAATATGCTATCAGCACTTGGGAGCTTGCACTGGTGTAAAAAGTATACCTCTAATATAAACTTAGTGGGGGTCACAGAACTGTTATTTGAGGTTGTAGGCTAAAGAGATTGGGAACCCATGTCTTACCAGACATGAGCCTTCTTTTCATGTGGAATGAACCCAGATAGCCCTGTCAAGTACAGAGCGGTGGGGGGAGTTCCTGAATAGGCCACTCTGTTCATTCGTTTATTAGTTATCATTAGGTATCATATTGAACCAGTATCAGAAGGTATTCTCTGATGGGACACTTCTGTAAGTTGCTCTGGCTAAGGGCGTCTGCCAAAAGTTGTAAATGTATTTATGATCACAGTCTCAAATATGCAGTACTGTGTGTGTCTGGATATTGTGTTACCACTTTAAAGCAATACAAAATAAACTAAAACTTGGGTTATTGTATATGGGTATAGTACATATCTTGCGGTTAAATAGTACTGTGGTTAGCTGGGAAATCAGGACTGAGACACAGATGTGTAGTGACTGGAGAGTCAGGTAAATCAGGCAAAATTAAAGTCAGGCAATCCAAGGTCAACATCGATCTAGTCAAAACGGAATCAACATTGCTAGGCAAAAATCAATTATCAAAGTGGCAGGTGTAGGTCTGGCAAAGGACAAACAACTGTCAGGTGGCAAGGCCAAAAAAGAGTCTAGAAACAGCATGGGATCAAAAAACCAGAAACAGATGTCAACAGGGTGATGCTTAAATTCTAAGTAAACAAGAAGATCTTGCACCAAACAGCAGTGGCAATGGAACTCCTTATCAGTCAGAATTGATCAAAGCTGGATGGGGCATGGCCGTTAATAAAAGAAAAAAGATTCTTCCAGCAGCTTCTGGTAGCAGAACCAGCATATCCAGTTTTTTGGTGGTTACTGGTGTACTGGGTAGAGTCCCGGGTGGGGGTTCCCTGGGGGGCTTGGTTGATAAAACAGGGAAAACCATTGTAAAGAGCATTATGTTGACAGGGCTTCCCCAATCCGGTTTGTGACAGACTTTTTCAAACATGTAAATGAAACTTAAAAAAGCATCAAAATGGCTTATCACTGCAAGTAATATTCTTGCTTATTCATTCATAATGCCCCTGTGAAAATGCATTAAATATCAAGGAATTCATAGATTGCTTCTAACAAACATCTGAACCCTAGCACAGTCCCACAAGTATGTGAAGTGAAATAAGTCAAAACACGTCATGTAGAAACATCTCATCCACTTAGAGATATCGGAGTGACTAACGAAAATGAACATTATAGCCGATTTAAAAAACCTTATTAAACTGTTTAGTTGGACAAACTGCAGCTGGACTCTGCAAGTGTTACATGGCAAAGAATGACATATAGCTCATCCTGGTGTAACATTTATTTTCTGGGTCCCATACTGTCAGGATGTGGAAAACAATGTTATCTGGGAAGCACGGTCACTCAGGTACACCCATTTACTGATGACCGCTACCGTGATGCCGTCAACTACAAATACTTTAGTGTACTGCCCCCTCGATACCCACCACCCTATTAATTAATCCCTAAACCCAAATATAACCGAAGATAAGGAACCTTTAATTGCCATTCACCACTGGTACAGCATACCAAAATCCCCTCCACTGTCCACGATTGCCCCAATCCCCTCCCAGTCCTCTCTCTCCTGGGTAACCATGGGGAGTGCCCAACTACAAGGTACAGGTAGGTGACAACTGGGCAATGTAGACAGTAGGTCTCCAAGTTGACATTAAATAATGTTTAACAATAAGCATTTAATACTAGGACACAGTAAAGAATAATGAAGAATTTACTAATGAGTAAATATTTAATATTACCCTGGTATGTATACTAAATAGTAAATACTAAATATGAACCTGTGCCTCCACGAACAGGCTACCAGCCTGACGGTGCTTCCCCTTCAAAGTGCACCCACAAGATTAACAATAAAACATCAAACATGGATATTGTGCGAACTTTCATTTTACAACTCAGCCAGGGTGCACTTTTGCCGTTCGAATTAGCATAGCAAATTAGCCTGTGCTCTCGTCCCCCAGCCTGCTCGGTACTGGTGCGTTACTTAGGACCGTGTGCTTTACCACTCTGTCTCTGAATCGTTCCCTCCCTTAACTAACTTTGGAGAAAACGTAGAAGGTACCAGGTTCTCTCTTTTATTTTACAAGCCGAATGCTTTACATTAGTGCCTGCCATTCTAACTACTAGGGCTAGCCAAAACTCGTACTGTGACTGGAACCCAAAATCGCTGCTCCGAATTAATGTTAAGCTATAAAATTTCGTTTCGAGTCAATTTGGTGGGCATTAATCAATGTCAAACATCTCTAACAGACCTCCCACGGTCACCAAAATGCCTTAGTCTCTGTAATCTGAGTCTCTGTTACCCTACAGTCTCTCTGTACAAAAGAAGGCTGGCCTAATGTGTCATAATGTGTACCACAGGCCGCTGTCTCAGTCTCGGGGGTTGTCTTCTTACCCGCCGTGGGTAAGAAGAGTCCTTCTTTGGGTCAGAGATGCCAGCCTCCTCACTCACCCGGCTAAAAGAGGGAAGTACAGGTCTTTGACACTCTCACGGCAAATCCTCTTCCAGTTGACATTGTAGTGGTAAATCCTCTTCCAGTTGACACTGACGCTGCCTGGGCCAGAAGGGCTCAGCATGTGGATCCAACAATGACTGTTCCTGTTGGCTTTCTCTGTTGGTGTCCAGCTGCCACTGGTAAGTGGACCCAGACTCCTTCTCAGAGTCTGTGTCAGCATCGAGCTACTGCCGTTTCTTTTGAGGCCGAGTCTTGCTCCTTGGGGGTACAACATGGCGGCTCGCTGAATGACGAGTCCAGTCTACTGGTTCCTCCAAAGGTAAGTGTTCACAGGGCAGAAGGAGGTTTCTGTGTATGACCCGGCTCCTTCCTTGACCTTCAAGCAAAGCATTTATTAGCTGCCTTGCAATCCGATGCAATCCAGTATGCATCCTCCATCCTGCTTTTCCAGTTAGCCGCATAGCCTTGGTAAGAGTCATGCATCTCCTCTCTTGTCAAATTGAATAACAGATCAATTGGTAGGCGGGGTGATTGCCCAAAGAGGAGGTGATAGGGTGAGTAGCCTGTCGCTTCATTGCGTGTGCAGTTGTAGGCGTGTACAACTTTAGCTAGTGACTCTTTTCAATCTGCTTTCTCTTCGTCCGCAAGGGTCTGCAGCATGGCCAGCAGGGTCCTTGTGGGTGGTAGGGCATTAGGTGCAGACTGTGGATGCCTGAGAGATCTTTCAGCCTTGTGGGTAGTTTGTTTTCAAACTCCTTACCCATATCGTGATACAGCTTGTTTGGGAATCCAAATTTTAGTGTGTAGTCATTAAAAATTTTATCAGCCACAGTTTTTGCTGACTTATTCCTTGTGGCGTCCGCCTGTGCAAACCTAGTGAAATGGTCCATAACTACCAATATGTAGTTGTATCCTTTCTTGCACTTATCCAATTGTAAAAAGTCTATGGATATCATCTCAAATAGGTAGGTGCTATGAATTGGCTTCATTGGGGCCCGAGTCTGTTTTCTGGGCCTCGTTTTCTTCAGGCACTCGCATACATTTGTGACAAAGTGTTCAACGTCCTTCGGCATCTGTGGCCAGTAAAACCTATCCCTAATAAGACTGAGCGTTCTCTCCACCCCCAGATGGCCCATATCCTGGTGCCGCTTTTTGAACACTAAGGAGTGGTAAATTCTAGATAGGAGCAGCTGTCCTTGTTTGGATGTCTTCCGCCATAATATTCCATCTTTATTTTTCAACAGCAAGGTCACCACGGGATGCTCAGTCTTCAATGCCAAACTCTTCGGTCGTTTGTTCTCTGGTTTGTACCACATAACCCTGCCAATGACATTGTCTTCCTCCTGAGTTTTGCAAATCTGTGCAGGTGTGAACAGCTAGCCAGGGTTACTGCTGCCCCCATCTTTCACTAGGTTGAGGGCAATGATTTTCACCACTCCTGCTCCTTGGCGGGGACTCTCTCTCTCCACTGCCACACCTTCAATTGACGCACTTATAACATCCTGGCGTACCTCCTCAGTGCACCTTTCCATGTAGCTCTACATGTCTAATAGCATATGGGACAATCCATCTGCATTGTTCTTCCCTGGGCGGTACCGTATAATGAAGTTGTAATCGGCTAATTCCAATCCCAATACCCATCTATGTCCTATGGCATTGAACTTTGCGGAAGTGAGCACATACGTTAGGGGGTTGTTGTCCGTATATACTATGAAGGATGGGGCATGGAACAAATAGTCATGAAAATGCTCACTAACAGCCCATTTTAGTGTTAAGAACTCCAATTTCCCAGAGTGCAGGTGGTAGTTCTTCACCGATGGACTGAGGGTGCGAGGGGCATAAGCAATCACCCTCATCTTTCCATCTTGCCGCTGGTAAAGCACCACTCCTAATCCTTCCTGAGATGCATCATAATGCAACACAAATGACTGAGTGAAGTCGGGGTAGCTCAGGACTGGAGGTTCCATAAGAGCATCGATCAACTATTTCAAAACATCTTGGTGAAGGCTAGTCCACTATATTGGACTGTTCGAGGGTAGATGTCCTTTCTTTCTGCCTTCTGTGGCCTTAGGTTTCCTGGGGCCGGGATCGCCCTTATTGAATTCACCAGAAGGAATGGTCAATAACTCATACAACAGCTGGGCAACTCTGGAAAAGGAATGTAGCACCGGTAGTAAGAGAGGAACCCTAACATCTGACGCAGGTCACCAACCGTGCCAAGTAGGGATGGATCGATACCACAATTTTGACTTCGGTACGATACTAGGATCTAATATCTTGGTATCGATACTAAATCGGAAACAGGCAAATATAGGTGAATTGAAAACAGTTTTATTAAACACAGTGCTTGAAACTCTATGAACAACTGTGCAA
>JAODKL010000037.1:16226078-16237226 GCA_026780765.1 Petrocephalus schoutedeni
TGAGAGTGCGTGATAAGATGGTGAGTATGCCTGTGACTGAGAGTGCGTGATAAGATGGTGAGTATGCCTGTGACTGACAGTGCGTGATAAGATGGTGAGTATGCGAGTGACTGAGAGTGCGTGATAAGATGGTATGTCCATAAGTGAGTGTGTGTGATAAGATGGTGAATATGCCCATAAGTGAGAGAGTATGATAAGAGGGCGAGTATTTGCTGGTGTGTCAGAATAGAATTTTGACTCTGTTTGGAGCTGTGAGTGACTAGACAGCCTCCTACCACTGGAGTGCTCCCAAAGTTGGAAGTGAAAGTCAACATTTGTGCTCTGTTAAAACATCACAGCTGGGGCAAAAGATGGTTCTCATCATCGACTGACACACATTGATTCAAACATAGGTCCCGACTGAGCAACTGACACGTATGCACATTTACTTATGGACAAATCCATTGAATTCATACATTCACATAAAAAAAGCTTTAAAAGAGACTTACCAACACCACGATAAGAACAAATGCACACACTTTACCCTAAAAAAACTGAGTGTGTGTATGTACATACTCTGAGGCCACTGTATTATGTACACCTCCTTGTTAATGTAGATAGCCTGTGCTACCAAACAGTGCATCATGTGACCTCAGACAGGTTAAAGAGGTTCAGGTACTGTGCAACAAAGCATTAGCACGATTCAAATGATTTCAGTTGTCACACGATTGTTGGTTTCATGTCTGGTAGTTCCAGCATCTCAGAAACAGCCCACTGGGATTTTAACATACTACAGTGTAGAGGGGTTTTATACAATGGTATGATAGACAAAGACAGATCCAGTTATATGGCAATTTCATTTCCAAAAGTGCCATATTAATAAGAGAGGTCAGAGGATAATGGGCAGACTCGTAAAAGTGAACAAGAAGCACACAAGTGCAAAAAAAATCACAACACAGTACAATGGTGGTGCACAGAAACCTGTCATAGAATGCACTGTTCATCGTTGAAAGTGTTAGTACGCAGGGGTAGCTAATAAAATACCCAGTTGGTGTGTGCACATGTGTTACATCAGTGTTTCCTGGGAGGGAGCAAAAATGTGGACTGCCCAGGGTCCTCCAAGGTCTGGGTTGGGGAATACTGTGTTACATTATGGACCTAAATTACTCAGCTAAATGTTCTGGACAGCAAATAATAAAATAAAAATAAAGCTACTGGAGTACTAGCATTGATCCTAAGCTACCTGATGCAGATGGCGAAAAATGTGGATCACATTCTGGAGGGGGGTTCTTTGACATTTCCAAGGGAAATAATGACATTGCCAGCAGGGAAATGTGCATCACAGATGGGAGATAGAAGACTGTGTATGTGAAAGTCAAAATGGGAGATCTGGAATTTGGGTTTCGTAACACAGAGCAAAGTCATATGTTGGTTAAAGCTTGGGTTTTTACGAAAGTTTGTTATTTTTAGGTATAATACTTCTAGCAACTAGTCTGAATGATTTTAAAACAATGACTATAGTACATGAAAATTAGTCAGTGATATTAATCTGAACATGGGATTGAGCAGTTCTGACCTAAATCATTATACATTTGAATTCTCTTTTGAGAGCAGAGTCAAGTTATCCAAATTGAGTATGTTATTTTATTCTATTATTTTCTATTCTTCTACAGCAGAAAGAACACTATCATAAAGAACATTATCTTCTAGAGTTTCATGTGGTGTGATGCATAACCAAAGTAAAAAAATGGGTTTTTTAAGTACAACTAGGACACAGCTAACAGTTTCAAAGTGTCTTTCTGCATTTCAGCACTTCCAGACAATGTTGAAGACCAAGCTCAATGTGCTTACTTTGAAGAAGGAGCCGTTGCCAACGGTGATATTCCATGAGCCGGAGGCTATTGAATTGCGCTCCACTACACCACTGATGAAGACCCGGAATCACATGGGCTATAAGGTACTGCTAGAATTTAAATATGGAGGGATACTGTAGTTTATAAAAGTGTTAGATAAGCATGAAATGAAAGCAATATAATTTAATACGCATATGCAAGAGGAAATTGTAAGACTTGCTCCATGCAGAAGGTGGTCATAATCACATGACATGGGGATGACGGGAAGGAATAAGGACTTTATTTGGAAATAGAAGAGACATGGATGTAATAAGAGCAGGAGTGAGGATCATTGTGAAAAACTGGGCATTAAGTGGCTGTGGAGTTGGGGATCGTGGTTTCTGAGGGGGAGAGAAGATAGAAGTCTGTCTTTTATTATGATTGGTAAGTGAAATGAGTGATTCAGAATGACTGTTTGTAAGCTGACTTTACGCACCCCTGGGACATCCATGCCTTTCACAAAAACTACACAACTTATTTTTCTTGTGATCTCGACAACCAAAGTCACTTTCCTGTGATCTTGCGACAGGTTTAGTATTACCCTCACGGACGAACACATCAGATTTTACTTTGATTGTGGACTGTCCCAAGAGGAGATAACAGTATGGCTGTCTGTGCTATTAACGGATGCATCTGTAGATTCTCGAGGCACATTATCTGGCACATTATTAACCTATATCACCTGTTCACTTGAGCATTTTCTGTACCAAAATCGGAACAAATTTGGCTAAATTCGAAATAATAAACCAGGCAATTACGCGTGGTTTATTGTATGTGAAGTAATTATAATGTGCCTTGAGAATCCATCAATGCATCCGTTAACAGCTATGTGGTTTGGCTTCAATTTATTGTAAGAATCCATATGCCATAATAATAAAAATAATAATACTTAATATACTTTCTCAAACTTAATGATGCTTTATAATGGAAACAATAAGTAGTTAGGGCAAGGCACACTGCAATGTCATCTCTGCAATCTTCTTCCTCTCCTGCACTCCAGCAGGATCCAGGGTTACCTGTATATCTCTTGCCATTTGCCTGGTAAGCCGACATCTTTCAAACATCATCCGGTAGCCATTGAGAAATAAGTCGTGAGAAAACGATTTTGGTTATGTTGAGGTCATGAGAAAAATAAGTTGTGATCTTGAGAAAACAACTTTGCTTATGTTGATGCATGTCCTTTACAGACTTCTGTAGGAAACAGTTGTAAACCAAACAAAGCAACAAAGCAGTCTAACTGTATAACAACACCTAAGAGAAACATATTCGCATTGTAAAAACATGTAAAATAAAAAAAAATAAAAAATAAGACAGCATCTTAACAATAATAATGAATTAGATCCTGTTTAAATCCTGTGTTCTCTCTTACCGAATTGTATACCTGTAGCGATAAACACCCCTATAGCTTATTCCCAATACTGATCTTAGATTGTTGTGGTGAGAGTTGCCTAGTTTTGAAAATATCAGCCATAGAACGTTCTTCATCTTCAACGTTAGCTAGCTCAGTGGTTCTAGGTGAGTTAACAGCAAAAGTACTTTCTTAGTTAATAATAATAATAGCTTTATACTATTTGTTAATGTTGGTAGTGAGGCTAACTGGTACTGCTAGCTCAGCTGTGACAGATGCCATTGATGTTTACATCATGTCACGTTATCAGGAGCATGATCGCCCCTGTGCCAACTTTTGTGCAGTGATACAGTTAGTGTGTGGAGTTCAGTAGAAAGAAAATATTCTCAGTGACAAAAATAGTTAAGCACCCAGAAGTAATGGTCCGATTTGGATGTAATTTGATACAGATGCAGACCAGTGGTGGGTATGTAAATGATTCGATTTGCAAGGAAGTGGCATATCACCAGACACATTAGACAGCATTACTAGCACTTGACGGAGTTTGATAAGGGTTGCATTGTGGGTTTGCCCACCATGTGGGGCATGTAGATGTCACAGTCCCCCAACTGGTACGTGAGGGCACCCACACATGTTGTGAAAGTTCTGGAAGCCCAAGAGAGACCACACCAAGGGAGGATTGTCTCATTGTGCGCCAAGGATTACAGAACCCCATGACATCTGCGTCAGTCATCCGGACACAGGTATAGGACTCTCTACAACACCCTGTGTCATCCTGCACTGTGTCTCAAAGACTGGCATTAGCTGGACTATGGGTTCATCATCCCATGCGTAAGCTGCCGTTAGCACCAGTGCAGAGAAGTAGTGCCGTAACCAGGAGGAATGGACTGATGACGAGTGGCGTCGTATCATGTTCAGTGATGGATCTCGGTTCTGCATTACCACAGATGACTGTCATGTGCGCATATGGCAGTGCTGGGGGGAGAGGACCATTCCTGCCAATGTTATGGAGAGACACACCAGTGTTACTCTTGGTATCATGGTGTGGGGAGCCATAGGGTATGACTTCAGGTCATCGCTGGTAGTGATTCTTGGAGACCCTGACAGCACAGCACTATATCAGTGGCATTCTGCGTCCATATGTCATACCCCTCCTGAGACAGCACCCTAGTATAGTCTTTCAACATGACAACGTATTTCTACACATGACATGTGTGTCTATGGCCTGCCTGTATCATGTTGAAGTCTTCCCATGGCCAACCAGGTCCCACGATCTTTCCCCAATGTGGGAGTCACTTGTGAGACCCACTGCCAATCTGCAGGATCTTGACGGCCAGTTACAACAGTTGTAGGCTGCCTAGCTACAGGAGAGGATACAGCGGCTGTACGACTCCCTTCCACACTGCATAGCTGCATGTATCCAGGCCCGGAGGGGTGCCACACCCAACTGACATGGGACCAGCTGTGTGCCCATACTGCCAGCTCCATTTGATCTGATATTATAATCATTGCGATAGTCACATGACCTTTCACCACGTGCAGTTTCATTTCATTTCCACCCCTCCGAATGGGTGCTTAACTTCTTTTGTCATTGAGTATATTTGTCATTGAGTAACTGAGTTCCTAAATTAAACTGCTCACTATCAGATCGGTGAATTATCTTGAGTAACCGGGTCAAGATTTATGGTAAGAGATACTGCTGTTGAAATTTGCATCAAATGCATTTTTTGGCGCTTTAATCACCACAAAAATAATGACATTCAGTCCCATTATATTATGGAGAAGACTGATATTTCTAAGGCCAGTATCTCCAACACTAACCAACCAACAGTCACAGTAGCAGACCTAGCCAATGTGGAGCCTGGGGCTAGCACCACCGCCAGCGCCTCTTGTCCGAGGCAAAGCGATATTGGCTGGCAAGTCCGTGTCACCTCAGAAGCTGGTTCCATAGGCAGCCACCCTGCAGGGATTCTTCCCTGAAGGGAATTTTATTCTTTCAGAAGGTGATGAAATAAAGGACGCAACACAGCTCCAGTGTACCCAATCTGATGTTCAGTGAAAACTGAGTTATCAATTGGGGTGGCAGTTTATGAAGTTGGCACTCCCTCAGATGATGCCCGCTTGGGCAATTGCTTATCTTACCAGCCACAATTAGTATAACTTTTTTCCATATTGAACATCTCATTGTAAATTTCAGTTCCATCCATGTCAAGAATGGATTAGTTCCCTACTAGTGACTTTAGCTTGATTGGAGCAGTACTGCAAAATGTGGACCCCAGAAATATATTACTGTTTTACTATTGGACTGGACAATATGATTTCTGGTTTGATAAATTTCTGTACAATGCACTTTCAACTGTGCCCATACAGTATGTAAATTACTAATACATAATATATGGACACCAAACACTAAGCAATGAGTGTCACAGTTAATCCATGATGAAAGTCTTTACTATAATTTTTTAAATATTTTTAAAAATCTTTTATGGTTTTTTTTTCTAAACTATTTTACTACTGAGCTGATTTCCTATATTTGTCTTCTAGGTCAAACTTTAGGACATCTGTGCCCTTATGCTTTTTGTTATTATGAAACCGTGCAATCGCTCAGATGTTCAAAATTCACTATACAGTCTTCAGCTTATGATATTTTGCAATTTCATTTTATTTGCTGTGTAATTGGTTTTATAATAATAGTCACTGACAAAGAAACATTCTTTTGGTTCAGAGGAGCAAATTAAGGTGTTTCTGTGGGGTATACATGTGGGGTATACATATGGTTTTGAGACTGGGCCAACGCCGCAGACGCTTGATAAAAAAAAAGTGTTGAACAGATCTTTTTCAAAACACATTTTTGCAAGCACAATTTGTGGGTGAAGATCTGGAACTAACCAAATTTTGAGACAGATGGCACCAAAACCGAAACAGCACTGAATAGTGTAAGCAAAGAGTAAAGCAGCTTCAGTGTCTGCATGACAACTCAAAAAGTGTTTGAAGAGTCTTTTTTTAAACTTTACACACACCTTGCATGGGTGAAGAACTAGAACTGATCAGATTTTGAATCAAATATCCCCCAAAGTAATGCAATTCAATGAGATGATTTTCTGAATATGCAAATGAAAAGCTAATTTTTTTTTTGTCGCAGTCCAGCAAAATTTGTAAGTAGCAGTAGAATGTCCGATATTCGATCCCTGCTCAACAAATTTTATCAGGAGCAGTGTATTAACTGGTTGGCAGAACTGCAAAATTTATTGTGGGCAACATAGTAATATTTATTATGAGGGATCTCCCCTACTCCCCAGCTCTTGGCTAATTTTATTGTTAGTGAATAAAATAATGTCACTTAGCCATGGTCAGTGGTGCCCCATGAAAGAATAGCCACAGGAACAAATTTGGTGAATGTGATTACATTGAGACAAGTCACACTAAGTTGGTCTTTTAATGAAGATTTCTTTGGAGAGGTGGGGAGATTGTGTTTAGGATTCCTCTAGTATTATTTATTTGCCATATAAAAGTGCCAGTTCTGAACACATGCTAACTGCACTAATGATGGTCAAAAATTTCTTCAAAAACCATCATAGATGGAATTCTTCTGCGCCATTATCACAGCATCGTTTATCTCAGTGAAAGCCAACAAGATAAACAGTGGGAAGTGGGTTAAACTTTTTGGCTAAACTGTCTGCAATAAATCAACTTTTTGATTCCTGATTTTGAAGCTTTGTTTCCTGAATTGTCATTAAATACCATTTAAACCTGGCATGTGTGGTTCCTATGAAGCATTGGACTATTTCTTTATCACAGTCATCTTTGCTTGTGTCCGAGTTTGTTCTTTGTAGCAGTTTCCATTGGAAAGGAAGTAAATATGATTGTGAAGTAAAAATATCAAGGTATATATACCCTATAATTGTAGTCTGTCCTTCCAAAATAGGAATTGTGCCTGTAGCGTAAACATTTTGACACCAGAGGAGACCCATGTGTGCTGTGGTTGGCCTGTGAGCAGCTAGGAATGGAATGTGGGTGTAAGTATGGCAGATGAATATGGGATTGTAGGGGAGCTGGCATATTGGCAAGTCACAGAAACACATTAGAAATGAATTTCAAAGCCCAGCAGTAACTAGTCTGTCTGGCTGTGGTATGTTTGTGACTTGGGAGCAGTAATATGTTTTCTTTAATTCAGCTCCTCAAAGTTCTCAAGCTGTGTATAGTGAAAGTGCCAGTGGTAGCGTTAATAACAATTTGTTAAATCCTCTTTTGGGCCAGAGGCTTGCATGATTTGCAATGGGCGGAGTTTGACTAAACTCACTCCCCATTGGTTGATATATTAATCTCTGACTGACTCCCTCCTTAATTATCCTCAAACACTTCTCAGTTTTCACTCTTTTGTTGGAGCCAGCCATTAGTTTCAATGCCCAGTGTGAATGCCTGAATGAATCAGATGCTGAACTTCTCATCTACCCTCAGTAAATGGCCATTGCCATGGATACTGCCACATCTATTTATGCAAGTACACTTGCTTAAAAGAGATTCTGTGATTTTGGTTGGTTTGTGAGTTGTAATGGTTATGTTATGGTTTGAAAAGTAAGTTTTTCTAGAGAGGATTTTGCGTGTTTCACGGCAGCTCGATGATGAAAATGAGCCCTGCCTCTGTTTGCATTTCTCTGCCGCAGTTAATGCTCAGCCTCAGAATGAGTCAGTCTGTCAGCTGTGGCCTTCATGTTTCCTGCTGGAGTAGGAAATCTAAAATACTTCCAGCAGGTCATATTTATTTTGAAAAGAAGAGGATAGAGAGAAAAATTAATACTCTTTTTGTGCAGTAATCCCCCTCCACTCCATACCCACCTTCCATCCACTGACTATGCCAAAACTAACTAACAATAAAGATGCCTGTCTAACTTTCAGAACTGTTACAGTCCAACAGGACCCATTACTTTGGTTTAGTCCATATTCTTTACCTGATTAAAAAGCTAAAAAAAAATTAAACTTCTGTATGGCAACACGATGATTTCCTGATTTGAAAAATCTTGATCGAGGAAAAAAACTGAAAACAAATTATATCATGTTAAAGAAATTATTTCGTGTTCGGTTTTCTGAATTATACATAAATTATATGTAAAACTTTCTGGGCCTTTAAGAAATTGTTCCAAGATTTGTTTTTCTAATAGCGCAATGCTTGGCAGTTACTGCTGTACTAGGGGAACATAATTGTATGCTTGTAAACAACAAAACCATTGTCATTAATTTCATGTAATGTGGTATATGGTATATGAAGCAGAAAGTGCATATTAATAAAATTATGTGTACAAATACCTAGCCACAGCCTACATTTGGCAATCATAATACAACTGCAATGCTTGTCATGGCCAAGGGTAAGGAAAAAACACTGCGTTCCCCATATGCAGATATGAGGGCTGTAGGCAATATTGTGATTTTATTGTGAATAGTTTTTACATTACATATTTTCTTATGTTAAAGCAAAACAATTTTTATGGCAGTGTATTTCTGTCACCATGATAAACTTTAAGTTTGCCCAGTTTCTCGTTATAATGAGATGTGGTATGTACAGGGGTTTTAGACCACAATAATTTATTAGTATGGTATGGACCTCCTTCTGGAGCCAATACAGCATTGCTTTGCATTGGGAATGACAGGTACAAGTCCTGCACACTGGCCAGAGGGATTTTGTTTTTCAAGCCATTCCTCCTCCAGAACAGAAGCCAGGTAACTATGTTAAGCTGGTCGAGGAAAAAGTTTCTTGACTCGTTCCTCCAAAACACCCCAGAGTGGCTCAATAATATTCTGATCTGGTGACTGTGCAGGCCAAGGAAAATTTTCAACTTCACTTTCATGTTCATCAAACCACTCTGTCACCCTAGTCTCCCTGTGTGTATTATCATCCTGATATGCGGCATCACCTTCAGTTGCTTAGCGAATGCCATGATATTGCAGCCGAAACCGTTACTTATTTGCCTCAGTGCTGCATTCTGGGTATGCACCAGTCCAGGTGGTACGCCTCTTTGGAGCTTCTTCACATCATAACTCTCCCGGATGTGAGGAAAAACATTGAGTCGGGAAACTGTGGTTTTATGTTTTTTGCATACTATCCGGGATAGTACCCAGACGTCTCTTTCAGACAGCTCCCTTTTGTGTCCAGAATTACTCCTGCTGGATGTGGTCCATCCTTCATGGTGGCATGCAGACAATACCCTGGATACCCTGGCTCTCGATACAACACTTACTGTCCTGATCACAGACGCATACCAACAATTTGTCCTCTTTGAATTCTGATTCTGAATTCTTTGAAGATCTCCCATTATGTTATGTGGATTGCAATGTTTTATTGTACCGCTGTGCTGTTGCTCTGCTAACTCTGTTCTTACTGATGGAATGTGCAATCAGTGAAGACTGACCACCAAGGTGTCCATATATAGATGTGAAACCTCATGCACCAGTTTGCCCAGTGTTTCAGTTTCACTGTCCAAACTCATCCATCCAGTTTCTAAAACCACTTATTCTGTTCAGGGTTGCAGGGGATCTGGAGCCTATGAGCACAAGGGGGGGAACAACCCTGGATGGGGGGCCAGCCCATTGCAGGGCACACTCTCATACCAGACACTCAAACATGGACACCTATGGGCAATTTAGGAACTCCAATTAACCTCAGCATGTTTTTGGACTGTGGGGGGAAACTGGAGTACCTGGAAAAAACCAGACGATTACACAGGGAGCATAGGCAAACTCTACACGCATGGAACCTGGGCGAAGACTCAAACCCCAGTCCCAGAGGTGTGAGGCAACAGCGCTATTCACTGCACCACAGTGCTGGCCCACTATCCGAACCCTGTATATGTAGTTTTCATTACAGTATATAGGTTTGAATGACCATAACAAAATTTTGGATTTAGAATTGGTTGAAACTTTGTATGGGTACTTGTCAGACATAGAAGAACACTTTTCAGAATGAAAAAAGTTGGAATGAGAAACATATTATTCCTTTTTATGAATATTAATGAATTTACTACTCTAAAACAATAGTTTGTTTGTTCGTTGTTGTTTTGACATTTAATTTCTCCTTTTAACCATATAAATCAGGAGCACAAGATAATTTCATATGTTACTATGCAAAGATAATTTAATATCACTTTATAAAGAGAAACATATCAAATGTGAAGAGAATTCTCTTCATATTTTAGTATTATACTTTCAGAATTCATTTTAATAGCCCATCTGCCATCATGTTCTAGGGAATATGTTTTGACAGGCACATACATTCACAAACAACATAAGTTAAGGAAAATAATATAAACCAAAATAAAATTTGAATTATAAAAAAAGTTTTTGAACTAGGTTCTCATATTAAATACAAACAAATTGTGCTATACACAGAGAATAGGCACAAATGAGGTCAGTATCAACTCGATGATGGGTGTATAGAAATGGACCAGTATTGCCTGTGAGACATTGAATTTCTTCAGCTGGCACAGGAAGAATGATGAGCTTTCTAGTGCATGTGATGTTCTGATCTCACTGAAGGATCTGCGACAGCACAGTATCAAAGAAACAAGCTGGAACCATGCTGTAACTAGTCTCTCTTTGCGGTGTGGCTTGGGTATATGTTTGTTCCTGTATGCCAGTGAAAAAGAACCATAAAACATTCTACACCCTCTAGGGTTGTGTCATGACATATATAAAACAAGGTGGCTAGTGTTGCCTAGTGTGAGTACACCCTCAAAATGACCATAAAAATGATTGAGACGCTGGCAGTTTTTTTCTCATAGTTGGTCATTTGATGGTGTTTTTTCCAAACTTTCCAAATTTTTTCTGTATCACAGCCTTTCTATACTACTTTTTAAGTAGGTTGGACATCCATCCATCCATCCATTTTCCAACCCGCTTATCCTGTTCAGGGTCGCGGGGGGTCCGGAGCCTATCCCG
>JAODKL010000037.1:16293438-16303681 GCA_026780765.1 Petrocephalus schoutedeni
CTTTTCATTGTGGCCAAATCAATGAAACATTCACACGTCATTGTGACTGCCCCCACCCCCTTCTGTGAATGTGTGGCTATCAGCAGCTTTTAGCCAGACATAAAGAAAGAACATACTAAGTAATGTTTTTTGTGTTTATTTTAATCAAGCATAATCATAATTTTTTCATTTCCCACTCTGTGCACCTTTATTCTCCACAATCAGCCTTATTTAGCCTTTGTTTAGGCCTGTAATAAGTATTTTGCACACATCTTGGGTCAGTCTTGTTTCCCAAAAGAACTCTATTGCTTGGACAAGCTGCTGCTTTGTGCCAGGCTTGGCCTCCTTGTGGATGAAGTCTTTCATCATGTGCCAAACAAGCTCTATGGGATTCAAATCCGGGGATTCTGGTGGAGTCTTAACCGTTGATTCCCATGGAAGACATGCACGCACCGGAAGCAGTATGCTTTGGGTCATTATGCTGGAAGAAACAATGGTCTGACCCAAAGTGTTTCATGATATATGGGGCAGCAACTTCTTCACAATCTCTACGATCTACAAATTCAAATCGTCTGCTCCTTCCCAGGACCAAACTCAGCACCATGGGTGATCGGGCCTTCTGTTCTGCCACCCCTCGAGTATGGAACACCCTCCCGGACCATTTGAGGGCACCACAGACTATTGATAATTTCAAAAAGGACTTAAGATATTTATTTTTAACAGGACTTATGGATTATAATTTATTTTGCTGGTTGCAGGTTTCTTATTTATTTATCTATCTACTTGCTTGTTTTATTTGTGTTTTAATATGTGTTTTATTTGCTTCTTTTTAGGATAACTTATTTTGTGGCACTTTGAGATTTATTTTAAATGTAAAGTGCATTACAAATTAAATCTATTATTATTATCAATAAAAACATGTACATTGTCCGCAAAAAAAATAGTCTGTGGCCCCACTGTTTATACCATTAATGTATCTGTTGCAGTTATTAATGTTATGTCACAAAAAATGAATATAGTGCCAAAGAGATCACATCTTATGTCAGATATCTCTGAACCAATCATTTTTCATTTGACCCACTTGCCCAGAACAAGTTTGTATACATAAAACGCCTGTGCCATAATTTAATACTTTCAGACCTACATATTACACCAATGTCTCACAGCAGTCAAGTAAAAATTCAGGATTCACAGGCCTTTCACCCCTAATGAGCTATTGTGCCTCCCCAACACCACCAACTAAAGACACTTTTATTTTATTTAAATTATATTTTTTAACAGGCGTTCATTCTAATACAAATAAGCTGATCTGCCGATTTCTCTTAGGACCATGGCTTCAGATCATTTGATTATCCAACACTTCACCACCCCACATCAACAACTATTGCCTTTGCCTAGAGTATACCGAATTTTTACAGTATATCTATACATATTCAAAACGAGATGACACAATACCCTTTATATTAATATACTTTTAATGCGCATTAAAATATAACTGTATTAAAGATTTTCCTGGTAGTTGAATAGATTCCCAGAATCCATAGCTAAATTCAAACCAATTAAGTTAGCAATGTTTCATAGGGAAGCTGATGTAGGGGAAGAGCGAGAAATATTCAAGCACTTTATTGTCAATGTGTAACACCATAAAATTACGAGGAATCATTGCTACTTGATTCATTTCCTGGCTCACAGGTTTAAAAAAAATAAATAAAATTTGTTGAAAAGTAATAACTTAAAACTGGGATATTTACAGTGCACTTCCAATGGTTGCCAGGCTTGTACGGTAGTGCCCCGGCATACGTCATTTCGGCATACTCGACTTTACATCACTTTCCTGTAGTCATTTAAATGATTGTAAGCAAATAATGAACAGAGTTTACTTATATTAACATGGTCCATTTACATTGATACACAGGATAGACACTAGAGAGGCTTTATGAAACGTACATAAAATTACATAATTTATTTTGATAAAATGCAGTATAAAATATTGAATGTAGTCACTTTTATTACAATAATTTCCATTTTGTTTTTCTGCATACTAGGTGAATATTAACTTTTAAGAATGTAAAGTGAACACTGACTCTTATAATGAATTAAAGGTGCATGTACATCAATGGAAATGACTATGTCTATGTAAGGGTACTGTACGGAAGTAATTACTCTTTAAAGGATGATACAAGTGTACATACCTGCTAAGTTCATAAGTGGGAGAAAAACACGGACATGGTGGGGAAGAAAAAAACAGCAGCATCATGCATAACTGCGTTTATTGAGACACCATTAAACAATGCACCCTAGGCCTAGCACTCAGGTATAGCATCACAGCAATTAAAATACACATACAATAAAAATGATCAATTAAAATCTCACAAAGCACTTTGCTAAAACATACCACTGTGGAAAAACACCGCAATGCAACCATAAGATTAATTGATAACAGTGGCAATATCATGCAATTGTGTTAAATTAACAATCACATCTCACCTCAATAAACACAGCTATTAGTGATAGTTTAAACAACAGATAAAGATGAGAGCCGGAAAAGCACCCGGCAACTTGCAAGCCAATATCAGTTTGGCTTACTCATTAAATGAATTACTAAAATACTATCCATTGTTTGTGTTCTTACTAAAACCAACTTACTAAAAATCATTACCAAACCACCAGCTACCATTGCCATTGATAGATAGCTCGGCCGAACTTCTGTCAATTACAATTTTGTGTTATTTATACATATACGGGTATGACAAACGGAAACTGGAAATCTGTCAGGTGACCTGAAGACGGCTGTGCACAGGAGATGCTCTCGCAATCTGACAGATTTAGAGCACTTTTGCAAGGAATAGTGGGAAAATTTGCCCAGTCAAGATGTGATATTCCGATCCTACCCAAAAAGACTGAATGTAATTAAATTGAAAGGTGCTTCACAAAAGTATTAGTTTAAGGGTCTGCACACTTATGCAATCAGCTTATTGTACATTTTTAATTGTTTAAATTTTCCCCCTAACAGATTTGTCTTTCAGTTGAATTGTGCAGGTTATAGTTCATATGAGAGGAAGGAAAAGTTTTGAAAAATGTGTCCTTTAATGTGTCCTCTTTGGTTCGGATAAATGATGTAGTTTCAGTTCTAACTGCTAATGCATTAGTGATAGATAATCGTAAGGTCTCTCTTAATAAGTGATAACAGGCAGTAACTGAAAGGCAGGGGTGGGTCTTTATCAGGCTTCAATAATACTGAGATGAAGGCTGTGTTTAGTGGTGGTATGAAAGAATTGTCATTTGTACAAATTGCTGTGAGATCTTTTACCAAAAGTGTTCATACAATTCAGCAGAAAATACTTCCTGTCCTGGAGACTCAGTGTTTGACATTTTCTTAAGAGCACTCAAGTATTCAGTTCTGCAAGTGGAGTATCCACACACCCAAGCCCTGGACTACTGCAGTCCAAAGCTCTGATGTGAACTGCATCCCACAGTCTGAAGAAATGTTGGATGGAACTCTAAAAAAGCAACTGATGAATGCCTGGGCCTGATTTGCAGCAGTGGTGGATGACAATGGAAAGGCCTCTGGCCATTGAGTGAATCTGTCCAACACATCGAGCAGGGGGTGAAACCTTTTGTGGGGCGAGGCCCGAGCAGGTCCATGTGCACGTGATCAAAAGTGGCTTGGAGTATTGGTGCACTGACAATGCATGCAGAAGCTAGCACAACTGTGGACATTCTTCCTCAGCCAATACCAGATGAACTTGGCGGCCATCATGCACTGATATACCCGTCTGCCCAGGTGTGAAATCCTGTGCACCACATTGAAAACGTGTCCATACCAACTCTAACTGGGCAGTCCAGTCAAGACGTTGCACTGGAGAGTGTCGCCACAGTTACAGAAGGGATTACCTGCCAGCTGCAGACTGGTGACTGCAATCCTATAAGCCTGCACCTCTGGGTCAACCTATTAGTCAGCTGCCAGTTTAGCATGATTGACCCTCAAATGCATAGCACCAGGCACCAAGCAGGATAGACAGTTGACCACCAGGTTACGGTTACGTTTACCTGCCAGCTGTGGACTCCAAAATAAAGGAGAATGGATGGACCAAGACTCAGATGTCATTGCGAATGTCAGGGGGGGTTGTAATCCACAAACGCCTTCCAAATAGAAATGGAATTTAGGTACAGGCAGAGAAGTTCGCTGTCACAAGTGCTGTACTTTCGCTCTATGAATAATCGCATAGTTATCACGTTTTTATGTTTTTCAACTTTAGTAAGCACAGTAAACAATCAAATTGTATTATAAACTTTATTATTTTTAGCAGATTTCTTTTGTTAGTTTTGTAACTTTTCTTTAGAACTATTTCCCTGGATTTGATTAAATATTCGTGTTCATTACAGTAATAAATATATCGTATTTAATAAAATAATAATATAATATATAGTAAAACTGATTAACTACCCCAGAGGCAAAATTTAGACAATGAAGTTGTATAACTTGAGTCTATCTTCAAACTAATTTTTAAAATGAGAAAAAATGATGTTGCTATAATGACTTTGAGGGAATGACTCAGATTGTGTTTAAGAATGAATCCATATACTTTTCCCCCCTCTTCATTCAGAAAAATTCTGTAAACAATCAAATATTCCGACCCAGTAGATATGGTGTAAAAGTTTAGAATATATTACTAAGAAAAATAATGCAGTCAACCAGGTAGTCCAAACAAGCTTATGCCTACAGCATAGTCTGCTATGTATTATTCCAAACCAATTTCTAGTCACTGTGGCTAAAAACCTACACTTCTGCCCCATTAATTGTCTAATGGTTACCAATTAGGCAAGTGTCCTGGTCATTTAATGTCACTGGTGACCGCTGACGTAGTGTGTGTATGAAACAATATGTATGGATGTGTCCTTTTCCCTGCCTTCACCATGCCACGCCATGACACTTATTTGTCATGGGCTTTTTGGTAACTTATTTAATTATGAAAATGAGTCCTATTTGGATAAATGTGTTTCACAGATCAAGTCACAGATCAGTTTTCCATTGTTGTCAAACTGTAAAAGACTTTCAAAATGTGACACAGGAAATATTCTACATCAGATGTGTCTATATTCTTCCTATTCCTTGTCACTTTCATATTCTGCCTACACTTTGTCTAGCATGTATAATTATTTTAGTCAGTTACACAGCTTTCCATGAAGGAAAAAATGACATTGACCCTCAGTCGTGTTACATTAGTCTTACCAAAAGATTGGAGAGCAAAACATTTGCCTCAGATGTCATATTTTCTATCTGCGATTTCCACAAATAAGGACCACATACTTTCAGTCCAGCACACAAAGCACTTTCCATCTCCACAAAGACGTTGAATGGAGACCGGGGAGTTGCCTCGGGCACTACAAGGAGAGGAGCCTTTTTATAGCTCTGCCTCATGCTCAAGAAGGATGTCATGCTGACTCTTCCGGAAATGACCAAAATAAAACCATTGGAGAATGGTGTTGATCTGGGTGCACTACAGGCATCAGCTTAATGTAAACATACAGCGTAAACTACAGAATGTAGTGTTAAGGCATCTATACAGCAGTAATGACAAAATACATCCAATTGTGGCAGAGAAAAAGTGACTGTAGAGCATAATAATGTAATAATGTTATAAGGTAAAGAAAGCGTTGAGAATTGATTTTATATCCCGAGCATATCTTTATATACTTTGTATAAATGTAAATTAATTTAGCCAGACACAACATGCATCATATAGAACTAGAGATCTATACTATTGTTTTCCTGCTGTTAATACTTAATAATTTAATAATTTATTTTTATATATAAAGAACTATTGTAGATATCTCTTTTTGCCAAGAAAAGGTAATGACCGGGTGCCACCTGATCCCTAACTCAATCATTAAGATATTCATTTAAAATTGGATCCTCAAGAGCTATATGTGATTCAAGATCCATCTCCTGAACTCACAGGATAGATTTTATGTGAAGTACAGCACATCATAGGAAGACACATTCATTGGACCTTCAGCAGAGAACGTGAATAGAGTGCCAGTAAGAGGCTGGAACACCTGGCCAGCAAATCGCCTCCTTCCAAATCCCACTCACCACACATCAAATTCCACCTGCTAGCCCTCCAGTTCACTTGCTTGGCTTGCATCCCAACAGAAGGAGACACACCGGGGGAGTTTGGCCACTTTAACAGCTTTTAGTTTATGTGCTGTGGGCTGAGCTAGAAATATTCCATAGTCTGTGTTCACTGTCAGCCAGTGGACAGCAATCTTCTGCAGTTAGCATTTGTATAAATTCTACAGGAATCCTGTAGCCTCTGAGGTAAGGGCAGATACTTTCCAAACTTCATAACAAATAGAGAATCAATATATTGAATACTGGTTATATCTTTAGCTCAATAACACCTTCCACTGTACCGTCAATATTTGATGTTTCGATATCAGGTAATATAACAGTGATACTTTATTAATCCCCATGGGGAAATTCTCTTTTTGCCTACTCATCTTGCTCTACAAGACACACACAGACACACATTCAGGTGAACGCAAGCTTGAAAGTCCCAGTTCAGCAACAGCAACCCTAGAGCTGAGGGTTAAGGGCCTTGCTCTAGGGCCCACAGACATGTATTTATTTTCCCAAAACTCAAACTGGTGACCTTCTGATAACAGGCACATACTGTAGGCTTGAGTCTGCTGAGCCACAACCACTGCCTCTCTGAATAGGACTGGTGTTGGATTGGTTTTAGCCATAGATGCTTTGGTATTTACAACTCAAAACAAACTCAGAAAAGTTTGATGGATCTCTTTCAGATTTTGCAGAGGCATTGTATGGGTTCCAAACTGGAACTGTTTAATTTTTTAGACAGATCGGCCCAAAACTGAAGCAGCAGTGCATAGTGATATTAAATTTGATCCTGCTAAGAGGATAACTCAAAAAGTTTCTTTTTTATTATAGGAAAAGAGAGATATAATAGAATAAAGTAAGGAAAAATATAATATCAGAAAAATATATTAGGGAAAAAAGAAAAAAAAACTATTAAGAAATAATTACAATGACAGAACCAGTAGGTGTTATGCAGCATAGAGATATGTAGACAGCATGGAGATATGTAGACAATGCTTTGCCCTTAATGGTTTGAATATGCTATGTGTGAGCATGTTTGTGTTTGGGTCTTTATGTATATTGGGGAAGATAAAAGTGACACATTGGGATGTAAAGATGGAAGAGAGAAGTTGACAGTTGTTGTCTGATTAACCAAGGCAGGCCGGGCCCACTGCACACCATGAGTGGGCAGCACCCGACACGTCACACTACCACTATTCTAGGAAGGAATCCCTTGTTTTTTCTGCATGAGTATGAGAGAAAAGACTGGTCTAGTGTGATGCATTAAAAGAAGAAGAGCATGCAGGATGGTCTAGCCAGGAGCAGAAGAGATCAGTGGGTGGGAGAGCAGCCCCTGCAGGGCCACCACCCCAGACCAGCTCAGTGACCCACCCCCCAGTCCCTGGCTCGCCTGGAACAGGCTCCTACAATGGGCATGCAAGTGTGAGAGCTGGACCTTGGAGTAATGGAAGAAGGTCTCTTGGTCCGATAAATTTTGTTTTTTGATGCATCTTGAGGACAGCTGGTATGTGTCAAGCATCTGTGGGAAACTTTAGACCGAGAAGCCTGATCCACAGCTACGTAGTCCCACACGCAGCAGAGCTCCATGCCTGTGTTTTGTGACACTTTACTCCCGTGATCATCCTCAAAATTATCTGCCATTTGTGCCACAGTGACCCCTGTGTTGGTTTGTACCAGACATAATCGCCTTTATTGACATCTGGTATCAAAGAGTTCTGGCCACCCAGCACCTTGATGGCAGGTTATGGCTTCTCCCTCCTTGGACCACAGTTTAATTCATGCTAATAAATAATATTAAATCAACTTGACCTGGACACACGAGATGGAATCCCCACTGAATTACAAGCGGAACAGTATGCAGGAGTGAATCAGCATGGGCAAGTCCAGACATGTGTGAGAGAGTAATTAAGAAGCCATAACGAGCTTTAGCAAACCTTAATTCACATTAGCAAACCGTAGGATGAGCTTCTCTGGAATTACATGCGTGGGCACCAAGGAAGTCATGTTACAAAGGAAATGTCAGTATTATATTAGTAATCCATAAACAAAGGAATTAAACATTTGCACTTTCACTTCTGAATGGCGTGAAATGATACACTCACCGAATGCAAGATGCCATGCATTACAGCTGTGTTTTAAATCCTGATTGGAAAGCTCTAAGGTTTTTAATTTTTCATACTGATGTCAGCCAGTAAAATGGACCACATAGAAATTTTTGTCTGTATATGTACATATGCCCCAACAGTATTGTGATGCTATCATTCTGCCACAGCACGGGCTAGATCTGTGGACTACTGTCTCTAAATGTGAACTGTATACTGATCCATATGATTAGATTTAGTTTTAAAAGAAAACAATAGAAGAACAGTAGAAACTGGCTGATCGGTGTGTCAGATTATGCCGTGTGGAGCCAGTATACAGCAGAATGGGAGTCTGGTACAGGGCAATGAGCCTTGTAGGAGGGCCTCAATAATCATATGCTAATCTACTTAAATTGGTGATGTGTGTACACCCCAGGTAATGACTTCTTTCCAGTGGGATGGCCCTACTACCGGATCATTAAGCATTATGGCACGGCTAGTAGGTCTCATCCCAGAGCTGCCCAGAAGCATCCCAGCAAGCATGATACAGCTCTCCAACCTAATCAAAAAAAGGTTCTGTGTTCTGGCCTTGTGTTCTGCTGTTTGTACGTTTTTATATCTTAATGTCCCTCAGCTAACCTTGGTGTCTGGCACTAGTTTATGTACTGTAGGAGACCAACATTATATGCTTGCACAGTCTATTAATACAGCTATTCAGCAGGTTGTACTCATGCACCTTTGCACATTGTACTTCCACTGGAACTGCTTGGGTCCTTCTGAAAAAAAATACATAGATTGGTTTTGAAGGTCAGTTGGTTGTGAATATAATTTACTCTCAGTCCAAGTGCCATTGATCAAACTGCTCTACTTGAAGAGGTTAAATTGGCAACCCCCTCCCCCCACGCACACACACGCACAGTTTTCCTTTCCATTTTCACCTTATGGAATCACATTCAGCATGAGCACTGAGGCATTATTTACTCAAATTACCCTGCTGTCACCGCAGTGCTGCCCATGGCCCCAGTGATGCAGCCTCTGCTCCATCATTACCCAGCAGATGGATTACTAAAAATAGTCACCCACCGCCCATCTGTATGGGCAAGAGTTGGATGTGTACCAAGATAGAGTGTGCGGCGTAGCAAGGCTGCCAATGCATGGCGAGGGAGGGCACTTTGGCTCTTAGTCACGGGGACTGCAGGTGAGCTGTAGCACTGCGCTGACCTCACAGGATAGATGAGCTCGTCTCCTGTTCCAGCTGTCATTCATGAACTAACACGAACTGTCAGAGGAAGATTTTTACCTGTCTATGAGCATTCATTTTAATAATTACTTATTTGAAGCAGGTACAGCTAAAATTCAGATATTAGTGTGAGGAAAATATACCTGACATATGCAATAGGGGAGCCAAGGCTCCTTTGTCTCAGCTGGGGAATTACACTTGGGTTTCAGGTTCTTTTTCTTTTTTTTTGAGATGACATATTAGATGGGAAGAAACTGAGAATGACAAATCCATTCCTGAATATTCCCAGTAGGGGGATGTCTCATCAGCAGTACTTTGGACTGGGAGATTAGAGGAGCTTGGACTCTCTCAGAACCCAGGAAGCTGAAAGAGGCCCTTTACAATTCAGAGACATGTCAAGTCCTGTCAGACTGCTTTTCCAGTATCTATAGACCAGTTAAAATGCATTAAAATAATTAATATTACACGTGTATAGTTCCATACAAACTTATGGAAAATAGGGTATGCATTTTGACATTTATATTTAGCTAATACTAATTAATCGTGTCAGTGTCGGTAACCCTTTACTTATGGCTATGATTTTAGTCATTTAAAAATATATTCATAACAAATAATAATTCATTATTATGCATTATGATGGCCAGCTTTAAGTTAACAAAACGTAGTTCAGTAGGAAGTTACCTCGGGTAAGTAATTAATTTGGTTATTTTAAAAGTTTAATATAAAGGTTGTTATCGCTGAAGCTGCCGGATAATTTACAATAAAGTACCGTTTTAACGCAAGTGTTAATTTAGTGTTTTAGTGTACTCGGTACTTTAT
>JAODKL010000037.1:16337688-16350545 GCA_026780765.1 Petrocephalus schoutedeni
CTTGCTGGTGTGCTTCGGATCATTGTCCTGCTGCAGAACCCAAGTTCGTTTCAGCTTGAGGTCACGAACAGATGGCCGGACATTCTCCTTCAGGAGTTTTTGGTAGACAGCAGAATTCATGGTTCCATTTATCACAGCAAGTCTTCCAGGTCCTGAAGCAGCAAAGCAGCCCCAGATCATCACACTACCACCACCATATTTTACTGTTGGTATGATGTTATTTTTCTGAAATGCGGTGTTACTTCTACGACAAATGTAATGGGACACACACCTTCCCAAAAGTTCGACATTTGTCTCGTTAGTTCACTGAATATTTTGCCAAAAGTCTTGGGGATCATCAAGATGTTTTCTGGCAAAATTGAGATGAGCCTTAATGTTCTTTTTGCTCAGAAGTGGTTTTTGTCTTGGCACTCTGCCATGCAGGCCATTTTGCCCAGTCTCTTTCTTATGGTGGAGTCATGAACACCGACCTTAACTGAGGCAAGTGAGGCTTGAAGTTCTTTGGATGTTGTTGTGGGGTCTTTTGTGACCTCTTGGATGAGTCGTCACTGCGCTCTTGGGGTAATTTTGGTTGGCCGGCCACTCCTGGGTAGGTTCACCACTGTTCCATATTTTCGCGATTTGGGGGTAATGGCTCTCACAGTGGTTTGCTGGAGTCCCAACACTTTAGAAATGGCTTTATAACCTTTCCTAGACTGATAGATCTCTATTACTTTCTTTGGATCTCGGCATGATGTCCAGCTCTTGAGGATCTCTTGGTCTACTTCACTTTGTCAGGCAGGTCTTATTTATGTGATTTCTTGATTGAGAACAAGTGTGGCAGTAATCAGGCCTGGGTGTGGTTAGAGATATTGTGATGAACCACTGCTAAGTGCAATTTATGTTTACTTGTGTTGTCTTTGACTACTGTTTAAATTTGTTTGATGATCTGACATATTTAAGTGTGACAAACATGGAAAAAAAAGAGAAATTAGGAAGGGGGCAAACACTTTTTCACACCACTGTATATTTATTTAGGTAGATAATTTTGACCTGGTCAGTTTAAAAGTAGCTTGCAAGCCGAAAAAGTGTGGGCACCCCTGGTATAGGATATAGGGATGTTTATTAGTAGATTTGTCAGTTTGGTGCTGCAACAGTAGATTGGGTGTTAGTCATTTCAAAGGATGTTAAAAACAACATGTTATTGATCCCTGTGAGGAAATTCTCATTTTGCCTGCCCCTCTTGCTCTCCATGACACACTAACACAAATGTAGGTGAGAGCAAGCCTGGTAGGGAACAGCAGCCACTTGCAGCAGCACTCATGGACACGTGACTATTCTGCCAAAGCCAAGACTGAACCAGCATCCCGATTACACAGATGCCTCCATGTGATACAGCGAAAAAGTATTTCAGATTTTTATACATATTTGACACACATGTTTCAGATCATCAAACTAATTTTAATAATAGACAAAGATAACCAGAGTAAATACAAAATGCAGTTTTTAAATAATGATTTCATTTTTAAAGAGAAAAAAGCTATCCAAAGCTACCTGGCCCTATGTGAAAAAGTAATATTGTAAATTATGAATTAACTGTGATCAAGCACATTTATTGGAAAGCTGCATTCAATTTCACTAGCCACGCCGAGGCCTGATTACTGCCAGACCTGCTCAATCAAGAAATCACTGAAACAGAACCTGTCTGACAAAGTGAAGTAGGCTGAAAGATCTCAAAAAGCAGCACATCATGCCACGATCGAAAGAAATTCAAGAACAAAGTCATTGACATCTATCAGTCTGGAAAGGGTCACAAAGCCATTTCCTAGGCTTTCCTAAGGAACCCATTATCCACAAATGGAGAAAACTTGTGGTGAACCTTCCTCGGAGTGGCCAGCCTACCAAAATCACTCCAAGAGCACATCGACACCTCATCCAGGCGGTCACAAAAGACCCCAGAATATTATCTAAATAACTGCAGACCTGACTTGCCTCAGTTAAGGTGTTTGTTCATGATTCAACAATAAGAAAGAGACTGGGCAAAAATGGCATCCATGGGAGAGTTCCAGGGTGAAAACCACTGCTGACCAAAAAGAACATGAAGGCTTGTCTCACATTTGCCAAAGAGCATCTTTATGATCCCCAACACTTCTGGGAAATTATTCTGTGGACTGACCAGACAAAATGTCAACTTTTTGGAAGGTTAACGTTCCATTACATCTGGCATAAAATGAACACAGCATTTCATAAAAAGAAAATAATACCACCAATCAAGCATGGTGGTGGTAGTGTGATGGTCTGGTGCTACTTTTCTGGGTCAGGACCTGGACGACTGGCTGTAACTAACAGAATCATGAATTCTGCTCTCTGTCAGAATTCCTGAAGAATAATGCTCGGCCATCAGTTTGTGCCTGTTATCTCAAACGCTTGATTGCAGTTCTTGCTGCCAAGGGTGACTCAACCAGTTATAAGATTTAGGGAGTTACTTTTTCCCATAGGGCCAGGTAGGCTTGGATAGCTTTTTTCTCTAAATGAATAAAATCATCATTTAAAAACTGCATTGTGTATTTACTCTGGTTATCTTTGTCTAATATTAAAATTTGTTTGATGACCTGAAACACATATGATAAGACAAGATAAGAAATCAGGACGGGAAAAATACTTTTTCACAGCACACAGCACTATATCTGTTTGGAAAAGATGTATAGACATAAATTTTAAGTTACTAGTTTAAGTGCTTCTGCTCAGCCTCTTTTACAGTGGATTCAGGAAGTATGAGGAAAGTGGCTCTCCTGAATTTTGTTTTGTTAATTCTTTGCTATGTAATACATAGATTTTTTTCAATACCATGTAACATATGTGCCATGTATGACCATGTACGTGGCTCTATGAGGCAACTCCAATGTGTTGAAGGATAGAAATATGTCTGGAATCTTAAAATATCCCCCCAGGACATAAAAAGAAATGTAAAAAATATGGTAGGAAAAGTCATATGGCCAATGAACATTATACGGCTGATGATGCTATTAAGAAATGAGAATATTAGTATAACTATGGAAGTTTTAATGAACTTTTTATAGAAATTTATTAAACAGAAATGTTAATTTATGAGCAGGAGGCACTGTGTCAAATATTTAAAAAATTCTATACAAATATACCCTTTACAGGAGATAGCTACATTTTACTGTAGAGCTGAATATCACCAGGGTTATATATCTAGGTGTTCCACAGAACTATCCCACACACAAGCTTTCCATGAACATATGCAAAATGTTTTTCCTGAACATTTTGTCCGGGGTGGCTCCAGATTGGGGCAGCTTGGGCGGTGGGAGTTAATAATAATAATAATACATTTTATTTATAACGCACTTCACATTTCCAAAGAAATCTCTAAGTGCTACAACACCGTAAAAAAGCAAACAAGTAAATTAACATAGTTGGGCACTGGAGGGGCCGATCAGATTTGGGTGGGTGGGCAGTCCCGCCCCAGCCTCTTGTTGCCTTTGCATTTCTGAATGGGTTTATCGGGATTTGTTAAAATCCAATGCTTAATTAGAGATATCTAAAATGTACTCTGATATGTGAACCACAGTCAGGAGAGAGCCTTATTTCTATATATTTCTCAGACGGTTTGGTCCACCATTCCCTGGAGCAATTAGACGGTTAAGAGCCTTGCTCAAGGACCCAGTGGTGAAATCTTGCGATATGAACCAGTGACCTTTATGATCACAGTGCCCAAATCTGCTGAGCCACGCCACTCATCACTACACGGGATTTGTTAATGGCATTAGTATTAGACCGGAATTTAATAGTAACTCCATGTTTTGGTTTATGTACGTCACACTAGTTACACCACAGTTCCATCTCGCTTTGGTTTAACACTGTTGTCGACAGGTGTTGTCGAGAGTGACTCCATCACCAAAAATGTTACTGTAGAGTAAATTAAACAGAAATTAAATGCAAACTAGAATATTAATTCAGGTTTGCTAGGTCTCAGCCAGATGTAAGACTGGCTGTAAATCCTAGTCCTGCCGGTGACTGTGGGGAGACAAGTGGGCCAATCTCACATGAATTATCGCTGTGCTATAAAAGCCCATTCTGTGTAAGCACTCTCAATATTGGATTAAACACAAACACTCTTAATGCATGACAAAGTTGGGCAGTAACACATCAAAATTTGCTAATGTTCCAGCTCAGTGAATAAAACTAAAAAGATTTTTCTGAATATGCTAAATCACATCATGCATTCATCTTTTTAAATAATGAAACTCTAAAAACCACCTTCATTTGCACATTTCCAGAAATTCTCTTTCAATTTATTAAATTAACCATAAAACGTGTGGTTTTTTCATTACTACAGCAATTTACAGCTCAAATCTGTGATCATGACAAATATAATATGCCCTTGGGAATTACATGTAATTTAAAATTACTTAAATTTTATTTTCAGTTGTTTCCGTGTCTAAATATTAACTGTTTAAGTCCAAGTTCACATCCTTTAGTAATATAGATGGCATTAAGTTCTTTTGCTAAAGCCAGCAGAAGAGCCCTCTTCCCCAGGCCTACACGACGGTTACCCTCTGGGGTCACCCTAGGCCAGGTGGTATTTATTTTCTTGAATGGTAATTGCATTACATTTGCCTTTTGTTCAAATTTAACTCCAAGAGCATAGGAATTTTTTAATTTTCACATATCCCATCTTTCTCTCCTTCGAGATATACACACATATATGTACAGGTGAGAATGAAGCTTGAACTCATCGAGAGTCAGTCATTAATCCAGTTCCCCTGGGGCATTTTTCTGGTTTAAGGGCCCTGCTCCAAGGCCCAGTGGTAATGTGATTATCCTGCCCATCACGGGCAACTTTTTGATCACAGGCACTTACCCACAGAACCATGAGCTGCCCCTAAAAATCTACTCCTCATTGGTGTCTGGAGGCCTTAGACTTAGACTTAGACACAGGTCCTTCCACCACTCTAAGTTATGGTCCTTAATTCTCTTCTCATGTCTACTGTGCAGCATGCTGTGGCAACATGGTACTCACCATCTGAAATAAAGTGAAACTATATGTAGTACACATCAATAAGAAAAAAATGAAACAAAAAACTGAATATAATGATTTTTTTAAAAAAGTGCAGGATACTCAGGGGCAGCTGTGAGTAATTTGTGAGTGAAGCAATAATATTGTAGGTCTTAAAAATCTTTGCTTATACCTTTTTACCTTTTTTGGATATCAAAATACCGGACATGTGCTGCAATCAAAGACATGATACTGTGTTTGACTTAAAAAATGAATGCTATGCATTGACACATTAACTGTCACAGCCCTGATATTGCTGCTGTAATCCCTGTTTAGTAACAGTCACCTTCACTGAAACTGCATTATGACATTGGATTTCATAATAGCTTGGCAAAACAAAAAATTGTATATTTTGGTAAATTATTGATATCGTTCCATAATATGTGGCATGATTTTGGTTACTTGTTTGTACATCAATAATGAATTATGTACAACTTTCACTAGTGTCTACTCATTCATTTTTAAGATCCTGAATAATTCATGTTTTACACAATAGCATGTCACCTGGTATATTTCTCTGTTAATGATGGACAAAACTGATTTTATATCAGACTTTAGTATATCCTTTTAAATCAGATAGATATTGCACTGAAAAATATTGTAGAATTTATCTATATTTGGTGTCACAGCCTTTGGTCATAATTACTGTAATCAAGCAGTTCCTACTGCGATCAATGAGATTCCTGCACCACTGTTCTGCAAGCTTGAGTCTTGTGCAAATGTATTTAGCACTGCCTTCTCCCAGTTTTTGGGCTCCTTTTTGTTTGTATTTGTATTTTCTATGGGATTTAGATCTGCTCTCATTGCTAGCCACTTCAGAATGGTCCTCAGTACTTTTTAAAGTGTGTTTTGGGTCATTGTCATGCTAGAGCAGCCATGACCTTCATTAGAGACCCAGATCTTACACACAAGGCAAGTTGTGCTCCTGATGATAACACAAGTTTAATTCACCTGGTGACAAAAGCAGCAAAGCAACCCCAAGGCATTACTGAACCTCCTGTTTGACTGCAGAGAATATGTCCTTGTGTTTGAAGGCTTCATTTTGTTTTTGCAGTCTTAGGGATTGAAAAAAAGCTGTAATTTGGCTTCATCTGTCCAAAGGATGTCCTTCCAGAAGGTGTGTTTTTGCCTTTGTCATAGCAGGGGGTACCCCAGGGTATTCTACAACAAAACCCCATAGTCTGCGATAGATGGTGAACGACCTACTCTCTGTACCATTCAAACGATCCCTGGCTGCATTTGCAGGGAGGTGCCATGGAACTTCCTGGAAACTTGTAACATTATGTCTGGTGGAAACAGGAACACCAAAGATTGTCCATGCATGGCTACAGTCTAATGTCTGACCTCATTTACATATATTTATGCTCAATGTAATATACACAATGACACAAAACAGAAGATTAAATATTTTTCCCTATTCATACTGTTTGCAAGAGTGAATTTTATTCTGCAGACAGCTCCAGATCACCGCTGGTTAGTTCTATCCTCACATTAAGTAGAACCACCAACTTGAAACTTAAGTTCTTCTAGAAGGTGCCAATAATACTGTCAGGCCATATGAGGATGTCTCGTACATTAAACGAGGCATTTATTCCACTTAGCTTTTTTTCTGGTTTGTTCCATTGTAAATCCAAAGAAAAATATGCGTCAATACCAAAAGAATGTTGTATTTCAAAATTTTCTGGAAGAAAGTATTTTGGGGGGGTGGAATGGAGGTGCAGCGATTAGCACTGTTGCTTCACACCTCTGGGACCAGCGTTCAAGTCTCAGCCCAGGTTCCATGTGTGTGGAGTTTGTATGTTCTCCTTGTGCCATCAAAGGGGTTTCCTCTGGGTGCTCCGGTTTCCTCCCACAATCCAAAAACATGCTAAAGCTAATTGGAGTTGTTAAATTGCCCAAAGGTATGAATGGTGTCTGAGTGTGCCCTGCAATGGGCTGGGCCCCTGTCTCGTGCTTCCGGGATAGGCTCCAGACCCCCCGTGACCCAGAAGGATAAACAGTTTCAGAAATTGGATGAATGAATGGAAATACTATTATTATATTTACATTTTGAGTCAGGAAAATAACTTGCACTTCACAAGTATATGTTATTATGTCTGGTTTTAAAGTAGTTGCAAATGTAATCAATGTAACACAGCACTGATAAATGAAAGACAAATGCAGTACAGTCAAACCTCCCTTATCCGGACCTCCAATATACTGGCACCACCCTCTACCAGGCAGCTGTAGGCCCACGCATGCGCACATTAATTTTACACAGCTAGCAGCTGTTGTTACGAGCCCCAGTCTAGGGTAACAGAGTGAAAGGGAAAGGGGATGTAGAGTAAGGAAAGGATAGGGTGCGATGGACAAGGGAACACACGTGGACAAAGGGGTATTTTTTAATATATTTTTCTGTTTTTATTGACACGCCACAGACACAGAAAAGGACCCCTGTGCAAAAGGACTCAGGAGTGACTATAGCGAAAATAATAAATAAAAACTAAGCTTCCAAACGCAACCCCAAGCTAACTTACCTAAGTGCAGAGAAAACAAAAATACAACAACAAATTCTACACCTTACTCCCTATCCAAACAACAGCATACAACATATGCTCACAAAACAAAAATTGCAGTCACTCCCTGTGCACCTGACACACACACAGCATACACAGAGATCAAAGCGTCAAAGTCCGAGGGGCGCGCAAAGACGTTAACCAAAACCGGGCGAGAGTTCGAACCAAATAGCAAGTAAGCCAAAGCAAAAGTACAGACACAATTAAACGGGATGATTCGCTAGCTCAGACTGAAATAACATCCTATTATAATATATAATATATATAATAATATTATATACCTCATAAATATCATGTAGTCTGTATGTGTACACATGTACCTTGTACTGTACTGTTCATGTTCTAAGTTACGGGCATTTCCTACTTACGGGCACCCCTTGGTCTGTGCAACTGTGCAACTAACACACATGGTTACACCTATGATGTTCCGGTAAGATAATTTTGTTCATTATTATCTTTTTTACTTTTTTGCAGCTGTTCTGGATGTTACAGTGTTAATATCTGTTCCACAGGTGCTGTGCAACAATAATGTGCTGGAATCTACAGAATACTGGCTACATAATGACAAGGTCCTTAGCAGAATATGTTTTATGGAAGACAACACTGACAATGGCTGCACAACAGTGAGTACAGAGGCACATAGATACTTGCCTAAAATCATTTACTTGACAGATCTTTTTTCTAGAGTTATCCTCCAATAAAATGAGCTTTGAATTAAATGAATTAAAATTAACATAAACACAAACTTTCTGTCAAACCTTTTTCCAGGGGGCACTTATGGCCTGATACAGAGTATTGATTCGGATCCACAGATCAATTTGGCAATTAAATGAAATAATTATTTAATTAATGAAAAACTAAAAGTGTATTTTGCATTTTACTAATTACATACAGCAATTCAGTCCTGCTACAATGAGACCGATGCGTTCCTGAAAAACCTCGCATTCACTAAAATCATGTACCAAAATATACATATCCAGTGTTAAAAATAGGGTAGGTTAGAGGAATGCAACTCCAGAACTTGGTAATGAACAAAGTCAGTGATACCGGTGACCAATGTGCATTTTATGCATTTTATGCATTTTAAATAATAATAATAATGATGATGATTATTATTATTATTATTATTATTATTATAACATATTGCTTAATAATATCATAAACGTTTCCTGTGGGTCTTACGAGTTTCACTCGAATTTGTTACATACAGATATGTTACTTTTTGTCAAATATTTTTAGATTTTAAGAATCAAAGACTTTGACCTGTGCAATGTGTGGATATACAAAAAGTTGGATTCTTTGAGATTTGAAAACCAGTTTGAACGATTCACTGAAGACTGGTTCAAAAGAAAAATCCATTCACAAATCAGATATCACTGTTGTTCACTTGGATAGCTGTTTTTGCATGCAAGTAGTGTTTCTCGCTAAGACCATATCGTGTTGCAGTTCAGGTAATGCTTTTCACTCTGATCTGTGTATGTGTGCATGTATGCGTGAGTGTGAAAAGGAGAACAATAGAACAATTAACCCACGTATAACAATTCAGAATGTGATTTCAACCAGGCAGGATAATGTCACTTTCTCACCTTGTTATTTTACGAGCAAAGAATTGGTATACTGTAAGCCAAGAGTTAAAAGAGTTTGTTCTTGTTGAGTATAGCTAATCCTGTGTATGTACTATAAACAAGAATGTAAATTTTTTTGTTCACTTTTTTTATTCAATATTGTGCAAAAGGAATGTATCGCTGTAGTCATGCAATTAAGTTTTTTTGGGAAATGCAAGGATTACAGTTTGCACCCATCCCATATATTGTCCAGTCACCCAATATTAATAATTACAATGCTGTCAAAAATGTGGGACAGACTATCGACACCAGCTCCCTCCCCAAGCAAATTCATGGACCTAGTGAAGTGGGGTGCAGGGTTTCCAGCTTTGGTCAGCTGGCTGGAGTGAGATTTTCAATTCGAGACAAATCTGCACACTTATTTACTTGTATGTGTAGTAGATGTGTAATGACAGATACAGGGACCTGGCATGGAGGGCTTAATCCTGCACCTTTATTCTGCACCAAAAAAACAGAATAGGGCCTAGTTAGCATACGCACATGAGGTCAGTAGCAGTCTCCCCCGCTCCCTGCATAACACGTGGAAAGTTATGAATGGCATGAAATACATGTGATTTTCCATCAAATCTTATTTACGATTAGTCAAACATCCATATAAAATGACTGTTACACCTTCATACTCATGCATAATTAACTACAAATTTAAGCCAAAATAGCTTAAAATTTATTTGCCAAAAAAGTGCCGGATCGCTGGCCACCTGAACATGGTAAACTAATTGTATTATTACATACACTACATATACATTTTAAGTGCTGCGTTTGCACTTAAATAGCGCTTGACCACATTTTTTTACCCTCAGTAAAGTAATAGTGTTTCCTGAAAGTCCCATGTACACAAGGGTTAAATTAGCTGAGAACAATCAAACATAAAATATTTATCACATAAGCTGTGACTGTTTTAAGTTAAATTAAGTAATAATAATAAAACAAAACCACTCCAGTAAGAAGAAACATTAGGGATCCTGCAGCTAATGCTGTATGGACACCTAAAAATAATGGAGTGATTTTTGTGATAGAATTCCATGATTGTGTAAAATAGATCTGTGTACTTAGTTTTGTACACTGTAATTTAGTTTTGTACACCCGTGTTTATAGAAAACGTTTGGCACACTTGTGTTTTCAAAGTCACAGATTTGCAGCTTCTCATTTGGAAATATTTTCAGAAGCCATATTACAACTTTGAATCGGGATTACAAGAGCACAATCTCGATATACATGCGCTCGGTCTCGAGATTGAGAGGATGAGGGGGGGCAGGGCATGACAATACCAACCCCTACACCCCACCCCCCCCACCCACCGTGGCGTGCACTCTGGGCATGCAGGTAAAATGCAGGAGGGGATCTAGGGATCACATGACAGGACAGGGGACACAGGATAAAGCGTGACATGGCATGGGACAGTTTTGAACAGGGGTCTGTGGAGCAGGATCCAGGGCCAAATCCAGAGGGTCCCACCCTAAGTCTTCCAGTGGGATCTCCTCCGGGTCCACTCCCTCTGGGCTTGTGGAGACCGGACTGTCAAGGCTGGCAGTGATCAGAGAGTTGGGGCTGCTGAGGGATGAGGAGACAAGGCAGCGATAGATGAGGCAGACACGGGTGAGGAGTCAGGCGATGAGAGGCAGACACAGGCACGAGGTAGTTGCTGACAGGACCTCAGGGAGCGACGAGGTGGGTACCGACGGGACTGGGTACCGACGGGACTGGGTACCGACGGGACTGGGTTGGAGAAGCTGGGGCACCTGGCGGCACACTGGGCTGAGCCAAGACTTCTGGTGGCACCCTGGGCTGAGCCGAGACCTCTGGCAGCGAGTAAAGCACAGCAACTTCTGGCAGCGAGTAAAGCACAGCAAGGACCTCTGGCAGATTGTAAAGCACAGCAGGAACCTCTGGTGGTGAGAAAAGCAGAGCAAGGACCTCTGGTGGCGAGCAAACTACAGCAAGGTAATCTAGAGATGGGTAGGACACAACCATGGAGTCAAAAAACACGCAGGACCAACCAAGGAATCCAGACGGGCAGGACAGAGCTGGGGAGTCCAGAGATGAGCAGGACAGAACTGGGGTACCTAGGCCTGATATGGCAGCGGCCTCTCCAGGGCTGAGCGTGGCAGCAGCCACTTTTGGACCAGGTTTGGCAGTGGCCTCTTCCGGGGCAGAGGAGGATCCGGCAGTCGAGGCTCTTACCAGCTCCTCTGTGGTGAGCAGGAATTGTTCAATCTCTCCAGCTGGGTGAGTCCCCACACCAGCTCCAGACTGTCTCTGCTCCTGAAGTCCTAGAGCATGTCCAGGCACCTGCTCCAGAGACAACACCACCCAGGAGCTGGGGACATTATCTGGCTCACTGTTGGGGACTCAGCCTGCAGCTGGAGATTGGGTGTGAAGAGCTCCTGGACCACCACAGCAGCACGGTCGAGCCTGAGGAACTCAGCTAAGACTGGGATAGGTTCAGTAGAGATCTCACAGGGAATGGGCGAAGAAGTGACAGCAGTGGAGAGAATAAGCTCTGGGTCAGGAAGGTTGGGCTCTGGAACAGGAGCAGCTGATCTCCACCATCTTCACCGCCACCAAAGGAGAAGGTAGATGAATGTATAAATCCCTGATGAAGGGCCAACCCAGTGTATTTTCTCCATTGCTTTGGGTCCCAATAAGTGGTGGTTGGTGGTGTTGTCATTGGCAGTCCAAGAGCCAGAGCAATGGCAGTCAGTTGGCTTGGACCGTGAAGAAAACTGGCCTGAGATTATGCTTCTCTCTGGGAATTTCTGGGACTGGCACCCCTAGTGGGATTTCCATGGTGGTGGCATGGAGAGCTGGGCACAAGAGCAGTGCCGGGGGGACCAGGCACTGATACTACAACTGGTCCAATCGATGGCAGTGTTGTGGGTGACTAACCAGGAAAAATCTCCACGCTCAGGCCTGAACAGGGGACAAAGTAGGCACAGGGAGGCTGGCTACGAAACTGGAAATAGGACTAGGAATACAACCAGAGATTAATTGCACTCCACCACCTCAAATTTTTGTTTTACATACTTTATTGATCTCCCCCAACCTTGCTCTCCATGAGAGTAAGCTTGACCGTGAAGGGCAGCAACCTCGAGGCGACCTTCTGATCACAAGCACAGAGGCTTAACCAACTGAGCCACACTCTGCCCCCTAGATGCTACACCCAATATAATTAAACTTAAATTCATTCATTCACATTCACTGAACTAAAGAAATGTATGTTTATAAAATCGTTTGTGTTGTATGACTTTTTTGGCATACATCCATCTAAATTAGTACATTTCACTTATCTGAGTTTTTGTTTGAATGGGAAAAACAGCACTGTTGTCACAGAAAAATCTAATTTTGGCCACTAAAATAGAGGTTACACGCTGCGTTATTAGACAGAGTAATATTTTGGTTTTTTATTTTTTTTTTGCAAAGTAAGCAGAGCAGAAATTAACCAGAAAGCACTGACAGTGAGGAGAGGAGTAGCGTTTGTGGATGCTAATGCTAATGAGAACAAGCAGCTACAGTGAGGAGAGGAGCAGCGTTTGTGGATGCTAATGCTAATGAGAACAAGCAGCTACAGTGAGGAGAGGAGCAGCGTTTGTGGATGCTAATGCTAATGAGAACAAGCAG
>JAODKL010000037.1:16455445-16466884 GCA_026780765.1 Petrocephalus schoutedeni
AAAGTATGGTGAAAGCCAAGCTTAAGGATGAATGGCAAGGCTTATGGGACAGGGGGCAGACTGGACGGTGGTTTTATCCTGTCCAGAACAAAGTAGGACGGGGTAGGCCTGTGTACAGAAGTAAGGGGGAGGAAGGAGTGCTCTCAAGGCTGCGGCTTGGGCACACGAGATTCCCCAGCATTACCAAAGAGCTGTTCAAGCATGGGGATGGCTGTTGTGAGCTCTGTGGTTGTGCGGAGTCAGTGAAGCATGTGATTTTACACTGTCCTGCCTATCAGGGGGACAGAGAGCGGCTGCTTGTGCGACGGGAGGGAGAGCAGAAATATTTTTTTGAAGAAATCGCCCAGTACACTAATAAACTTACTGGTTCTGTAAGCCTGCAGCCTTATTTTGTGAAACGCAGACACAACTAATGACACAAGCATGAAATGAAAGACTGAGAAACAGTAACTGTACACAGAAAAAAAACCCTACACTGGCTATGGATTAGAATGAGTTTTATTACATTTTCAAACGTACACCACAATACTGCTCACTACTTGAAATTGTAGGTTTACTGCACAGGTATTGAAATTGTTTGGAAACTTTGATAGAGAACCATACTGTTATTTTTTCTGCATAGCTAATACAAGTAATGGGTCAAGGCAGTCCCTGTCTCTTGAATAGTACTGAACAACCCGAGTTTTAACACTTATAAGGAAAAACTGTTTCAAAACTAAAAAAGGTGAGGTCCAAAGCGTCTGATATCTGAAGGAATGCCCTAAACGCTGTAACCAACATTCAGTGATGTTATTAACAAATGGCAGCATTCATAGCATAAGCAACAACACGTGACCAATGGTCTTACTTAGCAGCTGTTTCTACACGAGAAAGATATGTAAGACTTGCAAAATATTAAAGAGATAGTTGTGAATAGAAAGAACAGTTCTGTCCCCCCTTGGTAAAATGCCTAAAAAGACTGCGACCTGACGGTCTTTTGTTATTAGCCAGCTAATTACAACCACATTCAAAATGACAGTCGTTTAGACCTAAAGATAAGGTTGCCATAAACGTTAGATGGAAATCTCTATTATGCTTCTTAAAATGTATAAATTCTCAGCTTTGACAGCCGTCTCTATCACTAACCTACCTACCCTAGTCTAATCCAGCCGCTGGCTACGTTAGCATTCCGCTGGGGGCCAAATAACGTTACTTACAGCAACACTGCGTTATAAATGGCCAAACAACCAAAATTACTGTTCAGTCTTACTTGTGAAAGGTATCTCTGCGTGATCTGATTTCAGTATTGCGCCGGTTATTACAACCGTAGGCTGCACAGAATACGGGGCATCCTTCTTCTGCATGTTCCAGTATCTGGAGTAAGGACTCGGGAGACCCATCCAATATGGCGGCACCTAATGCGGCGCCTAACCAATCATTGCTTTCCGCTCAGGACACGACGCGATTGGCTACCGCTCGTGTTGGCTCTTGTGGCTGCCCGAACCGCGATCTTTGCCCGATCTGCGTACGCATGCGCACACTGGGTTTCAGTGTACATTACTGTTTGATCAGCCTTATCTTTTGACGTTACAAGACAACGTTACATATGTAGGAAGCGAACCAGTCAAAGCACAAGAAGAACTGAAGTCTTTAGCCAAGCAAAGGAGCCTTTCAGGCTTAAAGTAGCTTGTGAAACCTGAAGTAGCTCAAAGCGTCCTGGATAACATGGATTATCTGGTCACCCTATTTTAGACGAATACTCACCTGATTCATTTATTCATATATTTTCCACCCGTAATTGTTATTAGTGGCATTCAATATGTATATGACCATTTGAACATTTTCTGAGCAGAAATTGTAGCAGTGTGCGCATGCGTCCGATTTCACAGCCGCTCTCTTCCGGTCTTCGCGCTCGCGGTAGCATTCGAGGGACGTGGTTTACGGAGGCTGTGTCCTGGGAGTCAATGGAGCAGTGGGCGGGCCAGGACGCTGGGCTCATGCATGATGATTGGAGGAACTGTCTAAAGGGCGGAACCCCCTAATCTGAAATATATACCGGAATTGGAGTGATTTCGAGCTCAGTCCCATGCGGATTTGCAAGTGAAGTAGTAAGGCAATCTGCTGCACATAGTATGCTATTTGCTCTTAATATAAACATATATATAACCACCACAACCTTGAAAGGATAAGCCGGTTGGAAAATGGATGGGCATTCTTTACATTGAAAAAAAAAACATAATTATAGCATTCTCCAGTTTGGTCTTTGTTTCAGCTTTATAAGGTTCATTCGTATAATATTCATATAACTTTATGATATAAGCCAAAATGAGTTTCCCCTGCTTCGAAGACTAGCAGCCGCCACTGATTTATACTGATGCTGAATAATGGAATTCACCATTAGAAAATTACTGAAAGCATACTTGGTGGACAAGACCTATCCCCAATTTTATTACATAATTTAACTAGAATCACACAAGTCTTTGAAGAATATGCTGTGCATTAAGTCATTAATTGCTTTTGCCTGATTCATAGGGGAAGATTATGGAAACAGCAACTGTATGGAAAACAATAGGAAATAAAAATGTCAGAAATATTTACAGCTGAAACAGTTTGTACAAACGCATTTCTAAAAACATCCAAAATAAAGGAAAATGATACATTACATGGAAAATACGTATGGGCATATGCATGGACAAACATTCCCCAAACAAGCCAAGTTGCTTTTCTTTGTGGCAATGTGGGTTTCAGTGATGCAGAATACATTTGGCAATGGTTTGGTTGGAAAGCAAAGAATAGTGATCTAGCGGCGAAGCCAGATCCAGCTGTTGACCAGCCAGAAGGCCACAGTGATGGAGTACATGATCATCTCTCTCTTCATTCGCTCCTTGTTCTCCTCCTCCAAGAGCTGCAGCCGTCGATTTAGCTTTATGATCTACAACAGCAATGAGCTGATTATAGGATTGTCACAGTTTGTTTATCCTGACAGCAAAATACTGTACAACAAGTTCTGCAGGATATCTACATCTGGTAGGAGCATGCAATGCAAACAAGACAACACTGGCCAGTACTGGAAAAATTAGGCATCCAGTTCATTCACATTTTTAGATACCTAGTTTATAAATGTGCAGTACATAACAAAAAAAAAAAGCAATCACTTTAGCATGAAATGTACAGGAAGTCTTGAGTAAGCCTGATCGATACCTAAAAAGGACCAAAAAAGAAAAGCAGTGGTCTCAGACTGATATAATACCTGTCGCCGTAGTGATGCTGCATCAACTAGAGCCATGTCATCAGGAGCTCCTTCAAGTGTGTTGTCTAGCATTGACAGGTTAAACCTATAAAAGTGGGGAAATGGACAAAAACAAATACCACTCATACATTTTATACAATGACCAATACCCCCTACTTAGCAAAACCATCTCTAGAGGAGATGAAGTGAAGTGATTAATGGAGGAAATGAAAGAGTGAGGAAAAAAGCCTGACAGGTACCATTTACCTGGAATCATGCTGGGGGTTTGAGGTGGCTGACCCACCACGCAGAACAGGTTTGCTGAAGAGGGCAGGAGTGACAGGGTCAGAAGAAAGGACACGGTACAGAACCAGAGCAGGTGCAGTACACTCAGCCACAAAGGGACGAACATGCACACAAGTACATGGATATGATGGCAAGGACTATGGGAAAACACAGACAACAGCAACAGGAAGCTGAAAAGGAGAATGCTTTTATTTCCTACATACAGGCCTGGTCTTAGATTTTGCATTAAAAGGTACTACTGAAAGTACAGTATTCACAATCAACTACAAATGAGCTACAAAAGAAGCAGCTGAAAATGAACTGTAGGCACATATACCTGATTAAACGATAAATTGTTTAGTTTTTACCGAGTTAATTGTGGAACAGGACAAATTAATGGTTTTCACTTCCATCCATTCCATGCTTGTCCTGTGCAGGGTCACAGGGTCTGGAGCCTATCCCAAAAGCTATGGGCACAAAGGCAGGGAATAACCCATAATGGGGTGCCAACCCATCACAGAGCAGACATACACACACATGCAACATTCACACCTACAGATAATTTGATAACTCCAATTCAGCTTAGCATGTTTTTCGACTGTGGTGGGAAACAAGTGAACCTGGAGGAAACCCCACGATGACACGGGGAGAACACACAAACTCCACACACACAGGGTCAGAGCAGAGACTTAAAACCAGGTCCTAGGGCTGCAAGAACACAGTGCAGACCACTATGCTGCTGTGCTGGCCCCGTAATTAATTTTCCTAAACTCAGTTCCATCACTTTCCACAAATTAGATGTAGTTGGATTTATGGAAACTCAGTGGATTTCTTAACCTTCGGACACAATAAAATATGTCACAATCAGTCAGTGACATCACGGTACACTTGGTACACTTCATTCCGTATCGACCTACAGCCCATGATTAGCGACATGAAAAGATAAAGCTGAAACAGGAAATCTGATTTGCTATATTCCTCAAGCCATAGTTTCATAAGCATGTAGATATCCGATATAAAAATGTGGAATGATGCATTAACAGAACATATTAACAGAATGGAAAATTTTATTATCGCAGACATGGAGTGATGTTTAATGGTGACCATCACTGAAAAGGAATTCAACACTGACAGGAAATGTAGTGAACCTACAGGGAGAGCATGACACCTGGGGCTTGGATCAATGGTCAGTAGCCATCACCTGCAATGGTTTTCATCCAGCACTTCCAGGACCTGCTGGTAGGCCCGGCGTGTGGTAGACTGGATTAGGGACAGAACGCCACGTGTGCTGTAAAGGTTGTACCCGTCATCAGGGGAAGAGGGTAGAGGGCAAGTGGTATGAGAGGCTGTAGGAGTCACACTGCCCACCAATGCAGCAGCGATCATGTGATCATAGTGAAAGAGAGAGAGAGAGAGGGAGGGAGGGAGGGAGGGAGGGACAGAAATATACGAGAGAGTCCAGAGGAACTGTGGCAGAATAGTGCACAGTTATATATTATTCTTTAGCAATATACCATCGTTTAGCAAAATATGATCCCAGTACAGAATAGTCCATACCACAAAGTCATGCCAAACTCAAAGAGTAAGCAAAATGGGAAAAAACTATTCCAAAATACATTTTTAAAATATGAAACCACAACTACTACAATCTGGACCTAAACTTTTTTTAAACAAATTACTTTTTTGATCCCTCCTCGTTTTCTGTTTAGTAGTATTTAATCCAGAGTGACTGACAATGTTATACCATGTGGGCCTAAATAAATACAAACTAATATTTCAATACAGCAGTTCAGTATTTTAAACAGTTTATTTGATCCCCTTAATTAATGGACCTAGTGTCAATATGTACCTAATAACATACTTTAAAAATTAAGGAAACAAATGCATCCTAATGTGCACAATTAAACACCACAAAATGCTTTTTTGCCTCTTCAGCTTTTCACTCTCAGATCAGGAAGTCACCTGAAGTTGTAACAGATATGGATGCCAGATACCAGGGGCACTTTGACCCAAAGCACTCCTAGCTGACGCTTATGCACTTGAACATTAACATTCACAATTGTTGTGAACCTATGATAGATTTATGGCTGAGCATCACACAGGAACAACTGAACATCCATAAAGAATAGTGAGAGACACCCAACGGTGACACTAACAGCAAACTCACTCTGCACAACAAGAGCAGGGCAAACAGATGATGAGACAGATGAAGAGAAAGCAGACAGATGGGCAGAGAGATGCACAACAAATGGGGCCACACTCACATGGAGTCCGTTCTTAAAGGCTGCCCACTGAATCGCACCGCTGTGTTCTCACTCGTTGAACGCTCGCGCCGTAACCGACCCTGACTGCGCACCTGAAAGCAAAGACTACAGGTAAGATCCGAACACACTCTGCCACCCCTGGGTGCAGACACTCCATCTCTTACTACAGCTCATTTGGTGCGTCTTGGAACTGATTGCGATTTACAGTTATTCACGCTCACCTCCTCCGCCTGCACAACTGGAGCCACAGTCCGTTCCATCTCTAGGAAGTCCAGCGGGCGGTCGTTCAGCGTGAGGACCCGGGGAGGCGTCTTCAGTGCCAATGACTCCAGGGGTGTGGACTGAATGAGGTCCAGGTCTCTCGGTCTGGTGTACTGTGACCCCTCATCATCTGCGAGAGAGGATTATGAAGCAGATACTGTGACGTCCAGAAAATACAGGAAGGAAAACAAGACTGAATGTGGTAGAAAAATTAAGGTACCTGCCACAACAATCCTCTCTGGCACCTGCATCAGAGCACTGTGAGGAGCCTCCTGAAAGCCACCCTCTTCGTCCCCCGAGACTGCTGAAGCCACTTTGAGCTTCTCGGGAATGCGCATGCGCTGGCTGATGCCCTCCGTGTATTCCAGCTCATAGTGTATCCGATTGATCTCTGCCATTTCCGCAGTGGGAGATGGGAATGCCGCTCCGTTCATGGGGCTGACAGACAGAGGGGAGACCAAATTAACCACAAACAAATTAAGTAATCCGAAACTTGCCGAGTCCAGTGATCACAAGTCTTAATCTTCAGTTTGTACGGCTTAGTCTCAGCACTGATCAAAATACTATCGAACACACTCATGTTCATACCGTCTGCATTTCTATGATGCACAAACAGCTTTACGGCGTCTTGGGGAATTACCGGAAATGGAAGCGACCCTCGTGATTTTATCATGCACATATATAACATTTTACATATGCAAAAAAAGTTCATTCTCCAAATTCTCAAATTTTTATTTATGAAAACAGCAACCAATTCTAGCGATAAGCGGCAATGTAAATATACACAGGCAGCCGCGATAAAACAATAACATATACTGTTAACTGTCTAGCCACTGCTGTCTGGCAACTGTCTAACGAATTCGTAGTATGCACCGTTTTCATTTAAGGTCAAGTACAAGCTAAAAATACACTACGGCCCAATTCGTCAAACCCAGAACAACATTTAAAAACGGCCTTGCTGTTACCTAGCAAATTCAGACTTACCCTATCTTTAAGTGTGGAGCCCAACCGCGTCTCTTTTCTCTTTTCTCTTTTCTACATTACAGGTGAAGTATCATCCGTGTTGACACATTCACAGCATTTACAACGCGAGACGGACCGAGAACGACAGCGGGCTTACAGGAAACGTCAAGCGGCTCCAACAGGAAATCACTCAGCCAAGAGGCACCATCGATGTCAGCCTTAAAGGCGCAGTACCTCTTCTCGCTGCGTCAGCTTTCCCACAGAAACACGCCCCTTCTCAAGCTGACACGCCCCCGTCGAAGCTGATTGGTTTATGGGCACACAATACTTCCAACGCGGGTGTCTAGGGTGTCTAGGGGGAAAGCCTGTGGCTGCCCGAACTGCGATCCTTAAGCCAGCGCTTTAAGCGGCTGCATGAAGTCGAATGCACTCATTAACACAGCTTTTTCCATGCAACTGCAACCTATTTCGAGAAAAAAAATAGTATCTCTGAGACCTACGCCATTTCGAGATATGATAATGTACATTTCTGTTGTTACAGAAAATATGATTAGTAACGTTATTTCTCTGTCCGTCGTTTTATATTAGGACCAAGATAGGTGTGATCGAGACTGACAATGCACTGATGCATGTTATTTCTGTACAGTATTAATAGTATTTTGCATTGTGCATATTTCATCTCTCCAGTCATATCCAACAATGAGACTGATGATGTATGTATTATTTATTAGGTAGAATACAGATACCATCATATAATAAAGCCCTGCATGTTATCCTCCCATTCATGAGGCACTGCTAGACAAGTTTACGGTCATCTCTTGCATTAGAAAGTCACTTCCCCCCTCTACCTGGCAGGTTTCTGGTCATTGCCAGTTTCTCCTGCTTCACCTTGTTCTTGTGTACTGATCTCTTAGAAAATGTGAGCCTGGATACAGCCTGCCATGCAGTGCAGCCTTCTGCCAGCAGAACCAGGATTAAACCAGGACTTAACAATGCAGATTTTATTAAAATATAGAGTGGTCCCTTAATTTTTTCCAGAGCTGTAGAATGCAATTCATGCAACACGTAATATTAGAAAACTGTTTATGGGCACAAATCCTGCTCATTCTGCCTTAAAAGGAACCTAATGCTACATCTACCTCTTGTGCCTGGCTGATTCTTACTGTTCACATAAAGGGGAGTGGAGTCAGACAGTGAAATTTGCTCACAGTAATAAAAGGAACAGCAAGTATGATTCGATTCTCTTTGTTTGTACTGAAGAATCTGATCGTTCCCGGCCGTAATATCACTACCAACGACGGCATTCCCAAAAACACCAAAGCTAGCGATCAGTCTGATCATAATAGTAATCCAAATGAACAACAAGGAAGGCCTTCTGCTACAATGTGAAAACAATGAAGCTAATATGTCTTGTACAGCTAGCTCATTTATAGATAAAAGTAGTACTAATGGCCTTAACAATGATGGAATCAGAAAAATGTGGATGATTTATCTTCAGAACTTTTTATTTGGCTTTTTGAATACACCCTATGTAAAGATTCTAAACTAGCAGGCATTGTTAAAAGCAATCCACACACTGTGAAATATGACATACAGAATCAAGTTATTGATGAAATAGTGAATTTGGTGTTTAACCAAATTAAATCCAAATATGATCATGTGGGTTTTGCATCAAATATGAATGAACAAGAAACTGGTGAAACGTGGACAATCTGTCCATCCTGATTAAATTTATCAGCAGGTCTATGTCTGAAGAGCACTTGATTGGACTTGAAGAGATTAAATGCAGAATTTCTAACAATAGAAATCCTACAACATCTCAGTCACTATCAGTATAGGCCTGAAAATAATGCTGCAGTAATATGTGGGTTAAAGATGGTGTACGGGCTCTTTTGCAGAAAAAGCCTGCAAGAGAAATTCCATACACACACTGTTACAACCACCTGTTGTATTTTGCAGTAGTTCTTGTTATTCTGGAAGAGCCATGTGCTACTTTTTTTTTGAATGAATGAATAAATGTTCCATTTATATGGTGCTTTTCAATGCACAGCCACTTCACCACCAGACTCCTTTTGTTTACTTTGTTCCTTAGCTTTCTATTTTCTTATGTTTCCCAGTTTCTGCCTGCTAGTGTAGTAGTAGTAAACCAGTTCCTTGCTTGCCCTGATGTTGCAGTGTATTTAAGTTGCTGCCTATGTCATGCTCTCTGGTCAGTCATTGTATATCTGTGTGTGTGCTTCTGTTTCTTAGTCGGCTCCCTGTATTACCTGGTTCCTAGTTTTAGCTTGTTGTGTTTAGTTCCTAGTGTTTCTAGCTGTTTGCTTAACGTTTTCTGTTTGTTTTTCCCAGTTCTGTTCTGTTCCCCCAATAAACCATGTTATTGGTGTCTGAGCCTCAAGTGGATTGTCACCCTCATTTCCCCGCTTGCACAATGCCATGCTGTAGGAACCACGACATATGACTTGATCTGCAAACTCAATCCAGAAAGCCAGGATCTGTAAATCAAGGTCAGCCCTTCTTATGGGTAACAGTGCTGCTCTTTGATGTTAATAATTTTTCTCAAACAATGACGTCTACCACATTTCTAAAGAGGCTTGTACTTTGTAAAATATATGTGTATAAGCTCAGCTCAGCTGATAGTTTCCAGTTTCCTGATATAGAGTACAGTTTTTTCTCAGTGAAGTGAAGTGAAAAATGAGACTTCAAGAAATTAGGCTACAATTTACTACTAACCCCTTCACTTACCTTTCCACTATATTCTACATAAATAAATTCCCAAAAATCTATATAGCTTGCTCAGGCATGTTTATTAGGTGTATACACTGTATTAATGCGAAGGCCTCATCAATGCTTATACTTTGGAGACTTAAACTTTAATGGGCTGTTATCAGTTCAAGATATTTTATAATTTCACAATGACAATTTAACAGTTATCATAATAGCACCTGATGTGATAGACTTGAAGTAAACAAGTGTCAAGTGTGTTTGTCATCACTGATGTTATGTCGGTGGTGGGATGAACGACCCATAATGCAGGCTGCGGGTGAAGAACCCCTCACAGGGGCATTTATTAGGGGATAAACGGGACCACAAACTACAGGCAACATTAACAACATTCGACAAAGGGAGTACGATGTAGACTGACTAAATAGGGTAGGACATCAGGGAGGAAACACAAGGCAGGTGTGCCAGGCTAACAAGAGGATTGACACATTAGGCACGTACAACGAGGATCAGGTGAGGCTGATTAAGCCCCGCCTGAGGGAAACACTGGGAAACAGATACGTAGGGCGGGGCTGATCGTGACAACTGAACATATCAGAATTTTCAATGTTATGGCTGGCTCAGAAGACCCAGATTCAAAACACACCCAGAAATCAATATGCCATTTCCCTGTCCCATGAAGACTTTGCGCTATTCTAGGTGTCCTATGTGTGCATACTGTACATGGAAATAGCAATTCTGCTTGGCCACTCTCTTTGATGTTGCCCTATTTGAGCAATAACATAATGTCACAGCGCCTAATGCAGAGTCTGCTGTCTTTCAAATTCAGGTCTAGTACCAAGTGTACCAAGGCTGGTGCAAATTGACCTTATAAGGGGCGTTACAACTATTTATGTTAAATTATTTCCATCTGCACCTTAGTTTTCTTTAATTCTGCATGTGCCAAACATGTTTTTGTGACCTAGTAATTAATGCTTAGAATAAGGGAGAGGAAATTTGTGTCAAATGATTGTGGATCCTCTTTATAAATACTTATCCCACCTATTTTCTGCTGAGCTTGGCTTGTGTATTGGTCACGGTCATTGGCTTATTGAACTTGGCTTGTGTATTGGTCATGCAGTGTCATTTAAAATGAAGTGCACAGTCACCAACAGATTCTTCAAATAACACCAAAACTTGCCATAGCATGACTATACCCATTTTGGATAAAATCGGTTGTTGTTTAGCATGACATTTGGAAGTTAACCGTTTATTGTATTAACAAAATTATTTGGTGGTCTCTGCTTCCACCTTGTGGTTGTTGACTACTGGTTCAAGGTCAAATCTTTTTCTCACAGTTTTTCTCGTTTGTTTTGCCACATTTTATGAAACATTCTTAACATTCTCAAGACTACAAGAGAATTTTTCAAAACTATTCATGCATATAGCACAACACTGTGATTTATCTGCAAAAGCCTGTTACTTACCCAAGACAATTAACTCATGTCTCAAAAACAAATAATACCACCAATGAATTAGTCAGAGCCACCAAAATGAAAAGTGCAATCAGCATTTTTTTTTTCAGTTTTAACCATGACAATCAAAATGCAATGAGAAGCAATGAGCAATGACGTTCTGCTGTGCAAAAATGGCATTATGGTGTGAGGATTGGAGTTATTTGAGAAATACTCCAAAGCATTTGAGAAAAACTGTATATCTGCATGCAACTGCTTTCTCTTGCCAGTGAACTTTACA
>JAODKL010000037.1:16525551-16540060 GCA_026780765.1 Petrocephalus schoutedeni
TAGGTGACCAAATACTTATTTTCCACAATAATTTGCAAATAAATTCTTTAAAAATCAGACAATGTGATTTTCTGGATTCTCATAGTTGAGGTGTACCTATGATGAAAATTACAGGCCTCTCTCATCTTTTTAAGTGGGAGAACTTGCACAATTGGTGGCTGACTGAATACTTTTTTGCCCCACTGTAACAATGCACATTAGGAATACGTAGAATATAAATATTTGAAAATGACATTAAAACATATACAAAGTAACATAAGTAACCACATGATGGGGGGGGGGGAATTCTGCAAATTGTTATATAAGAGGAATGTGCAATAATATTTTCAGACCTACATATTACAACAAGGACTCACAGCATTCAGGTAAAAACACATTTATTAGCTTATTAGGTGGGTGAGTGTGGGACAAGTATGGATTAGATGGCCATACCAAGTGACAGCGCTGTCTGGGGAATACAGTGTTCTCATTCCTGACAGCACCAAATCTAGTTATTTATGAAATAATATTCCTGTGTTGTGTGACTGCATTTTAAATTCCAGTTCAACATGCAGTGGGATGTGGCCAACTCAGTTCAAACTGCAATTCATGAATTCTGACTTTTGCACAACCCTGGTCTGAACTATACCGAGGGAACTGTATCTGCTTACCTGGTTACTATGGAATTTTCTAGGAACCTAGTTGTCTTATATGTGGCAGCATTCTGTTATTTAATAATGCGATGGAGAGCAGAAGTGATTGTACCTGGCAATTTATGTTTCCCAGTGTTTCCCCTAGGCTGTCATGAGGGAATGTATGGACCACACTGCAAGGAGAGATGTAAATGTGCCAACGGGGGGCGCTGTGACACTTTCACGGGCACCTGTGAGTGCCTGCCAGGATTCCTTGGAGCCAACTGCAGTATTGGTGAGACAGTGAGCATGCCACAAGGATCAATGCCTGCCAAGTACTGTGTTATTCAGGTGATTATATGCAAACTCATTGCATGCATGGTCTGTATGTGTGTTTCACAGCTTGTCCACCTGGGCGCTATGGGCTGGACTGTAGCCTGGTTTGTTTTTGTGGGAATGGAGAACAGTGCCACCCAGTGACTGGAAACTGTACCTGTGCACCAGGCCGAACAGGACAACACTGCCATCATGGTATTGGAAAAAAAACTGCACATTGTAAATCAAACATGAAGGAAAAGTTACTTTAGCAAAATATTGTTATATTACTTGAGAAACTGAAATTTACTTTATCAGCTAGGAACTTTTTCATTTTGATACTGAGAATTAGCCTAAATGTCCTCAGTGAAGGGCTATCATTTAAGATTTATTTGCATGGAAGGCAGAAATTAAGTTTCCATCCATAATCTTGCTGTTTATCTGCAGTTCCGGGGGAGTACAGGTCTGACTTTCCATTGCAGAGCTGTTAAAGAGCCCTTGTCAGCCACAAACTCTGAACAAAACTATAAGTAGCTCAGATTTTTCAGGTTCTGTGTCAAAGGCACTGTAACAAATAAACAGACAGAGTAACTAAATTACCAAACACACACACACAATACCAGGATTATGGTACTCCCTGGACTCCAAGGAATACATACGATTTTAGCACCAGTCTGCTGCCACTACCACAGATGCTTTGCTTGTTAAGATAATAACTGAAAAACCTGATCTGATGGATCTTTTCAAACTATGCACAGGCGTTGTATAGATGAGGAACTGGAACTGATTACATTTTGACAGAGGTTACCTCAAAATTGAAGCAGTGCTGCATAGTGATAGCAGAAAAGGCCAGTTTTGACACTTGATCCCATTAAGACGATAACTCAAATAATTTGTGACAGATCTTGTTCAAACTATCCAGACACATTTTATGAGTGTTGAACTGGAACTGATTAAATTTTGAGAGTCTGGGTTTGGCGGATGCCAGGAGAACGTTACCTGCAGGACTGCAGTTTGCAGTTTGGTATGGAAGAGCTCGACTGACCTACAGCACACAGAGCCCTGACCATTGAACCCCTTTGGGATGAACTAGAACAGAAACTGTGAGCCAGGACTTCATGTTCAACATCATTGCCTGACCTCCGAAATGTCCTTCTGGATAAATGGGCAAAGATTCTCACTTAGTCCAAAATCTCGTGGTAAGACAAAAGTATTGGGACACCTGGCCATTACACCTACAGGAACATTCCATATAGAGTTGGTCTCCCCTTTGTAACTATACCAGTTGCCACTCTTTATGGATGGCTTTACACAAGATTTTGGAGTGTGTCTGGCTGAATTTTGGCCCAATGACAGCTGGCCCTGTATCAAAAAAACTACCAGAAGAGCGGTCCTGTTCTTCGCAGGTAAAGGGGTAGACAAAAAAAGAAACAGAGACAACGGTATGGGAAAGCCTGCTGTCTGGTTCAGTATCTGGCCGTAATTGTTTGGATGCTCTGGAACTGATGGCGGGGGGGTGGGGGGTAAGTGGTGGTGAACAGTGGTGCTTCCGCTTTTGAGAAGCTTCCAGCTGGTGGCTCTTCCCAGGTGGGAACTGAAGAATCCTGAAGCAGTGCAGGTGCTCCAGCATGTCTTCAACTGGATGTCAATGATTGCTAATGTTTAATGAATAAACATTTTTACCAGTTGTTCTGGTTATTCCGTACATGCACGATATTTAGGACCAGTGTTGGCGCTGCAACCTGGTGTGCCACCATCTGGGTTCACGATCTGTCATATAGGTGGAATGAGACCTACATGTCACAGCAAGGGCTTAGAATCTACAGGTAGAAGCTTATTTATTAACTTTAACATTTCCAGGTGATCCATCCAGTACAGGTTGGTAAACACGGATTAGATGGCAGGAACAAGTGGAAATAGATGGAAATATTGTCGTTCTAACAGCCTTCTTTCTACATCTGTTACTGTTGTGCCAAGTTGGTCCACTTGAGTGTGCCTTCTCATTGCCATAGCTTGTCCCAGGGGGCGTTATGGAGCACAGTGCCTGAATAAGTGTGCATGTCAGAATGGCGCTGCCTGTGACCCACATGACGGGACATGCAGATGTGGGCTGGGATGGAGCGGGCATCGCTGTGAGAAAGGTGGGTGCTGCTGAGGGGTGGATGGATGTAGGCCAGCCTTTCTTTTTCAGCTAACCCTGACATGTTGTAGTATGCTTCTGTGCATATTACAGAATGTTTCTTCGTTTCAGGTTGCGTCCCTGGGAAATATGGGCCCGAATGTGAACTGGACTGCCAGTGCCAAAACGATGCGGGATGTGACCGCTTTACCGGGCTCTGCCACTGCAAGGCTGGCTACTACGGCAACTCCTGTCAAACGAGTGCGTGCATTTCAGACCCGTACCATCCAACAGTCACTGGATCTTAGGGGCAAACACCTATGAAATACTGTCTGTAAAATCCCTGTTTATTCCCATTATGTTCCCTTTTCCAATGGTGGGTCATCTCCCAGGGTGTCCACCTGGATTTTTTGGGCAAAGCTGCATCCAGCAATGCAACTGCACAAACAGTCAGTCATGTGATCATGTGACTGGACATTGTTTGTGCTTGCCTGGCTTCATCGGATCCCACTGTCAAACAAGTGAGCTGATCTTATTTCTGCATTATATTGAATATCACTGTACTGTACAAAACAATTAAAGACACAGGTAAGAGACTATTAGGGAAAGTAAACTTGGGTTGCGCTGTATTCTGAGATTGCATTTTATGGTATAGACTATTAAGAAAGCACTATTCCATCTATGTGCTTAGACTGGGTGGTTTCTAAGGTGTGTAAGTTAGTTTTCAATTCCAGTCCTGCATAGAGACCACACTTGGCCATTTGATCAGAAACAGACATTTCTAGAGTCATGTATACAGGCTCTCTTGTATGCTTGGCGCCCCCTTATCTATGTCTGTCATAAGCATTAGGATCCAATGCATGGAAGGTGCTCTGCTAATCCCTGTATCTACAGGGTGCGAAGAAGATATGTTTGGACAGGGTTGCCAACACCACTGTGACTGTGATGGGGCACCTTGCCATCCAACCACTGGACAGTGTCTCTGTCCTCCTGGGAAGACCGGAAGTCGGTGTGAAAAAGGTGCCACCCTTTGTTGTGTAATTCTATATTCTAAATGTACTCTAAGTTTAAAGCAGGGTGATTTTGAAAATTCCAAAATTCCGAAAAGCTATCATTCAGCCTTTATTCAGATTTGATCGAATTACTCTTGTGTGAAAAAGAATATATATTTCCCATAGACTGCAGAGAGGGTCGCTTCGGACCCGACTGCTTCTTGCAGTGCCAGTGTAGCCACCATGCCCGTTGTCATTCCCGGACTGGCCACTGCGTGTGTCCTCATCCTTGGACGGGGCCCACCTGTACAGAAGGTAACCTGGTTTAGCTTGTCAGAAGAACAATGATACCTCCTTTCCTGCCCAAGCTGTTTCTGATTGACAGTCCCGGGTTCAAAGTGTCGAAGCAGGTTTTGTTTATTTTTGTGTCAATCTCCACGTCTTTATCAATTATAAGCCCAGTTGCTGGCAGTTATTTTAATTGTAGCACCGTAGGGTGTCAAGGTTGAAGGGAGCTCAGTTTCTCAATGCTGAACTCACAAGAGACTCCGTAGCCCAGCACATGTGCTTTCTATCTGAATGTGAGTGTATTTTTCTGCTCTCTCCTAGACGGAAAACCCAGTCCTGAACCTATACCCATCCAGAGCTCCAAGCAGTAAAAGACTCTGACCCAGACTCTTATGTATGGCGTTCTGTGCAATAGCTCATAGGATCAACTGTCTGTGCTAAACCAAATGGAGTTATGGTGGGGATGCAAAAGAATGCGTCTACCCAGGGAACAACACAATACGCAAGCTACTGCAGATATGCTACTACAGGGTTCATAAAACAGTTCACGCATCCAAACAAGGTGTTACATAAGGTGTGATGTAATGCATAATGCAGTGTAGAGATGACTTCTCTCGCCAAGTTAACATACCATCTGTGTCCATGTGTATCACGCCCTGTCCACTCTGTCAGTCTGATCTAAACAGGCCACGCCTGGTGCTCGTTTGTCTTACCTCTTGTTCTTACCCTTCTGTTAATCACTCCTAGCTGCCTCTTGTTTGCCCTTTGATTAGCCATGTATTTAAGTGCTCCCCAGTCTCTTATTCTCCAGATCAGTCATTGTTTCCCATTCATGGTCCGGATCCTGTTTTTGTCTGTTAATAAAGTTCCCTGTAAAGGGTTTTGCACTGGCAGCGTGCATTTGGGTCATGCATCTCCTTCTCCCCAGTGTGACGCACATGTATAATGGATTTAGATTTTTTTAATGGAACTGTTTGGTAAATATACATCTTCTCAGTATGTAACCAGAAAATAATGTGCTATTATAAAAAAAGTAATAAAATGAAAATAATAGTTTCTGTCTCTTTCTTACATGCCTGAAGGTTAAACCAAGGGGTAGAAGCAGGATCTTTATTGGGGGTGCTGCATTTCATCAGTGCAGGAGCACAAACACCCCAAACTGTGGAACTTTCATTAGCAGGAAGTCAGTGTACCTGGCTGAGGGTATGGGGTTATGCGAGGAAGTGGAGACAAAAACAGCCATTCACAGAGCTTTGATGGAGGAAAGAAGAATCGAGGTCCATAGTAAAACAAGAACTGAAAGGGAGGTCAAGATGGAAAGAAGCAGTTATGCAGGGACACCTGTCAAGCTGTTGATGGGTGCTTGCACTAGACAGGCCATCTCTGAGGTATTACTCATGTGTCGCTAAGTATGGCCAGGTCTCCATACAGGTGCCCGGGTTTGGCATGCCTGGTGACAATCCTTAGTGACTGATGACTGAGCTGAAATGAGCACATGGGGCGGGGCTGATGGATGGCAACCTTACACACCAGCCTTGTTTTGTGACAAGCAACAGATGTTCGGCAATAATGTTTATCACTAAGGCCTTCATCCTTAGACAACACACACCTGTTTCTAGTCAAACAACTCCATAGAAGCCATCTATCCCACAGCGCTGGGTGGTCAGACCATTCCTCCTCATGTCTGTGTCATCAAAACCTCTCATACAGACTTATAACAGTACAGGAGACTAAGAGATGCAGTACAGTCAAAGAAAAATCTTTGGCAGTCAGAGAAAATGATGTTTTAATGATCTTCATGTTGGTGAATACCAGTGATTTTATGTCTGTCAGAGTGTCTAAGTTCCAGCTTAGTCCTTAGAAACCTTTCCTAAAGTCCCCCCCGTATTTGCACCAACCATCCAAAGCACCAGTTTATTTTTTGATTGGACTTCTAGCACCCCCATAAGACTAATTAAATCTCATTGAATGACTTTTTTTTTATATAATTTGTTAAATTAAGTGAGCTGGTGGTAAGATTTAATGAATACATAGAATGGCTCCCTCTGAGGAGACTTTTGGGAACTGATTGTGTTTTTCTAACTATCTAACAGGATATTAGTGACTTTTTTTTATAGAAAAGAAGATATTCCTGTTAGTTTTTATTGTGTTAATCCTAATTTGCATATGCTGTAATATTAAATAGTTTTTGTTCTGAGCAAATATACACTTACCACCCAGATAAATAGCTTTTGCGCAGTGCTGAATATTTCTGTAATTGCACATGCAGCCTTGGGTTACTGGGAGGTACTAGGAAACAGTGCTAAAAGAGTGGACAGATTCAATCTGGGAGTTTTGGGTGTAATTATTCATGTGGTTTCAGCCAAGCATTTCTATCACCTCAGTGTCATTAGCAACTTTTACCCTCTCAGTTAACTCTGATCTGACAAGAGCGCCTTTTGAACTTGCACAGACAGTGAGTGCTGATCCGATAAAACACAGGAAAATCATTTTACGAGTCTCGCACCATTGGCCTAGTTGTTGCCTTGGAAAACAAATTGAAATGCCAATCCAGCAAAAAGATGGGTATCTAGGAACTCTCCCACACTCTGCTTTTGTAAACTGTAAGGGCTTTCAGCTACAATTGTAGAACAGAGGGGTTTTTGAGAGGGGGCTTTGAAATTCTTTCCCTCCTCAAATATATTTGGCTCTAAATTTGATAGAGGAGGGTATTGATTTAGCATTAATATTTTTCACATTATGTGAATCTTGGATAATTATTAACATTATTGCAGTTCCTTTGTGGTTTCAGTGTAAACCAACATGCACCATTCTACAGACATACAAAGGCTTTTGAAAGGCTTTTAAGAGTTACTCTTAACAACCTGGAATCGTTTTTTCCCTCCATTAGAGGGCGCCGACACAGAGGGGAAAGTGAGCATATCCTGAATAACTATTCAAAATACAAAAATATATCACTAACAACAATAATACTACATAATAATAACACTACATTATCTTCATTTAAAATATAAAAGTTCAGTGTTGTTTAACAGGTAATTCACAAGACAGTTCTATGGAGCACGCCTGCATAGTTAATTTGGATATGAGTGTACCTTATGGTGGAATATACTGCAAGCAGTTTGTTTTTACGTTAAAATCTTATTGAAAACCATGCTTTTTCTTACGCAGTACTGACGAAATATCGCATTCCATGTCAGTGCACACTCATATTGGTATAATGAGCTTATTGGATGATGTAACACTTATCTTTTGAAGTTTATTATTCAGCGCTGACTGAAATTGTTAGGTTAGTTAATTATAATTATTATACTGTGGCCTGAAACAATACGAACAAGAAGCAATAATAATTTTTTTGTCTGAAGTGCTGTTCAATTCACAGACGCATCCAGTGCCAGATTTATGCCCAGATGTAAATTTGATTATCAGAGATGCTAGACTGGCTTGTTCTGCAGCCTGTTGGACTGTGTTTACACAACTAGGGATTTCAACCAAGAAGTTCAAATCAGAAGAAAATGTATTCGAAAGCATGTTGCAGTCCCCGCCTCTCCCATCGGTCTGTCGAAGTGACAATCCCCATCTCTGCAGTGTCCCAGCTGCCCACTCCCTGGCTGCCCCAGCTCCCTTAGCCTGGGTCCCTTGACATCTGACTGTGAATGTGTGCCAAGCCAATTGTGTGCAGTGGCAGCTGCCGGAGGCCTTCTCTTTGATTAACAGGACAGTGGCATGACAGGCCATGATGTATGCGCCAGTGCAGGCTATGCCAAGGAAGCTGGGCTCATGTAACATGCATCGTGGTGATTCCCTGCCAGATGCCCTATTTGCTGAGTGCCACCATGCTAAGGGACTCTGCCGCCCCTCAAAGGGCTTTGCGCTCTCTCTCTTTGACTGCCTCTCCAACACCCGACTATTAAAATAATCAGTTCCACAAATCTAAATTTCACTGTTAACTCTTATGTGCCAAGTTCTGAAGCCCCATGGGGGGCAGAGTTAATGATCCAAATTGATTCCACTGTACATGGACACGCAGATTCTCCTGCCAGCTCCTGGATGCTATTGATTATAATTTTGTAATGCAATTGAGACAATGGCAGCTATGGGATCTTGATCCTTCCCTATGTAAGCTTGTCTCACAACTGGCTCTGATACCCACCTATAATGTAACCAAAAATTGTGAAAATTCTTGTTTTGCACATTCCCCTTGGTGGGATGAAAATAATTTGCTAATTTATAATAATTTACCTGAATCTTTCCAATATTTAAAGTAATATGAATGATATTGAACATAAAACAAGATGGTTTTCTCTTTTAGAAAAAAGGCAGAAGCTGAGCTTTACACCCCTGGAGTTTGATAATGAAAATGCTGTGCCTGCCCACACGCAAAGGGCATGGAGACCTTACACCTGTACGGGGCTATAACCTTAAGCTGTAAGGAAGCACATTGTTTATAGATAGCCCTAACCCAGTGCTGCTCAGCCCAAGTGACCTCATCAGTATAGCGTGACCTTTGCTGACCTCATCAAAGCTGGGTTCCCTGCAGAGCTGAGCACTAGTGGGCAGTGTGACAGTGGTGCTGGTGAGAACTTAAGCATCAATAAGAATTTTAAAACAGTAGCAGTATTGGTCAATTTCTCGCCCCCCACTGCGCCTCCCCCCAAAATCTTACTGACAATAGAATCAGTTTTTTTTTTTAGGACAATGTCTGCCCACATGCATGAGCAGTGATTAGAAGGAGGCTTTGGCAGAGAGGCCCACGAGATCTGAACCTTATTGAGCCCATGAGCGATGAGCTGGGTCATCATGCCTCCCTACCTCATCCATCATGGCCCCACAGAGCTGTGGCCGGCCTTGAATAAAGGCATATTCCTGCCCCCACTCCAAATGTCACATTGAGTCTCCCTCTCCAACTTGTGGGCTTATGCTAAATACCAAGTGGCAGCTCGCTGATTTCACAAAGAAGCTGAAGGATGTGGTCGGGGAAAAGACAGCGAGACAGTCCAAGAACAGAGAACCGTGTAGCAGCCAGGCCACATGCCCAGTCTTCCCACATTGTAGTCCTTTATTTTTTTTTAGTTGTTCCTCCCATAGTATTGTATTGAAATGCATACAGTTACATTGTAGAAAGCATTAAAACAAAGTACCTCAACTTGCTGATTACTTTTAAAATGATATTATAAACAACAACAAAACGGGAAAAAATCTGGTCCCTTAACATGGGAAAATATGTGAATATAATCTGTTATTTATAATAGGTTTGGCACAAAGGATTAACATGGACTGAACACCACACAAGCTTGCAGACAACCGTAAAAAATATCAGATACAGTTATATCCAGACCAATCATGCGGTTATGAGGAAATAATACCTGCTATTTTAACTTTTTTTTTTTTTTACAGTTGAATCAATAAATTGTCTTACAAAAAAACCTAAGTAATATCTATTTCATCAACCATTTTCATTAGAGGAATACAGAGGGAATGCCACACTACCCAGCTTTCATGGTACTGTAAATCTACAAACCCATTAATTTCTGAATCAAATCCAGTGAGGAATTATCCACTGAGATAAGAGGAGTGCTATTCCATAAACAAACTACAGGTCAGCAAGAAATAAATACAATCCCCAACATACACAACAATAACATCAACAACAATGAAAGTAAAACATGATTGTCTAAAAATGACAAGAGACACGAAAATGGAGTGCCCAACGACTAGCATTCAGGTTATCTAGTGGTATCATTGACTGAATACGAGGTTGGATTCGTAGATGCCATTCACTAAATGGTAACAAACATTAGTACTTGCTACTTTTTCCTTAAAAAAGTTGTGATTCCGCTAAAAAGAGTTTTTTTTTTCAGTTCACAGAAAGTTAAGTATGCTGGGAAAGAGTGCAGTACTGAACAATTCCTAGACAATTTCAGATTTGATTGTGCAGATACCGGTGGTACTGGCTCTTATTATTACAACATACAGTGGAATAACTTTTTTTATAAGTTGATGCTCTGATAAAGTTGTGTTGTATTTGTTTGTTTGTTTATTTATTTATCTTTGTTTGGTTAACTGGACTTTTGCAAATGTGGTACAAACGCTGTACGTCTGCTGAGGTTAAAGGGGATTACACTCTAATGCATTTTAAAAGCTACACACTAATGGATCCCCCTGGACCCCTGCCCTTCTGTAGGGGGATATATACACAAATAGTGAAAGGAGTGCTCAGGTTAACGTTAAAATTTCTGTTTTAAGCAGACTCTCTCAGCTTGACAGACCCTACCTTTGCACTTATACTAATTAGCAATGTTATGTCAATGTTACATTAACATTACATTGGTCTTCTGATTCACCAGCTGCCTTTGCTGTGCAAAACAAAACTAAACACAATAAATAATAATTACTTATTATTGTCATTTTCACGATTACCTTCACCATTTTTTATGTAATCAGTTAAGGTCACAATATATTTAATTTTTTTCTATTTGATTTCAGTTTGCAGTGGGAGAGGTCACCATACTAATGTGTAAGGCTTTCTGTTCAGTGATCTGTTAGAGGGCCGGGTTCGCTCCAGTGCAGCTGGTTGGGTTGGCTTGGGTCAGGGCACGTGGCTCTATCATACTTGGCTGGACTCCGCAGCTGCCCTGGCCAGGCTGTGCCACACGTTTGATGAAGCATGAGAGGCCGCATGGAGGGTATCCTTGTCAGCCAGAGACAGCATCATGGCATATGCCTTGGAAGGAGGTGGAGAAGAGAATGGCCATGAACCAAAGAGAAATGGAGGTCCAGAAGACACAAGCAGGAAGACAAAAGTATGCACAACCATCATCAAAATGAGCACTCATTATGGCAGTCACACGGGCCTCTGTGATTATACTAGGCACAGGGGCGCCGAGATGCTGGAAACAAAGCTTGAGGGAAAGCAGTGGGTTACCTGGGACTTGGATTTCCTGTACAGTGGCTGTTTAATGGCATCTTGGAGGGGGCCTCTCATGAAGCCAGCATCGCTGTCACTGAACTCACTTTCCTCTATCTTACGCATGTTAGAAATGTGGCGAATATGCTCCAGTGCTGAGAGCCTGCTCTGGTCTTCGTCATCCTCATACCTAGAAGAAGCATCATGACCCGTTTGGAACTGCTACAATGCAAGTAAATCTCTGCCCTCAAAATGTACTTGTGACTGTAGGGCAGAGTTCCCCAATTCCAGTCCTAGAGGGCCAGAATCCAACACAATTTGCAGATTTCCCTATTCACACATATCTTAACCAGCCCATTACCAGGTTTAGTCATTTTTACCCTCTTTCATAAATTAACAAGTGGTCCGACTCAGTGTTCGCCTGCTATTCCATTACAGAGACACAGAAGTCACACGAAATGGATCACAATGTGATATGAATGATGATGATGACAATGGCAATGTTGCAATATACAATTATAATGCAGGCTACCTATACATTTGTTACATTTTCTCAAGCTGTTACGTAATGTGTTGTTACACAGCGTGTGACAACACATTATGTGATAAAAATTTGTTTAAATTTGTGAAATTACACGCAACATTATTACATAACACATTGTTACAAGTGTGCTTTAAAAAGGGCTGAAATCCCATCTGGGGTGATGCCCTGGCCTGGAACAGGCTCTCAAAATAGGATACCTTAGCAGATGGATGGATGGATGGATGGACGTACAGTAGTGCATATAAAAAACAAATTGCATGTGTGTTTAATGCTGTGTTTTAGATATTGATCAGCTACCTCCTTGAGAAGGCCTTGAAATTCAGGTCGTTGTCATTTGCTTGTTCAAATTCCATCTCGCTGTGAATGATGTCATGCTCCAGGCTGCTGGGGAAGGCGTCACTCGCAGAGCTGCCCACAGCATCGTCGTGCCGCCTCTCCTCCTCACTGACACCCAGCTCCTGTCCGTCCTCCTCCTCCTGGTCATGTGTCTCCTGGCTGGGCAGCCGGGCCTTCTCTTCCTCAAATTGACTGCTGTTCATCCTCCAGTAAACAGACCAAATAAGCAACGTTTTAAAATGCAATAAGCCAGTAATATCATATCAGTTCTTAGCATGCATCTCAAGCATAGAGAACTATCGTGTAAAACCCTCATTTGTGTAAAATCCTAATCCTAATGTATTTCAGCCGTCCACGCTTTCCTTGAAACACTAAGTGTGTCTTGCCCCACCAAAAACAGTGAGAAAAGGAAGAGAAAAACATAACAGCTGTACTGAAGCTGCAATCCCATTCGTCATTAAGATCCAACGGCCTTCTGGGCACCGGACCCGTAAGCCCTGTGCTCCAGCACTTAGCTCCTTCGCTTGGGTTTCTGTCTTGTTTATTTTCCTACTATCTTGTAGTCATCTAATAGGCAAAATATTTAGCTGACAGTCCCATTTGGTTGAAGAGTTATGAGGGTGCTGCCAAGCGGCCCTTTCCTCAGTCCCGGAGGGAAAAAAGACCAGCTATCAAAACTCACAGCGACTTAATCTGTCCAGTGTCTCAGCACCGCAGGAAACCACCATTTGTTAAATCATCTGGAACCACACTAAAACCGATTCACTAATTATGGTCCATGGCGTCTCTCGTCAGCTCCCAAAAATGCCATTGCTAGCACAAAGAGTCCTGTCCCAGCCCCAACACACTCGCGCCACGGGAGAATATAATCAAAATATCAACACAGTCCTCCCACAGATTAGAGAGCCCATCAAACCAGGAAATGATCTATTTGTAAAAGAAAGTTGAGCTTGCAGTGACTCGCCAACACCGTGTAGAGAATAAAGTGGCACATTAGCAACCTCTATCACTTTTTTTTATCAAAACACAATTGTATCGCCACTTGGAGAGACTTGAGAAATGGACAGCGAGAGTGCTAGCTCTGCCATGTTGTGTTTGCGAGGAGAAGATGGTGAGGATGGGGGCTGGACCAGCTGAGCGTTCCATGATTAAGAAAACAGATTTGCTAATTATGCTTTCAAATGTGGTAATTTGCTAGGGATAAAACATCTATCAAAAGTCGTCAGGAGAGCAAGGCTGTGAGAGGAAACACGACACCCCCGCGACCCAGGTGCTCTGCCCTTTTCCTGTTGAGAGACATGTTGTGGCCAGATGTGGGCAGAGAGAGTAGTTGCTTCAGCAGGGGAGACCAATCCTCTGCCCTCCTCCATAATCATTGCGTTTGAAGCACTTTTGGCACTTGTTTTTCTTGCATGATTTCTCAATTTGGAAGTTTTTTTTTATCAAAAGATGTAATGATTTTTATCATTCTTCATTTTCAGAATTAAACTATGCAACAAGGTAAAAACTTTCGCCTGTTGAGTTCATCACTATTTCCTCAGTGTGTAATAATGAAAAAAAAATACACATAAATAGAATATATAATGCACATAAAATATATGTATGTATGGCCAAAAGTGAATACTTCTGGATGTACCCATATTTGGTAATTATCCTGAATGTCATAAGCAATGACTGTCTTGTTTTTGCGCCAAATCCCCTTAGGCAACAGGCTAATTAATAAAGGCTGCAGAATAATGTTGAAGCTGCGTGACTTTCTGCTCTGTGATGTTTGAGAATAATCATCTCCTCGTTCAGCCTCCAGCCCTGAATATTTGCACTGGAGAGGCTGGTTAGTTTGATGTGTGTTTGCATGTGTGAGTGTCCTTGCCATGTCTGTACCATGAGGCGGGAGGGCGTCTAAGTGTGATTACACGTGTGTTTGCTTTTGTTTCCCTTTGTTTGTCAGTGTATGTTTGTTTGAAATGCTGCTAGTTGTAGTACTTAAGCTGTGAGTATCCAGTTTCATTCAGCACTCAACATTTCTGTCACATCATACTGACTCATCCCTTTGTTTGTGTTCTGCTGTCGAATGCAACATGAAACTGTAAATCCGACCTGTGTCAACTGTGAGCTTGCCATATAAAAACCATGAATCTATTCTACGTGGCCCAGCCCAGGCTGTGTGACAGTATAGATGGGGAACACTTGCCCTTCTCTACTTTCTTACTCACCCACTCTGGCCCCACACAGTTCAGAATAGCATGAGCATTTCAAAAATATGAGGAGTGTATTGCTAAACATGCACAACATTGCAGAGTGTGTGCCTGTTCATTGGTGTAAACAGAGGTGGGCAAGATACGAGTAAAAAGTAAAAATCCAGACCAGGATTTTGTTTCAACCAAGTAGTTGAGTTCT
>JAODKL010000037.1:16544452-16559893 GCA_026780765.1 Petrocephalus schoutedeni
CATGTGTGTAACAATGGATGTATTTAAATTTCACAAATTATTCAGTACAAAATACCCCGCCTCGCATTGTGATGTCATTCAGCACCAGTACCAGTTTTTACCAGTGGAAAAGTAACACCTTGAAGTACTGTACTTTTGGCATTTTCTGGTAGTACCAAAGTGTGGTACACCCTTAGAAGAGCACTAAAAAACCTGATATTCTTGCAAACGCTAAACTATGACCTTGCCTGGTCCCTCTCAGATATACCTTTATTATAACTTAAAAAAATTACTCTAGGTGGTAGTAGCCTTGCAAATGGAACCTTCGTAGATATAATGCAATAAAATGTGCATATAATGTTAATTAATTGTCATACGTTGCGTCATAAGAGGGAAATCTCTTTTGGTGAAGTTGCCGGGTGATATGCCTCAGCCACGCTGCCATGGAGCCCATCCATTCACTTGCAGTGCGTCACGCACACGCTCCCACAGATGCAGAGAAAGCGCTGCCAATTTGCTAAAAGTCTTTCATCCAATATGGTGAGAGTCCTCTGAGGAAAGTGTAGATGCATATAGTTGTCAAGGGGGAATGTGCCCGGTGCAGGGTGGGGAGTCGCTGAGCTGCAGCGTGATTCATAATCACTGGTGGGCTGTAAACCATTCCCTGCACAATGCCAGCGGACAGCACATTTGTCAATATGAAAGATGTTGACATTACTGATCAAGGGCCAGACACGGGTAATAATGATATCACTGGGCGGAGAGGGGAGTCTCCCCGAAGGCCCCGGCCTGCCAGCCCCCCATCAGCTCTACCTACATTCTTTTCTAGAGGATACAAATTTGCATTATTTTGTGTGTATTGAATTTTTTTTTGTATTTTCTTGTTTAATACAGTCACAAATCAGCAGTGATCTGGGCCGTCGCTTCCGGCATGGCACTCCATCACTGCCCCCCCCCCCCCCACCACCTCCCTGTGCTCCTCCATGGGCCACGCAAGAGGCTGCGAAGGAAATCTGATCCATGACTGATAACCCCAGCAAGAACGGGCTGATTAGAAATGACAGTGGTGTGTAAAGTCCAGGAGCGGAGAGCCTGCACTAGTACTCACAGAGGATGTGGCGTGTCGCCTCGTTTGATTGTGAAGCAGTGATTAAGCTGGTGCCAGGGCCATGAATCAGACTGTTTCTGCACTGGAGCACTATAGCTATCCAGATCATAATGAAACACTTTCATATTTCTTAAGAAACATGCAATATATGTTTCATTGCTCTCTTTATGGACTTGAGCAAAATACGGTGTGTTTCTGCTCCTGGGTATACACCGTTACTCACGCAGACATTAGCGCTATTGAACCCGTCAGCTGCCCTCAGTGTGCTGGAGAGCAGACACTTTAACTCCAGGAGAAGCACTGCGCCTTTCATGCCGGCCGCTCTGCAGCTCTTTGATTAACGGCTCTGCCTGCTTTGGTACCGTGCTGATTAGCAACCTTCTGTTGGTTGTTCTGTTCATCTTTACAAAACGGTGATGTTACTCCCACTGTTACACATGCTGTGAGAGAATGGCTACTTTTGCACCCCTAAGCACTCTAATTCATCATGAGCCTAGGCCACTAAAATAACTTTCTGCCCTATTAGTGAAGAATATCAATATCAAATTATATTTTACTTTGATCTAATCATTTATTATGTTTTTTATTTTAATTTTTCTTTTTTTATTATTAATTTATCACTCCCCTCCTTGCCTTTTCCATCCCCTACAAGTGTCTTCCTGCACTTGCCAGACGGTCAATATGAATAAGAAACTTCTTAAATTCTTGTTAAATAAAAATAAATAAAATCCCTTATTTTTTATATAAATGCTCCATCTCTCAGTTTTCTTGAACAAACTAATATGCATTTATCTATGTGTTACTGATGTGGTTGATGCTGTGATATTATGCTTAATGTCGATACATTAAACCTTTTTGTTTTGCCTTTCACGAGCTGTCATGGTGACCAGCTTGTTTTAGAATGTAGGCTTTTTACTTAGAACCCTGCAGTAATAGCCAGGTAGGGATCAAGACATAAATAAGCATTTGCACATGTATATGTCCATGTTCTCTGGCTAACTGCATGTTTATGTTCCACTGTCTCAGCAGAGTGAGCTGCTGATTAGCTTTCTTTAAATGACAGTGAGGCTGAGTGTTGGGAAATTAACAGGATGCATTGCTGATTTTATCTGGAGCCAGATGTTTGAAATAGGAATCCCCTTCACTGCAAAAACACCATTACCCCTTCATTTCCAAAGAGACAATTACCATAGAGCACTGCACCTCCCACCCAGGCCTTGAGAGGCCATTACCATGGAAGTGGTGCGGATCAGGCCCACATTTCCACCCTTTCACCAAGTTTCCCTCCCAAAAAAGCAAATACTATTCATGTTATCAGCCACCCCGTTATCTGCAGCAGTCATCAGAGTGCTCATTCCGTCATTCTTCAGAGCCATGTCTGTGACACTGATAAACGTAATGAGTTTGACCGCTCTATTCCTCCACTGTGTGAGGTGATGGAAGAGCTTAGGTGGCCTAAGTGTCTGCATTCTATTATACTTATTTACAATTCACTGCTATTGGTGAGACGCTTTTCTAAACCCCATATTTTGGCATTCTTTTAGACGTCATGCAATTTGCTCGTTGAAATATCCTTGGTAGAACCATCTGAAGAAGGAAGATGAAGGCACAGTGAAACTGATGTCCTGGCCTGCACAGTCACCTGTGAAAGTGATGGCCTGGCCTGCACACTGACCTGTGAAACTGATGTCCTGGCCTGCACAGTCACCTGTGAAAGTGATGGCCTGGCCTGCACAGTCACCTGTGAAAGTGATGGCCTGGCCTGCACAGTCACCTGTGAAAGTGATGACATGGCCTGCACCATTCCTTGGTAAGATCACACCTAGAATATTGTGTGCAGTTCTGGTCACCTTGCCTTCAAAAGGACATTGCTGCCTTAGAAAGGGATCAACGCAGGGCTACAAAAATAATTCCTGGGCTAAAAGGAATGTCTTATGAGGAAAGGCTAGTTGAGCTTAATCTAAGTCACCCGTGAAAATGAAGACTGCAAGGTCACCTGACCTTAATCCCATTGGGCTAGTCTAGACTAAAAAGGATTGAAAGGTCAAGGCTACAGAACTAACTAGTTCATATAATTTGGAGGCACTTCTTCAGCAGTGTCTCACTAAGAGTTATACACTAAGTATGAAAGTGCCTATATGGAGAAGTCAAAGGTGTAGCCTGTATTTGTTACATAGGTAGTATTTGTCATTTGTATTAATACTTGCCAATTTGTGCCTTTGTTTTGCAAGTGGCACTAATCGTTCTTAAGCTGTAAAAAGACACGGCAAACTCAAAGCGTTCAAAAACCCTATGACAGGCAGTGCATATATGTTACATGTATGTATATAAGGTAATTCACCCAGGGCACACTACTGATTATCTGTTAATCAACCATATTCAATACAGTTTGTCCCTTGCCACTTTTGCAGCTTCATTCTACTGCGTTTTTTTTTCCAAATATATTCATTAAAAAGTTGATCGAGACAGTGAAAAATGATACAGCGTGCGCTCGGTTGTCTGAGTCAATTATATCCTCTTCCAATCCTGGCCACTGATTGGCTCAGCCTCACACAAGGTTATTTGTCTCATACACGGTTCTACATCGCTACCCCTACTGCACGCTCCACCCCCCCCCCATACTGGGACTTGTGGGACTTGTAGGCTGCAGGGCTTTCCCTCCCTCGCCGTCTTACAGAACCCACCGCACCTCCACAGACATTTCCTCACTGCGCGGATTAGAGGGCCGCCGTCACGCGATGGCGGATTCGGCGCTCCCTCGGCCCGGCCCGCAATCAGCCTGTCAGTCCATAGGCCTGGACGCCTGGCAGCCACTGGATATGATCAGCACTGGCCTTTTCCTCGTAGCCTTCAGGGGCCAATGCTGCCAAAGGCCATCTAGCGCGGCGAGGCTCCGCCGAACGTGGCAGCGCCGGTTTTTGTCTAATATATTGGGTAATACGGATGTAATGGTGACTAAAGGGTGTGGTTTCATGTCTAGAGGGCTCTAATAATGGTAAAACCCATATTTAGAAGGTCGTAAACAGGTTTTCAATGCTCTAACTACGAAAATATTCGATTTATAAATAAAGAATTCACTTATTGCGGTACAGTCTGGAACTGATTAACCGCGATAAACGAGGGCCGACTGTAATCCATATTTCAGATTACCGTCGCTGTACTGCCTGCTTACCGCCTCTGCTTTCATTTTTCTTCCCCGCTGCATGAGGGTGTTGCTTCAGGACCAAGTAAGTTTTTGATATTTTGTCTTTTTACTACAGGGCAGTTTACGAGTTGTTGAACATACATATTTACACAAACAGGGGTCAGCTGTGGGGTGGTCTTATTTTTGGCTGCATTTGATCATGTGACACATAAAGCCTATTGGACAACTGAATGAATGAAAACTTGCACATACATAGGGCAGCAGTCATCAGATTTCTTCATCTAAGTCACTCTGAACTGAATTATTGATACATATTGATTGATGAATTATTGATACATTGAGCTTATTTATTTGGTGTTTATATAGACACACGGCACACTGGCCGTAACCACGGTCCTTCCCCCTCCGCGTAGCACCTCCCCTGCCTTTCCCCTCCTCTCTTCTCCCCTTCTTCTGTCACTCCTCCTAACCACCACCGCCCCCTAGTTCTGCCATCTTTTGCTCCCCATTGATGCGGTTCCTCCCTCACAGACAAACGTAAAAGAGGGGAACAAACCTGCCATAACTTTACTCTTTAGCATCTGTAAATGGTCAGACGGAGCAGGTGTGAGCCTCAGACTCTTATGAGAGAGTATTGGGACAGAGACTGACGGGTGAAGGCTCCGCAGTTCCATCAATTCATTGCATGTTTCGTTTCCATTCGTTTTAAAGGGACTGAAGGGTATGTACTGAATATATACTATATATTCAACATAAATTAAAGGATAGTGACTCAGTCTTGCATATATTATACATGTTTTACTGTAACATTCCTTATTTGTAAAGTCTTCTTAGGCAGCAATAATGTTTAGAAATATTCTCAAAATACAGTACCACTCAAAAGTCTGGACACTCCTGTTAATGCATTCATCTCTATTTTAGCTGTTATTCACCTTTAAAAAGTAGTTATTCACCTGGTAAAAGTTCTTGATGCAATGAGGTAACACATATCAAATATTGCAGCAAGCCAAGAGTGGTTATTCATGACTTGTTTGCAGACCTGGCTGCAGAGTTTGCATTCTGAAGTGTATGAGTGAGATCTCTGTGCTCAGAGCAACTTACCCAGGTCCTCTGGTCAGGCATACGAAACTGGAAGTAGGACAGAGAGGAACAACAGTCACAATAAACCAAGCAGACATAGCAAACATAGTGTTAACTTTGTATTCGTATTTGGAGCTACCATCCGATTACTACACTGCCCTCCAGTGTTTCATCCCACACACAAAACTTCATAAAAGAATTGCAGGCTGTTCAGTACATTGGCACCTAAACTATAATTCTCCACCTCAGTATCTTCCCGTCTTCTTCCATGTCATCTTAAAAGTTAACACTTTTTTCTTTGTTGTTGTAAAGTGACATGTACATCTGTATGGATCAGTCACTGTATAGAAGCCTGACAGGGCCTGCCACGCATTTGTATCACAAGCTGATGTTCTGATTCTCCCATCCAGTCACACAAATGGAATGGAATGGATGTTTCCACACGAGACACGACCTGGTCATTAAAGATGCATTTCTGAAAATTTCACAGTGTTCTGTGATTGAAGTCTTCTTTTCCTGAAATGAGTATCTATGCCCTGAAATTGGAGTTTTTAGGAATAACAGAAATTTGATTGTGCCTGGGAGGAGCTCACCGCTTACCTGTGGGTGGAAGAGGAAGCCGGGACCTGGCCGCATGTACTTCTCCTTGAGGGCTTCAAACGGATCACTGATCTTCCTTTTTTCAACCCTGCTAATATTAGAATTCTTTCAGCTCTTATTGGTACATGACAGCATGAGAACACAAATTCTTCAGTGTGTTATTTCGTGAAAAATGCAGAATGCAATCCTTTCATGCAGCGTTACACAATAAGAATAAGACACTTTGATCTTTGTGGGGAAAGTCCCCATAAAGGGCAGCTGGCTATGGTGCCTGTGGAGTTAGGAGGTTAGGGGCCTTGCTCCAGGGCCCATGGACATGTGACTATTCTGTTGAGGCTGGGCTTGAACTAGCAACCTTCCGATCACAGGCACGGAGGCGGAGCCTGTTTAGTTGCTGTAGTTTGGTGCTGAGGATTCACATTACCTGTAAATTGGGTCCATGAAGAAGGGTGTGGGCCGAGCATGTTGCAATGAGGAGTCCGCTTTCGGCGAATCCGTCCCTGCCTTCTGCTCGCCGAACATGTGATTTTTCTTTGAGTCTGGATCTGCCGGGCCAGGTCCACTGCGAGTCCTGCTGCCCATGCTCAGATCCAGTGGCTGGTCCTGACTGGCTGCTTGTGACGCGTCAGGCTTTGAGGACGGAAAGGGAGCCAGTTTTTCCTCCTTGCGTTTGGTAGTGAGATCAAATGGCGAATCAGAGTTCCTGCTTTGGCCTTTCTTGCCCTCGGCCGGGGGAGACTGTGGCTCTCCCTTTAGAGCGGATGGCTGCAGGTCTCGCTCAGGGAAAGGATAGAGGGGGGGTGAAAAGCCTGGGAAGAAGGGAAGGGGGAACATGGTTGGGTATGGCAATGCACCCATCTTTTTATCTTGCAGTCCAGTGAGGCCTGTAGAGCCAAAGTATTTCTCTGCGATTGAAGCAATGGCCTTGATGGAGTCATTGACTGCACCCGAAACAGCTGTGTGCTCGTCCAGAGTCTGTGGAAAGAGGCTGCTGCCAATGAAATCCTTGTTGTTGTTATTAACTAAGGGCAGGGCCTGGGGGCTTCCAGACTTTCGCTTTGTCACTTTACCATTGTCCCGAGTCCTTTCTCGGTCACTCTCCAGGTCACTCTCAAGTTCCGAGCCAGACGTGGTCTCCAAGTCGCTGCCGCTCGGGGTGCTGACATCATCCAGGTCACTGCTCTCTGACTGGTCACTCAGTTTAGCGACTCGCCTTGGCTCGGAGGACGCCTCCATCTGGTGTTTCGTTACCTTAGATGGCTCAAAAGGAGACTCCTTATCAAGTGCTTTGATCAGGTCCCGGTCACCAGGGCATTGTTGCAGCGAGGGCATTAAGGGGCTGTTACCTGGATGTTCCAAACCCGACGGCCCCTTCGCAGGGGATGCACTGGGAATGAGTGGAGGTCGGTGATACAGTCCAGAGGGGAAAAGGCCAGGGAAGCTAAAGGGAAAGCTGGGAGCAGTGGGGAATGTCAGGCCGCTGTGGTGTCTGTTAGTCCCGAAGTAGTCTGCCAGTCCAGGACTGCCGTGAGTCATCCCAGCAATTCCCGCTTTTTCCAGCGTGGTGGCGCCCTGGAGCGACATCCCCTGCGCAAATAGGCCTCCTGTGGCAAAATGGTTCTTCCCCTCACAGAAGCGACGATGCTTGTTGAGTGAGGATGTGGTGCTGAACATCTGGCCGCAGTCCTTGCACTTTATCTGTGTGCGGCAGTCGGCGTGCATGCGCTTGTGGCGGCACAGGTTGGAGAACTGTGTGTAGGACTTGTGACACACCTCGCCTGCAGCGGACAGGGAAACAGACATTTCCCCCTCACACACAATACAGAAATGGGTGCAGAGCAGCCGTCCTTCACATAAGGCTGATTAGGGTCAACCAATTCATTACAAGAGACCAGGCTATGTCAGTGTTTCTGAACCCAGTCCTTGGGGACCCAGAGACGGTCCACGTTTTTTCTCCCTCCCTGTTTGTGGGTCTCTGAGGACTGGCCTGGGAAACAATGGGCTATGTAATGTCCATGGATGGTCCTGAGTCTGAGACACACTATAGTAGGCATGTTGTGTTTTTATTGTGGGATTGACACAATTTGACCTATAAGGGTTCCAAAAGCTGTCATAAATCATATGGCATGAGCCAAGAGACTGAAACATACTTAAGCTGGAGTTGAAGTTGAAACAATAACTAGAAAAGGGGGATGCTGGATTGACAGCTTTGTATTGCCCAGACACCCCAGTGAGTTGCTCTGACCATCTACTCCATACTGCTCACACACCCCCCAGCCTCTACGATTTCTAGAAGCACTGGATGGATCACCTGGAAATAATTACACTAATTAATTTATTGCAGATTTCATATTCATGCCAATTTGCAGAATCTTTCCCCACAAATTAGGTGGTTCTTTGTTTTTCTTTTCCATGTCTGCAAATGTCATTTAGGACTCATCAACACACGCGTTGTGAGATACGGTAGGGCATCATATGTTGCATAGAAAGCTTGGTATGATGTTCCCACTCGTGCGCTGCGCTGCAGTGCATTTTGAATATGCACCACTGCACGCATTTCTCTGCACTGCACACTCCCATTGATGACAATGGGAAATGGATGCAAACACATTCCAAAGCATTTCTTTGCCTTTTTACTCCCCCTTTTTCCCACAAACACTGGGGACAGCCTTCATCGGCTTATAACTGCCACTACGAGCACTAAAGCTATATAAAGAACACACTTTCAAGCAAAGTGTTGTCAGAATATGATGCCAAAAAGAAGCTGCAATCTCTTCAAAATCTCCTCACAAACCCACACTACAATACAAGTGTCATCTAGATTTACCTGGTTTTCTGATTTCAAATGTCAATATTCATATTCTGATAATATTCAATCAATAATAAGAATGTACAAAAAACACAATATTAAAAACATATAATGATGCACGAAAACGCACAAATTACGGATGACAACACAGAAAAAAAGGCTAGGCCCATTGTTGGTGCTCTGCTATTTTATGGCAGCGAAATGACATTGTGCTTTTGAGGAGAACTATTAGCCATTAGGCTACAGTGCATTTCATGAAATTGGCGCTATCTATAACTCTGTTTTTTATTTTATTGTATTGTATAATCACACTAAAAACACATAAGTTCCTGATCTGTCATTGTTTGTACGGCGTATGAGTGCCTCAGTAAGACTGACGAGTCTGCATAATTTCCTTTATTGTATACTTGTTTTCTACCTACACAGCCATGGACTGGCACTTTTTAAAAAACTTTTTCATCAGGCAAAGAAAGCACTAAGTAATTAAGAATTAATTCGTTATTTTTAGCCATCAATTTGCCCATATTTAATTTGCTTCCCCATGTCTTTTCCATTTAATACTGTGTATATATAAGCACTGAATGAAAAATCTCGTGAATCATTATTGCTATGTGCAGGTAATAATCACATCGCATTGCTTTGTGCTATTAATTGGTTCTGCTTAAATTTTGTGGCGATCTGTGTCAAAATTTAATCATTTCCAGTTTGTTCCAGAGAGTTCTCATCTTGACAAGAAAGTATCTGCCGTGCCTGACCAGTCCCAAAACCACATGTATTCCCTGTAAATTTAGATAGGAATAGTAAATATTTCAATAATATTGTGTTATATGTTTTATGTGTTTTATATGATAATTTTTTCCTGATTCAACAATATCTCTACCCATATATCGCAGTAAAAATTCCCCACTTTCACATATGCAAGAAGACAAAGACATTTTGTTGCTATTTGTCTTTGTGCTTGCATGTAATAATATCCTGTCCATGTTATTACGTTCATCAGCTGATTCGCACAAAATGACTGGCAGTTATAGGCTAGAAAGTTCATCAGGGTGAGAAACAGACAGAGCCAGTGATGCACTGTGAGATACTGGATATTCCCAGAGACAGAGACACAAAGGCATGCAGCACAATGGCTCTATTTTAAGCAGGAGGAGGAAGCTGGGTTGAATGAATGCTATCCTGCAGGATTGGTTCCCATAGACTGAGGTCTTGTCTGGCGCTTCCCTTTATAGTAGCTATCTTGCCCTGTGGCACCGCGACCCCTAAGGGGCCACCCAGCCTGCCCACACCCAAAACCACAGCAGTGCCTGGCTCTTCATCCTGCTCTGCACCGCATCCCCTGCAGGCGGTCCTGCAGCCCGTTTTAGTGGCCTGCGGCGCGGCCTGCCATGCGGTATACATCACGCTACTGTACGCTCCATTCTGTCACAGCCTATTTATCAAGCATTTTAATTACCAGCTTAGCTCACCATAAATATTATATAATCATGTAATATATAATTGTATATAACTCCTGGTTCAAGACAAGGGATAAGAAACATAAATAAAGTACCTTACCAATGAACTGCAATATATATTAATGATTGCTTTTCATTGGAATATTTAGGAAAGATGAAATATGAAAATGCTTCTTTGGGATTGATTGCTGTTATCGTTTTGTTGTCTCTGGAGACAGGCCTGGCACCACAGCCTGTATGATGTTCATGTTTTATTGTAACATCTTGCAGTAAATCTCGGCGCACTAGTGAGGGACAGACATGCTGCGAGCTGCAGCCATGTGCTCCTGAGCTTTCCAAAGACCACAGCTTTACATCATAGTACATTTCTTGAAGTAGAAAATAAAAATCTGTTCTAACTTAAATAAAGTTTAACATTAATAAAGATTACGTCCGAACATTTGATTCAATTTCTTCTGGGTGAACACAATGTAATCTGGGAGCAGGTTATGTTCAACAACCTAGTGTAGTGCTGGCAGAGCAGACATTCTTACAGGCCCTTAAACTCATACGCACAGCTGTTCAGTGTGTGGTGGCTGCTTAGCTCAGCCATTAGCTGGTAGTTATGGCTCCATATTTTCTGCTGATTACCTTCAATTGAAGCCTATTTTAAGCATATTGAAGGCTTACATATGGTTGCCATTTGGCTGTACTGATACTTATAAACTGAGCGACATCACCCTGAGCATTATGGGGAAATAGTTAGCAGAGCAATGTATGTGTGCTTGGGTAGTCTGGGGTTCTGTGGGAGTCTGGATAGATTTGGGTATCAGTCATTGCATCTCCAGTCTGCCTTTGCCCCTTTAAAAATGAATATTCTCACACACTACTGATGAACATCCAGGCTGATGTTTAACATTCAAACCATCTAGGAAGTAACTGTAGGATTCTGCAAAGCAAAATCAAATTACAGTCTTTATGGTAAGCCCTGCAAAATGTAATTTTGCTAAATTATTCATTACATCAGTACAAATAATTTTAAGATAAAGACAATGACAGTGGCAGTTTTCATGTAAAATAAAATTTTTTATAATAAGAATGAATTTACTTTCAATAATAAATTCGATAATTAATAACACTAGGCTACAGAAATTGCACAAAATTGCTCTCAGTGGAGCTACTTGGAGACAGTTGATAAAGAGCTAGAAAAGAGTGCAGACTTACATATGAAGATTCTGACTGACTTACATATGAAGGGCTTGACACTGCTGTGGATGTGCTTGTGCTGCTTGAGGCCAGACGAGGTGGCGAAAGTCTTGCCGCAGTCGGGGCAGGCGTGCGCGCGCGCCCCCACATGCTGTGAGCGGATGTGTCTCTGTAGGTTACTGGGGTCTGTGAACACCTGCTGGGGAGGGGCGAGAAAACAAACGGGAGGGTCACCATCCGGAACCTCCAGAAACACTTGTACCCGCAAGAATGCCAACAGCGGCAGCGGCGTTGCACAAAATAATAAATAATCACTAATCATTATGAGACAATACCAGGTAAAGAAAAACCAAACGATAATTTCAGTTAAAGTCCTCACTGTACCTTTGAGCAGTTTTCACACTCGTAGTGCTTGCCACTGTCATGTGACATCTGATGGCGAATCAGATTGGATTTCCAGTTAAAGGCTTTAGGGCACTGGTCACACTTGTATTCCCGTTCCTCAGCACCGGCCAAGGCATGGGTCTCTAGACTAAAGGACAGGAGACATTCATTCTTATTTAACATTCTAAATCATCTAGGTTATTCCTGAATAACTGAATAATGATGAATGAAAGCTAGATCTTTAAACAAACATCCACCGACACTGCTGCCCACCTCTGCACATCTGGCAGCTCCTGATCGCAGTCCCTGCACTCCTGAGGACTGTCTGAAGCATCCTCCTGGTTGGGTAAAGAGAAGCCGGAGTGTGGCGTCCCACACGGCTTTTTCTGGTGGTCCAGCAGCTCTGTCCTGGACTCAAAGTTCTGGTCACAATCTTCACAACGATATTCCCTTTCCTCTGTAACAACAGACAGTGTAAAACACACTGCAAAACTCCTGCGTGTGAATCTGGCGTCTAAACGCAGGAAAATCACTGAGATGAAACTGACCATGAATGTCAGGAGCCATGGCCTCGTGTGAATATTCCTCCGCCTTCATGAAAAGCAGGAGCTCCTCACCAGCTTGAATGTCTCGTGTAACTCTGTAAAATATCTGCCAATCAGAAGCAAGTAAGAAAAAGATCAACTTGGAAGCATGACATAACACAAACAACCTCAGGCAGCAGTGCAGAACACATCTCCCATCTCCCCAATTCTGTCTTCCTGCTCTCGTCCTCACACAGACGCATACACACCTACACACACTCACATCGTATTATAGAAGCACCTGCAGAAGAAGCGATAAGGAACACGCATGGTTTTCAATTAAATTCATCAGCACTTAACAGCAATTCTATGAGTAATTAGCACATTCAAAAATTCATTCCAAAGCCACACTAAATTTCAGTTCCCGCAGATATGCATGGAATAACATAGCAGCTTAGATGTCGCTCGACTTCCCTTGCAAACACAATAGTACTCTTAAAACAATTGCAAGCCAATGATTGTTGGCACTGCTTGAAGGTTTAACTTATTAGTTTCCTGTCCAGTGAGGTACTGACATTTGGATTGTGACTTATTAGAACAAGACTGTGGCTTCTCGGAAACACAGAGGTTAAAGAGGCATTATCCTTTAAGACAGTTCAAATCAAACTGTTCAATGCCTCTGCATGACATCATCTCTGTTGGAACACAAACGTCGGTTACTGCAGTCCGGAGGATAAAATGGTGCCCTATTGTTTTAGAAAGAATGCAGGGAACTGAGCAGGACCTGAGAACAGAGGTCTGACCCCTTTCCTGCAGATTACAGATAGTCATGACATTTTCACCTTTTACATGAACTCACTGAAATAATATGACTTTCAAACAATAAAGAGAAGGTGAGAGGAAGTCGGGGAGTTGCTGTTTGCCTCTTTGGAGAGAATGATATATGCTTGATGCAAATGAAGTGCCGTTTGGAAAGCAGTCTATAAAAGAACAGTGCAGCAGTAATCTGGGAATGGACTGTAGGACCTCACTGCTAACCCTCAGATTAGTCATCTGACTTGGGGTTTTTAAGAGGTAAAATCAAGGCTTTATTGATCTAAGAAGCAAGATCTTTAAACAGAGCAAACTTCTGGGAGTTCATCTGGAAGCAGCCATGAGTTTGACATGGTATGACATGCTGACATTACCATTCAGCGCACCTGGAAATTACAGTCATCACCAACTGTGACTTCATACGGCTCCAAAAGGCCAATAAACATATTTAACTACTGCCTAAATGAAAACAGTTTCTCACAAAGGATGCAACCTTATCTGAGGCAAATGATAATTATCTACAACATCTAATAATTTCCTTATTTATGTCCTTCTTCCTGAGTAAAGCAAGCTGTGCTCCCATCTGCAGACACCAGGCCACCTACACTGTGAATGCTGGGCACAGTCACTGCGCTGCTCCATGACACTGACAGGTGACAAATCTCTTCTCTTTTTATATGGCCTCTACTTGCTTTCTAATCCCCTTTCTCCTCTCCTCTGAACTTCCCCACTCCATTGTAAATTTTCTAAGATAAATTATCGATCTTTTCAAAAATTTCACTCACTGGAAAACTGACTCATTATATGCATTGTACTCATTCTTAACATAAACATATGTATAATACGATGTTTAATGTGGTTTCAGAGCAATGGAGAATGACCTGCCCTCAGTGGAAAAGAACAATGGCTGTGGGGAGAAATTTGTAATGAGTAATTAGCGAACTGGTTAAAATTTGGTCTGATTCAAGTATAAATAAGAGCTGATGACAGAGGAGTTACACATTCTCACTGGTCGCATGGCTGTTAAAATGACTAGCGTGCGCACGCGAAGTAAATATATCTTAATCTTAGCTGGGCGAAAACATATGATGGAAAAGGTGAGTAATAATATAATAGATGTTGATAAAGCATTGTGGGTATTTTAGCTCAGGCGCTAAATGGATCACTACTAAAGTATCCTGTTTAACTGATTGTCTTTCACGATTCTGAAATAAATGCTGCTACTTACTGTGACCTGTCATTACAGTTAATGTATATAACTTTAAAAACTGCTGACGTAATCCTTAAGTAATCCTTCTTTAATAATAAACCATTTTCATAAATGCTTAGTAATTATATTAGCAATTTAGCTGGCATTGATATTAACTTAAATATTTATGTGACTATCCTGCATTATAGATAATGATTATATAATCCAAATAATTGCTATTGGTTTATAATGATATTAAATATGTATATTAATAGAAAATATGTAGGACAATAGACACTGTGATATGTTCCACCACGCTGATGAAGCCACTGTTCGATGGCTTTGATTTGATTCCTAATTACAAATTTTCAATTGCAGTCTCAGGTTAAATTTTACTTTCTGCCATATGGTATAATAATTTTATCAGTCCATATTGGTTTTTAAATTGTTTAATATTATTACATGATTTTCTAAAATATGTAAAAGTCACAATTCCTTACTTTCTTATATTTCGCAAAAACATCATAGACTTTGATTCAATACATTTCATAATTTGAATCGTTCTTTTTTTTTTTTTTTTTAAGATCAAATGACCCCTGGCAACTGGATTTTGGAAATTCCCACATAAAGTGTTGATAAGACATTGACTTCCTCAGCGGGACAGCCGTCTGAAGGCAGGATTGCCGGCTAAAGGAGAAATCTGCACGCACTAAGGCGTTCAGGAATCTCACATTCCCGGGATAGCTCAGAGTTTATTATATAAGTGTAAGTATCAGCATAACCCGCTCTTTGGAGGCTGCTCCTGTGGTCCTTCACACTGAAGCCAAGACACAATTACTGAAAACAAACAGAGTGATACACACACGGCGGTCTGCTGGGGAGGAAGGTATCAGGCAGCCAGATCAAAACAGTAGCTCTGCACTACTCTGAGGCAGGCATGAGGCGGCAGGCACGAAGCAGCAGGCCGCGGCCTCCGCTCAAGTCGCTCTGCTCCACATACCTGATCATCGACTTGGCACACGGTCAGGTTGTGCTGGTGGGCCAGAGGAGCAAACTGGATGTTTTGGAGCCAGCTCCCGATATCAGAGCCGCTGGCATCCACGCAGAACTTCACATGGCCCGACTCATCCGAAATCTGCACACACAGACAGGGGAGAGAAGAGAGGGG
>JAODKL010000037.1:16619143-16629946 GCA_026780765.1 Petrocephalus schoutedeni
TTTGGTCTGCGTCTGGACTGAGGCCCGTACTTTGAGAATCCAGGTGTACTGTAAAGTGCTGTGTACTGTGCAGTAAAGTATTGTGTACTATAAAGTACAGTTTATTGCACAGTAAAGTATTGTGTACAAACCCTCCCTTCCTCCAGCTTCTCCAAGAATACTGTGTATGACAGGCACAGAATAGAGTTTCACTGAGGGGAAAAAAAATTCAGTTGTAAAGCTACACTTGTGCAAATAACCCTTCCTCAGAACCGGAATGGAAAGTACTCCTGTCTGCCTAAGGGTACCCTACGTTTAAATACAGTGCAATAAATACGGAAGAGACTATACAAACTATACAAGGCTCAACAAAAGTATAAGTAAGTACTTGTGGTCAAAATTGTGGAAACACTTCCAGTTTGTAGAGCTTGCAGAACTTTATTCCAGATACTCCAATTACTTATTTAATCGTCCATTGTATGATATTTGTAAACATTCTTCATGGTCTAATAAATTTGCGACTTAACAGCTCCGTTGACAGAAATGAGCGAGGTGAACAAGTAAACAAAAACATTTGTCTTTCATTGTATGGAAAAATTTGCATTCTGCATTCCACAGAAACAATATTGAGCTAAAGCAAGTGATTTCTCAGCATTGCTTTGTGTCTGTTGCTGCAACAAGTGCAAGAAAATCTGATTGTTAATTTTATATGTACATTTAGGTTGTCATCGTTTGATCGTTGTTAAAAATAATCAGAATTTCATGAAATTCGTTCTTAAAAACAGACTGTTAAGCGTTATCGTGTGAAACTGCACTTGAGCTCTCTTCAGTTCAACTTAATTTCAGTTTCAATGTAATTTATGTAAGATGTTTTTTTTTAAATCTTAATGTTATCCTTTTGCAGTAATGAGTGATATTTCATTTTGTATGTTCATAAAAAATATTTTGATCCTCACTCCATACATGTTTTTCCATGTGTTTTGGGGGTAGGGTGTGAGTTATTATATTATTATATAACATTATTCAAAAAATGACTGGCAAAATTCAACTAGTAATTCTATCAGAAATGCCCATCCCTATCACAGTTAGGCCTTGAGCCACACTCCGGTCAACGGTACTCCATCACAGTCAGGCCTTGAGCCACGCTCCAGCCCACGATTTGGCGTCACAGTCAGGCCTTGAGCCACACTGTGGCCTATAATATCCCGTCACAGTCAGGCCTTGAGCCACACTGTGGCCTATAATATGCCGTCACAGTCAAGCCTTGATCCATGCCCCAACCTACAGTACTCCATCACAGTCAGGCTTTGAGCCACGCTCTGGCCCGTGATACGCTGTCATAGTCAGGCCTTGAGTCATGCTCCGGCCCATGATTCGCCGTCACTGTCAGGCCTTGAGCCATGCTCTGGCTAGGGTTGCCACACGTCCCTTAAAATATGGAATCGTCCCATATTTAACAATTTGATAAATTTGTGCGTCCTGTTTTTAATCAATACGGGACGCGGTTTGTCCTGTATTTCAGAGTTGTGATGAACGCAGCAGCATCATCCTGTCCACATTTAGTATGAAAATACCAATGGATTGATTAGATTAATTTGTCTTATTTATAGTTAATAAGTTATGGATGACTTAACAATGCATATCCTAAAGATTAATTTAATTTGTTAAGTGTTATGCACTTATGGAGTTTTAACTGAAAAGTTTTTTATTCAGTTTATTTTTATGTCCATTGATAACAAAGTACTTCAAATATTAAGTATGAATCGTAATACTTTCTTGAGAGTTTTGATTTACCACCACTGGTGTGTCACTTCGCACATTGTGGCAAGGCCCCACTATGGTAGGCGTTCTTTATTTTTCAGCATGAAATGTGGCAACCCCAGCTCCGGCCCACGATATGCGGTCGCAATCAGGCCTTGAGCCACGTTCCAGCCTACGATATGCCGTCACACTCAGGCCTTAAGCCACGCTCCGGCCTATGATACTCCGTCACAGCCAGACCTTGAGCCACGCTCCGGCCTATGATACTCCGTCACAGCCAGACCTTGAGCCACGCTCCGGCCTATGATACTCCGTCACAGCCAGACCTTGAGCTACGCTCTGGCCTAAGATACTCCGTCACAGCCAGACCTTGAGCCACGCTCCGGCCTATGATACTCCGTCACAGCCAGACCTTGAGCTACGCTCTGGCCTAAGATACTCCGTCACAATCAGGCCTTGAGCCACGCTCTGACCTAAGATACGTCATCACAGTCAGGCCTTATGCCACACTCTGGCCCACAAAACATCGTCACAGTCAGGCCTTGAGCCATGCTCTGGCCTAAGATACATCATCACAGTCAGGCCTTTCTCCACATGCCACCTTGTTCCTTCTGTGGGATATGAGCCTCAGGGAGTAGTAGCTCCCACAGTGTGCATCATTTGCAATTAGGGAGCTGCTCCTAACTGGCTCTGACACGTAGCATAGATCCCTAATGAGCCATGTGGCTGCTTCCTGTACATCCTCCGCAATCACATGCTGCCTCTCATCTGTGTGACAATGTGTGCTGAGCAGCTCAGCTCCAGGCCTGTCTAATCAGCCACAGACATACAACCTGCCAGCAGCCAGCCCACCCTCAGCCGAGCCTCAGCTCCTCAACCAGCTCAGGCAAAACGCGCCTGGACAGACCTGCCTGGGCACATCAAGGCCACAGCTCCACAATGCCTTTCACAGACTAAACGCCTGCACTGCCACATGCTAACACCAATAAACCAGTCTTCATTTCAACTACAGCAGCCATTCAGGCTTTCAAATAATAACTTTTCAAATAAGTCTGTAGATGTCATTATCTGAGGGAAACGAACAGAACTGTGAAAGCAGAGTCTTAAACAGGGATCAGTATAAAAATAATGTTTGTGATTATAGTGCTAATTAATGGTAAGTCATAATTATAGCACAAAGTGAGACAGCAGTCAGTATAAAGCAATGGCCATGACAACAATGATGCAGAAGTATAGATTTAGGCTATATATGTACTATTGAATAGCTTGCCATGCTACCATGCTTACTTTTTGGAAAATATAATGTAATATAACGATGACTAGCTATTAGGGCTGGGACGATTATTTGACATAATCGATGACATTGCTTATAAAAATTCATCCATGTGGAATTTTAGTGTTGATGCGTTGTGTAAAACCATGTAAATGTTTTGTAACTGCAATGCACTACAGGTTTAAGTGAACCCTGACAATTAACTGGTGAGGTGAACCAGGTGCTTCTGAGCAGGGAAATCACCAAAACGTGCTGGACCACGACCCTCCAGGACCAGAATTGCCCACCCCTGCACGTGATAAGCTTAACGTATTGTAAGGGAAAGTACTTTATCCCCTCGGGGCTTGCCCTAGGTGGCAACATATGTTCGTTGCCCAGCGGTTGGGCATGAGGCAACATGGCTGCATCTACCAGCAGAGCCCCAGAGCCTCAGGAGAAAAAAAAAAAGGCTAGCATTCTTCCAAAGTTTCGGAATATTTCAGTCATGACATTGCCCTTTCTCCACCCAAGCATCTGATATTTGTGTCCGATCCACGTCCGATATTTACTTAGTTTTCGGCAGTCTGTAAAAAGATAGCTCCTATTTCATGTTAAATCTATTTGTACAATCAATCACACAACAGTTCTTTCCCATTTTAGATGTTTTTTTTTTGTTTAATTTTTTGCTAAGTGGCTGTGAGCTAGGGCTGCAGCTATCGATTATTTTAGTGATCCCGTATTCTATCGATTATTCCATCGATTAATCGAGTAATGAATTAAGAAATACTTTTGTCTTATTGAAGTACAATTATTCAAAAGAGTATTCAAAAGAGGAAAAGACAAGTCCCTTAAAATGAACAATTCATTGGTTTTAACGGTTGAAGTGCACGCACATTTTGAGTATTTCAACACGAGGGAGATGAAATAATCTGGAAAAAAAATTTCGAGCGGTGTTTGCAGTGCACATAATAATACAGACACTTTACTGCAACACGGTATTTTTTGGCAAAAAAACACAAAATAATTTAAGCTCTTTGCCATAAATTTGGTAGTAAATTCGCATTGACCCATGTGACCCAAGGAGAGCTGTAAACTAATATTTGAATCAGCTGTATTAACGTGGTAGAAGTGCAGCTCTCTGTAATTAAGAAGCCGCTGATAACCAGGACAACTTAATACGTAACGTTACCGTATCAGTTGTAATTGGCAAAATCATCAGTGAAATGGGGACATTAGCCTCGATAGCTGCTAAGCTACCATCTGTCATAACTATTAATTATGATAACCATCAACAGCTGCGTACATAAAACAAAATATTATTTAGTATATTAAGGACAGAAATGTATTAAATGTTTTTTTTTTTATCTGTTATTTTAGCAACATACCGGTTAAAGTGCTTGGTATGCAATGGAAATAACGTGATTCTATGCCGTATGTTTGGAACTATTCACCGTCTCCATGACTCAAAAGTTGTGCTGCAAATTTCCCTGCCATTTTATTAGAATGGGATTGTCGCTGCTGCTACCCGATCTGTACAGCCTTGTCGCTACCCGATCTGTACAGCTTCGCCACTCTGTTCTTTTCTACCACTCTGCTACACGTAATGCAGCGTAAGCACACTGTGCGACAGTAATAATCACGGTGATCACTGAGCAGCACATAGTCCTGTGGATTAAACAAAGTATCAAAGCAAATAATTTCCTTTGAAGATTTTTTTGTAATCGAGTTATTCCAGTTACTCGATGAATTGTTGCAGCCAGTGTTGCCAACTATTTTATAGGGCTGCTTGATTATGGAAAAAATCATACTCACGATTATTTTGGTCAATATTGAAATCACGATTATTTAACACGATTACTCATATTGCTCATTGACTCTGAAAGCACATTGTATTTACTGCCCATAAAGAAGCAAACAAAATTTTTAATGATACATTCCGTCACACACTAACTTACATTTCGATTACGTCATTACGTAGCGTACACGTTCAGCCAAGTGGCACCAAATGGTGTTCGCTTTTCTAATCCGTACCTAATACTCATATAGGCTACTTTATTTTAACGTAGAACAAACTATTTCATGTATTTTTTATCTATTCTATTTATGTTCTTTATATTATTTACCACTGTACAGAAAAAAAAATCACAGGCTATTAACACACACACACACACACAAAACCATTTAAAATTGCAGTTACCTTTTAAACGATGTGCATATATTTTCCAGAAAACAAATGTGTATTTACAAAAGAACAAAGCTTGGCCGATGTAGCAAAGGCATAGGATATGTTATTAAATGTTAATAGTAAATGGATAGGAAAACGTGGGTAGAAAGGTTTCCGAGTAGTCAGTGCGCAGATTCATTCACTTCACATTCATTTTCACATCTGTCTGTCAGAGTGATGAGCTCAGCAGCTGGTCTGCCCTGGGGATCGCTCCCTCTGGGAGGCGCGGCCGGTGTTCTGACGAACCACGCTACCTACCCGTTAGCAACTGACATAGTTGGATTCATTCAGTTGCATGGGTCCAACTATGTAAGTTGCTAGCATAGTTAACAATTATGCTTTTGGGAAACGCACACCAGAGCGAGCGAGCGAGCGAGCGCAGCCTTATAGAAGCTTTGTTCCGTAAGGTAGCACTGACTGATAGACAACTGTTGGTTCGCGCTACGGTAGCATGTTTCGACAAGGCAGCATAATTCGGCAGGACACCGGGTGCAGTAGCAGGGAGCTTGGCTAACTTCCATATTGACATATTGGCTTGGCTCACTTCCATTTTTAAAAATTGTCGCTGGATTTGTTGCTAGGCGCTTTTTGAGAAAAAATGTCGTTAAAGGGGCCAAAAAGTCGCTAGATCTAGCAACAAAATCACTAAGTTGGCAACACTAGTTACAGCCCTAGTGTGAGCATAGTGACTTCCACCTTCTGTGACGTCATGCACATACACTCGGCAGTACAAGCAGCATAAGAAAATCAGCTAAGAAGGTGCCGACCTGGAGGTATTTCACACTTTTAACAACGACTAGTAGCACAGTGATTTGCAATCTTTGTAAAAACAAAGTTTGGAGAGGTGGAAGTAGCGTTTATCAGAAAATCCCATTAAACAAAGCACACACAATTACGAGATAACGCAAGTAATATGAAAAAAGCAATGTTTGATTTGGGCTGATTTGCACATTTGATAAAGGAGGTGTAAGTGTAAGTAATGCTGTTGCCACGGGGAGAAAATGTTTTGGGGCATTTTAAGCATTAGCCATTTGCTTGCAAGATACTCAAACTGAACTGCAAAGGCCTGAAAAATGCTTAAAACAAGACTTACAAACGAGGTGAAACAGTACGTTATGTATTTATTTTTTATCTTCAAAATTTCATATTTTTTGGTTCTTGCACTTTTTTTAAGATTTTGTTAAATAATGATGCTCTAATGTTTAGGCAATGTTCAAATAAACTGAAATGTTAATGAGCATTTCAGATTTGTGTGTGTGTGTGGGAGGGGGTTAATTATTGTACTAATAACTTCAAAATAATTGCTTATCAATACATTCATCATCAGATTAATCGAAAAATTAGTCGTTAGACTTGTCAAATAATCAAGAGAGAGAGAGGGAAAGAGAGAAAAAACTATCACTTGATTAATTGTTTAAAGAATAATCATTTGGGACAGCACCACTAACTATTGATAGTTAATAAACGATTATTATATTCTGTCATACCTGTCAAACCAAGTGGCTCAGCTACATTTACATATTTTTCCTAGCAGATGCTTTGGTCCAAAGTGATGCACAAGCAAGATAATATATTACAAGGACACAGTTCACTAGAGGCGAGCTTAGGTATAAATACTGCTGGGCTGAGCTTCAAATGTCCAGTGTCTTGTCAAGGTGTCAGTGTAAGAGAAGTGAATTAAGGTGAAACACTAATGAAGGTTCATAGTTTCCAATAACTGGTGAAATTATTAAAAAAAGAAAACAAAATTTGTATTGTAGTAATTGTCATGGAAAAGTGCCTTACTTGCAATTATGAAACATTCCCTACAAAATACAGGTTATAGTGAATTCTTTAAATTCTCTTGAAATTTTCTTTTCCAGGAATTGTCATTCTGTCCATACACAGACAAAAGTGTTCGTGGTTAAACTGGTCTGTTTCTGTGCCAAAATCTTTTGCTTCAGAAAAAGAAAAAACTATAGTAGGGCTGCAGCGATATAAACACTATATCAATTTATAGTCATATAAAATCTAAAGAATAATAAAATGTGAAACTCTAAGCTGCCGATAAGGAACAATGCTTGATAGCACACATCAGCCTCACACATCACAGTAACGAACACAATTCCAAACAATCATATGGCGGTCTTTTAAGGATGGACAAACTACGCACAGCAAAGTTGATTGAGTTAGCGGAGGACGCATGATGCAGTTTTGGTAATATGACGGAAGAAATAAGCATTTCTTCACAGGCATCTTCAATTGTCCGTTAAGAAAGCCACAGCATCTTTTTAAAAGGGAGATATTATGGATAAACAAAGTAAAAAGAAATGTGTCTATGCTGTGGAAGTACTGTTTGCAGTTACTATGAACTCTGCAAAATAAAAGTGGAAATACTACAAACTCTTTGAAGCACTGCCACCCAGTAGGACATATAAAATGCGAGTACTTACTATGGGACAGGTGACAACTCTACCAGCAATGTCACATCCATTCCCTGGAATCAGCAGCGAGGCAGTCAGAGACAAAAAAAAAACTAGCAATGAACAATACTGACAGCATTTTCTAACCATACTATTGGCATTTTACGTCCTGCAACGAAGAAGTTTTTTGTTTTTGTTTTTTTGGTTTTGTCCATTAAATGTAGATTTCAGTTTGCACTCCATTTAGTTTTTCCACCTTCGTTCATGTTCGGAATCTGATTAAGAACAATTCTATGTGAGTGTTAAGCAAAAACGGAGTCTTGAAGGAAAGATGAATAGTAAATATTAGATCTGGCGAAAGATGGGACTGCCTGGTTAGGCAAGTGTGCACCCTTGGCTACCTAACATGGCATTTCGCCGTTGAAATAAGAACAGGGCAAACAGAGAATGGGTTGGGGAATAGGTTTCGTTTCGGCAGACGGGGTGTGCATGTGTGTGTGCGCGTGTATGTGCGATCGTGTATCCTCTTCCCTTTGCTAGGCACTAGGGACAATTGAGTTCAAAATAAAAGTTTGGTATTCAATGTGCACTCTAACCTCTGTGACATAAAGCTCTGGCAAGCCAAAAGGGCCAAAAATCATCACCTTTCTAACGTGTTTCAACACGTAAGAGGCTTAAAAAACGTGCGCCCGACCTGCCATAATGTGTCTGACACCACGAAAGCGCATTTTTTACGCGCGTCTTTATCAAGAAAACGCGCGTTTTAAATGCTCACAGAACGCGCGTTTTTGTTACCAAGAGGCGCGTAAAAAACGTGCGACCTCTTTATGTTAACTTATTCTTATAGTAACACGGTCATTCATAGGACGTCCTTTTTTGGTCCGGAAGTCTTCCTCAAAGGACGAGTTCTGGACATCGTGATGGAACAATAATTAAAACAAGTACTTAAGATAAAATTATATTTTTGAAATGTACTGTACATCCATGGGCAAGTAGGCAATGCACTGAAATACAGTAGAGCAGACTGAGGTCGTTTGCTTTGACATAGTTCTCACTCCTTGGGGGAGTGACAGGTGGCAGGGTTTTGAGAAACCTCACTGTCTGGAGAAGAAGTCCACATGGTGTAATAAGTAAAATGATAGTAAAATGATCAAAAATAAAATTAGCAATAAAAAAATTGATATAAGATAAATTCAACCTCTCTCACGTGCTGATTCAGTCTCTCTCACGCAGTAACTCATCCTCTCTAGTGCAGTAACTGTCTCTCTCGTGCACTAACACTGACTCAACCTCTCACATGCTCTAACTCGGTCTCTCTCGTGCAGTAACTGAACCTCTCGCACGTATTTTCGCCCGACTTTTGTCCGGTTTGGCACCTCATACTCCACCACACCTTTGGCCACGCTCCGTTCAGCTCCATCTGCAGGTGAAGTTAACTCTAAATAATCACTTTTTATCGATTTTATCGATTCATTGTTGCAGCCCTAGTATATATTGACTTGAGATATATCGTGATACATATATAAAATCATGATCAAATATTTTGGCCAGCCATACTACGTGGTTCACATTCTTGAATACCATGGCTGTGGTAAAAATTGCATTTTTCTCAAAATATCCATCAGAATTCATCATGGTGAGTTCGGAGAGCAGACAGCACTGTCTGTCTGTTTGGGCTGGTGTCGACTTCGAGTGCCGGATCCATGCTGCTTCTACGCTGTGTTTGACACACGTCTCTGGAAGGCTTTCCAAGCGGCAGAAAAAGCCTCTTTAAGGCAACAGGGCCCATCTGTTTGGGGAACCTAATGTACACTCCTGCAATTGTGTAATGATTTTCTAGCAAGATTGTGTAACATGGTTAGGACTGTAAAGGTACAGTCTGCCACATGGTTGAGACCATAGGCTTTTAAAGGTAACTAAATCTCCTCTTTGCTGCTTTACTTCAAATGGTTTAAAAGTTTATACTCTTAACTGAAACCTTAAACAGCTCTTTCCAGCTAAAAAGTTCTAACATATAAACATATACATTTCACAAAGATACACAAAGCAAATTTATTACACGCAGGCCTCAAACTGGTGTTTCTCACCCTGTATTACACTCAGGTGTCTGTAATGTCTACCCTGGAACAGTTGCCATGCAGGCATGGTGTTTGATCATTCTTTGCCAAACTGTGCCCCTGCCTTTCAGTGTAAGGACAAAAGCTGCATGGTTCTGAAACATTGCAGGAGAGCTGTGGTCGTCAGTGTATTGTTAAGGGTATATTTGGGAAGAAGACAAAATAATAATAAAATAATGAAAAAGAAAATTTACCACTTGAAATATAACAGTGAAATTCTCAAATGTGAACACAGATAGATCTACACATTTACTGCTACCTCTGTCTCACTCCTGCCAATTCTGACAAAGAATTCATTAATTTTTATTAAGTGGGAAAACATTCGTTCCTGTGACAATATCTGCATCGGTGGAATGATTTTCACCTCTGCCACAAGGTGCTGGGCAAACTAATACATCACAAGATTACCTCCAGCACTACGAGACCCTCCGTCATTAGGGAGTGAATTAAAGATGATAGAAAGAGCTATTAATCACTGTGACAAAGGCCTTAATGTTGCAGTGACCCTGTCACCGCCTGGGGACATCACGGGACGTACCGAGGGGAGAAATGGAAACATATGTTTATGCCGGAATAAGCTACCTGAGGAAACAGTCTCCTTGCTCCCCCGCTCTGTCACTGGGTAAGCCTGTCAGGCCCAGGTGGGTGTGCCCCCCCCCCCCAGGTATTTGTGGTAATCCCTGTAGCACTGCAAAATTCTGTCACACTTTGGAATGCAGCCACTGTGTGACACTGTGAACTCATGATATAGAGTCTTTGAAAACTACAATTGTACTCTACATTGTACAATGGGTACCTGTTCAGATGTTTATGTTGCACCAAACGCTGAGCAGCAGTCACCACTTTACTGTGTTTAGTGCAAGGAACTTGCATGTCAAACAGAGGATGTAGAGTCACCAGGGTATATAGATGTAGGCAGGGTATGTGGATGCCAGCAGGGTATATAGATGTCAGCAGGGTATGTGGATGCCAGCAGGGTATATAGATGTAGGCAGGGTATGTGGATGCCAGCAGGGTATATAGATGTAGGCAGGGTATGTGGATGCCAGCAGGGTATATAGATGTAGG
>JAODKL010000037.1:16635373-16647303 GCA_026780765.1 Petrocephalus schoutedeni
CAGACCTGTCAGATGCAAACACAAACAAAATAATAATCAGTATCTATTTAACCAGTATTATGACGTATTTACTGATGGAGATTTCTAAGCACTTACTTGTATGTAAGTGGCTCTAGCTAAAGCCAAATGCTGTAAGTGTGAATGTAAAATGTAAATAATCCCGGCTTCAAATTGCAGCAGGGCAATGTGTAATGTTAATATCAAAATCACATGTTATGCACATGTAATTGTCACATCTCAAGGACCATTCAGCTGGGGTGAGATTGGGCTTGGGAGACATCCAACTTCATACTCTCATACCATTCTGACATAATATAACCATAAACTGTTATTTTGCAATACTGTCCTAGTATTTTAAAAATTTGGCAATAAAATTCAGATGAGGTGTTCCATGATATAATTCCTCCAGCTGAGATCATAAATATTTCTTCCTGGTAAACAACGTGAGAGCTTGTGCCGTGACGTCTCACAGAATCCCACTAACATTTATGCCAGCTACCTGTACCTACAAGGAATTTCACTTTGTTTTGGACTTTGTTACTGTCAAGTCAACAACTGTTACTGTTGTTACTCCCCTCCCCCAAAGTTGGCTATTTCATTTGTAGGAGCTCTCGCTGTAAATAAGGTTGGACGCCACTGATTTAGCGTCTCACAATTATTCATAATTGAATAATTGATAATGGACACTTAAATATGATAAAAAAATCTTCTTTTTTATTTTATTGAATACCTTAAAATGAAGACCTTTCCAGTTATTAAGTGGTCTGTTCATCTAGTCTAACTGAAGGTATTTTTGTTGGAAATTAATAAACTCTATATCACAAGTTTAAGTTAAGCCATAAAACAAATATTTAAATATTTCTTTTAATTCTACATTAATTTGGAGGGGGGGGGGGGGGGTTGGCCATAGGTAAATATTTATGATTATTTATAACTTTTAATAATATGTGTGATTAATCACATTTACTTACAGAAAACAGTGAGATGAGTTACTTTTTTCAAATACACAGCTATACACACTGAGCTACACTGGCTCTGTCTACTCACTCTCACTTATCAAATTTAATTCTCCTGAAGATCTTGGGAATGACTCCAAATTCATTCTGGTGCGTTACATTAGATGCAATACTATTAAACCAGTGCTTCTTCACACAGGTCCCTTGATATATCTGCTACGTTTCACCCTCTTATAGAAACTGGAGAGTTACTTCACATTAAGCATGTTATGCAGACATTCGTGCATCATATCCATCGTGTTCCTAGGACAGAATTACCATGTGCTGTAGAGTATTGCAAGTATTCCACATCCATGCAACACACAGAGCACAGGCATACTTCTTGTGCCAGACATTTTCCCGTTTGTTAAGTGCATTAAGAGCAGAGGGATTTAGGTTCACAGAATCAGCAAGACTAATGAACACAGCACAATGGATGGCCTGCTGTTTGGGGGGGTATTGATTTTGGGTCCCTTCTCTTTAGATGAGAGATGTGGAGAGCAGGCGTGACAGAGGTCATTAATTCCATCATGCAGCTGTCATCTGGTCCACACCCAATCAAAACTCAGCGGCTCGCTGTCACAGACCCTTTGCTCTTTATTTGTTTACTCTGGCTGCTTTTCCTCCCCACTTTTGCAATTCCTCGCCTCCATCCTCCTTCTATTTGTGGAGACAGCAAATGACCCACAACCTTCCCACTGCCCCATCAGAATACTGCAGAAACAATATTGAATAATCACAATAATAGCATTCCAGTAAAGAAACACTGTGCCCTGATTAGATTTCAGGTCCTGGCATTGTGGCTCCCAAGAGCAATCACAAGAAAAAAACAAGTTAAACAAAAGAAAAACATAAATAAAAACACACACACAGACACAAAGGAACACAAATGGACAGATGTAGACAGCCACACTGACAGCAGGAGCATAGTAAAACATACAGGCAACAAAACATTCACATAGGAACTTTGTTTCAGTGTCCTAGATTTGATGAACACAAGATACATTGCTTCAGTAAGTGCCCAGCTACTTCATTGATAGGGTAAAATTGCAAGTTATTCACTTCACTTTGGATAATCCATCAGCTAGTAGAATTATTGCAATGTAATGGAGAAACACACACACGACACATTGGATTGTATCATGAATGCTGAATGCACAGCCCCCCACTGCATGCATACAGCAATGAGTGCCTCAGGGCTCCCTCCTCCATTTCAGCCCCCAAATGTTTTCCTCTACCTGGGGGACTTCCCCTTTAACAGGAATCCAGCAGGGATATTCTACAATAATGATGTTCCCCATGTAATTCGCCTTTATATCTAGTGAGCCAGTGTTTACAATTAGCAGGTCTGTCAATTGATGAAATTTCCTATCCTCAAACACATCACACATAAAGGAGCAGACAATTCTTCCAGCAATAAACCCCTACCCAGCCATAACCTTGCCTAACTACTGTATAAGTAACCAAACAAAATACAACACCTCTGGTATTTTACATTTTTTGATTGCATTCACAGATGCTTACAAAATTGAGTTTCTCTTTGTGGGGACTGAAAAAATGGTCAATTTGACAATTTCTTTCACATTGTGGACACACACGCACACACACACACACACACACGCACACACACACACCTAAATCATGTTTGTGGCTGTGCGCCATCAGACCTCTTTAGCTTCTTCCCTTAATGTAATTACGTCTCACAGTTGTCCACATTTCAAAAATTAATACTTTGATGAAATGTGTATTGCGATGGCGTGCAGCGAGCATCAGGGGAGCACTGAGCAGGCGTATTTACAGCATGAGCGGTGCCAGCCGGCCGCGGGGGGAGGGGGGCTGGTGGGGGGGTACCGGCTGGGCGGGCGGCCTGCTCCAGCGGGGAGCCCATGCCCCGTGTGCTTTGTTTAAACTTGATGTCTTCATAATGCATTACACAATTAGATTGATTTGACAATTTCCATTATGCTTGATAAAATATTTATTGTGGCCCAAGGATGATAACTCTTGTCTCACCCCCATCAGTTGTGCAGATGTGACATATCTAATATATAAGTAACATCAGTCAGCTGTGTGTCCCAGTTAGCCCATTAGGTTTTATTTGCAGAGTACAGTGTGAGGTCATCAATAACAGCCCGATGGCTGTCTGTCCCGGCCAGAGCTGACAGGCGCTCGTTCGGGCTGCTCACGGAGCCCACCGCTGCCCATCAATCACGCCCCACAAATTTACTGAGTGAAATTGGCCTCATCTGTCTCAATGCTAGATGCAGATGGAGTTTGTTCTGGTGGAGGTGTGGCTCGTCAGTCCGCACCGCACCACATGCAGACACACACACACACACATATTCACCCACATGCACGGCTATGATGCAGTAACACGCACTGTGAGACACTCCAGTGCCCTGCTAACCACACGCACACACTGCAAAGCCCCGTTAATAACACGCACACGCACACACTGCAATGCCCCACTAATAATGAGCTCAACCAACAGTATGCATAAAACATGAGGAACTGCAGTAATGAACTGCTGCTCTGTAATTGGATCTCTAACTCTGTAAAATGAAGACAAAATATTTAAAAAGGGATCTGTCAGCTCTCACCGTGGGCCACACTAATCATGCTTTTGCGGACTCCAGGGTGACCAGACACAGAGCCGGGAGGCTGAACACTGTAGATGACAGATTCTCCATCTTTACTCAATCATTTATTATCATTTAAAAATTTTAAACATCCAATTCCAACATCCAGTTCTAATTTAACAATTCAAAACTGATAACAGAAAATAAAAAAAGCTTTCATAGCACTGATTCTCCAGCAGACAGAGTATACCATTTATTTTTCTAACTTTGCTGATCTTTTTATAATAATTAAATTACTTAAACTGAGCATTTATGCAGATATCCAGCTTTACCTAATTGCACTTTTTTAAGAATCAGCATTTTACATGTATAATCTTTCCCATTTTTCAATCACTGTTTATCCCGGAGAGGGTCACGGGGAGCCCATACTGAAGCAGGGGTCACAAAGCACGAAGTCACATGCACAGTTTGTGTATGACTGGAGTACCTGGAAGAAACACTCCCAAACACATAGAGAACCTGGGCTGTCATCAAGCCCACAGCCCTAGAGGTGTGAGGCCATCAGGATCCCCACTGAGCTACTGCACCGCTCTGTGAATATTTCTAAATGTGATTAGTCTATAAATATGATTTGGGAAAAATAAGCCTATATAAGCCGATAAGCCTTCTATAAAGGTGCATATAAGGAGCATGGGTGTAGGACATTGTGTGCCATTGCGTGGGGTGGATGGTCCCCAGACCAGAGTCTGATGAGTGTTATTTAAGTAGAAAATGCAGGGGTTGTGGGAGTATAGAGGGTATAAAATGTAGAGTGAGGATTTTCAGGTGTGATGGATTGGCACTGGCAGTGGGGCTTTTGCAGAATAAATGCTGCATGTTAGGGAATCAGCACAAGAAGCAGCAGGCAGAAGCCTGTCACACAGACAGTTACCTTGTCTCATCAGCAGCATGACTGCCAGTGTCACATAATGAAAGTGCCTGGCCTGTCAGCAGGGTCAGCCCTGGCCCCACTCTACAGGCTATGCCTGGCTGAAAGCGCGGACAAGATATCGAATCCCACGGATGACAAATGACTCAGACGCACAGGCTGTGACATCTAACACCCACCAACACAACCAGCATAAAAGAAGATCTGTCCTTAGTCTGGACAAACATTTCAGCCACCAGCTCCACCCCACCCCCTCAGAAACAGAAGCTGCTACACTTGCCTTAGTGGTTTACATGTTGGCTTAGAATCAAACTGCTCTGGACCGTGAGGAGCTGAACAGAACAACAGGCCTTGAAATTTATCCACCCATCCATATAAAACAGAAATCATGACAACTGTGGTGTATAATGGCTCATTTCACATTTGAAGTCAATTTCCTGTGGCACAGTGATCCGGAATGGGAAATAAGGAAACCCATAGATAAACACAGTACAGTATAATCAATAATGATAATATAAATCCCTGCACTGGTAGATGTGATGAGACATTATGTGATGACAAATTAACTTTACAGACAGTCAGTATCTTCTGATTCTTATGCTGCTGCACAGTAAAATACAAAATCTAAGAATGATGACAAGAAAAACTTTAAAAAGCTTTGAATGGCATCCAACTAATTAATCCAATAGCCACTTTTGGGTACAAAGAAAATGTGCAAAAAGTTATCAAAACAGACATTGTTCACATCACATAGAGGATGTAAGTGTTCCGTGGGCCTCTCATCCTGCTTCTGCCTAAAGGGGTGGCTTAAGGCTTTGTCCACAACATATTGTGGCCCCTCTGTTTCTGAGCTGCATTTGGCCACAGAACAAAAACTCTTGCCTTCTGACACATTACTTCTGAATAAAATACAGGGCTGGCATTCGATAGGATATATTAAAAACAAGGATCGAGCATCATCCTCCAGCTGACCTAAATGTTTAAACTGTAGCATTTGACAACCTTAAAGAATAAATTGTTTACCTAGACTGAAAAGATTTCTATCTTACATTTAACACAACCAAAGGTTTTATTCGATCCAGACCAGCTGTTAAACCAATGCTTACCCAGTGCTGTTAAAAACTCATTCAATTTAATTTGTCCAAGAACACAACAGTTTACAAGTCTCTGACAGACTGTTATAAAGTGTGTTCAGCTTCAGAGGAGAGTTTGAAAGGTTTTTTGTTTTGTAAGTGTTGGAACCTAATTTTTCCTTTGCATCCAGAAGAAAAGACATCTACCCAGCTTGGCAAAACTTCATAGACTTTAATACTATTAAAGATCTACTAACATATCTGGAGGGTGAATAAATATTTCAATGAATGTTAACTGATGTATCACACGGTGTGTGGGGGAAAGAATATCTATGCATTAATGAACCCCTTCTCTAATGGTATTCGACAGATTTTATGGTATTAGAGACTAGTAAAATAAGGGTGTATTAGTGAACTCATATTAAGAGATGTGCTTTTTAGACTTGAACTAACCTTACACATGTCCATTTAGCAGACACTATTGTCCAGAGCAGCATACAAGTGTGGATCAAAAAGCAGGATCAGTCAGTGCCCCTCAAGCAGTTGGGGTTAAGAGCCCAAGTGCTCAAGGGCTCAACATTGATATGATTACTCAGGCAGCCTCAGGATTTAAATGCACAGCCCTTTGGACACTGGTGTCCATGACCAACTGAGCTGCACACTGCCCTCAGATGACAAACTGGTTCACTTAACTAGTTGCTGTCTCTGTTTCCTTTGCCACATTTCATGAAGAAGAAATCATACTTTAAAAAGCCAAAGTACATTGATGAAAAAAATATACTTTGTATATTCTGTTTACAGTGCAGAAACAACGTCAAAGTGCTGCAGTACAAAGAGACCACCAAGCAAAGCTTTCTTTCATTAGATTATTTTTTTAGTTAGATCATTTCAAGAGAACCCAGTGGACTAACACAGGTAAAAGTAGAGTATACCCAGAAATAAGAGATGTACAGGATACAAAGGAAAATAAAAGATTACATTCTGTTCCTTGACATATAATGACGCGTTGCATTACATGAACATGCTCAAGTATACAATAGCAATAAACTCCTCATGGGCCCTGATCCACACAAGATCTCAAACGCAAAATCACGCTACTAACAGAATACAAATAGGGATGTACATGTAGGTGACCATGACAAAAATCTAGCGTGAAGGCAACCAGTGAGGGCCAAACTGAAGACAAAATCACAGAGGACAGAAAGGGAATTAGAGAACATGACAGTAACAATAAGTCCCAACATACCCCTGCTTTTGCTAGATCCCCAGGACTGTTCTTACTTTGACCTGAAGAGATGAAATCACCCTGTCTCTAAGTGCATGCTCTCAGTGTTTCAAATAATAACCCTGCCTCTCTGGGCTGATTAAATTCAACCGCTCTTCAGAGCAAAGCCACATGCCGGCTTTAATGAAGACATTTCGTTACAAAAATCTATCAGTCATGACCTGGTTGAAATTTAAATGCACGCCGATCAGCCATGACTTTTAAAGCCCCCGCCTATTATTGTGTAGGTTCTTCTTGTGCAACCAAAACAGCTCTGTCACTTCGAAGCGAAGCATCTGGTACCAAGACATCGCCAGCAGGTCCTTTAAGTCCTGTAAGTTGTGAGGTGAGGCCTCCATGAATCTGACTTGTTTGTCCAGCACATCCCACAGATTCTTGATTGGATTGAGATCTGGGGATTTTGGAGACTAAGTCAACACCTTGAACTCTTTTTCATATTCCTCAAACAATTGCTGAATGATTTTTGCAGTGTGGAAGGGAACATTATCCTGAAATAGGCCACTGTCATCAGGGAATACTGTTTCGATGAAGTGATGTACTTGGTCTGCAACAAAGTTTAGATAGGTGGTACAGGTCAAAGTAACATCCACATGAATGACAAGGCCCCAAGGTTTCTCAGCAGAACATTGCACAGAGCATCACACTGCCTATGTCGGCTTTCCTTCTTCCCATAATGCACCCTGGTGCTTTTTCAGCAGTTTGTGCTACAGTATCTTGGTTTGGTTGGACTTCACTTTTGGTCAGTACTGATGACTGCATGCTGTAAACACCCCACAAGACCAGCCATTTTGGAGATGCTCTGAACCAGTCGTCTAGTCACCATAGTTTGGCCCTTGACAAAGTCACCCAGATCCTTACACTTGCCCATTTTTCCTGACATCAACGCATTTTTTTTTATATTAACTTTTATTAAAAAAACACATATTATATTACAGTAACATAGCTGTTGACATTGCCTTTGCTTTCAACATTTTAAACCTTCCTACTAGAAAGATAGAGAAAAACAGAAACTAGGGTGGGGCTGGCGGGGTTGCCGGGTCACAATCACATCATTGAGATGAGAATTCAAGTCAGTTCACAAACATGTGGAGTAGCCGGATTTATAGAAAATCAGACCTAACAGGCTTAACAAATTCCGTCAACTTAGTCCATAATTTGTAAAAGGTATCTCTCTGTACTTTGAGAGAGAAAGACAGTTTTTCCATTGCACCACATTTATCCAGTCTGCAGTTGTTGGCGGATCAGGTTTGAGCCATCTCCTCGTGAGGGCATTTTTACTCGCAGCCAATAAGATGTACAAAAGTTTTTCTTATCATTGAGGGTCAGTTTATTCACCGGTATATTACACAGAATTATATTTTCAAAGGTTAAAGGAAAAACAAATGAGAAGACATTCTGTACATGCTAATGGATTTGAAACCAAAACTGATTGACACCCAACACATTAACTTCAATAACTGACTGTTCACGTCTAATATAACCCTTGACTGATGCCATTGTAACAAGACAATGTCATTTACTTGTTATGGCTGATCAGTATATAACACTTTTTAAAAAACAAATATTAGCAAATAGCTTATTTCTTTTTGTAGTAGATCTATAATCAATAGCACTGTACACAGAGGGGAAACATTGTACCAAAGTATCATATAATTTTAAATACTTTTAAATGATTCCTTGAGAGCGAGACAGATCCAGGTGAGTTAATGATGAAGGTAATTGTGGGGGCATTCACGTGATCTTACAGGGAGCCTTTTTCACTAATCAGAAGCATGTGAATGCAGGCACCCAGGCAACGGGATAATTAATTTAATGAAATATAAATAATTGTTGGGGGTTGTTTTGGGCTAACAAATGGCCAAAGGCTACAGATTGATTCATTCTCGAGTCAACTGTGTGGCTATTGCAGCTAAGAAAATTTTTGATGATTGATGGGTATAAAACTGGTGGAAGAATTAAGAAATCTATAAATAATCCACAGCAAGCACTCTATCGAAGTGAATACAGAGAATGGACACCTGCCTTCTCTCATAGTCAGTAGCCTTTACTTGGAGTTTTCTGTCTCACTAAAGCCACACTCTGTCCACTCAGTCACATGACTCCATCATTCAAGTTGAAATAGCTTTCAGCTTATAAATTGGAATGCAATAATGGGGATACTTGTAAAATCCAGACAAAATGTGTTTGGTCATGTATTAAAAAATCACCATAAAATATGTCTGCTTAAAACTACAGAAGGGTAAAATTCCAAAAATTCCAAAAAATATTTTTTTTATTCAAAAAATAAAATAATATATAGTTAATTTACATTGCTATCGCACTGAAAATATTTAATTGTTTTATTAATGACATTAAAACAGATTATTTCCTTTACCAACACTACAGGTCCATTCATCAAAATGACTGTTTCCACTTTCTAAACGCTGGCAGTGTGTTTTCCATTATCTGTACATTTGGCACACCCAGTGAACATATTGCATAATTTCATCTGTGCCTTTAGTTGGCTAAATTAATAAAGGCCCAAAATTGTTTTTAAATTGATATACCGCTGAAAGCGGAGGGGGAATAGCCCAGTCTAAACCACTGACAACAATACAGGTATGTTCAGAGATGGAAATCAATACTAATTAAAAATGAACAAGTGTTCTGCTCCATAAGCTCAAGCAGTGCATTGGTCATTTGATAAAATTTGATCTCTTATTAGTTTAAGATTTTAAATGAAGCGAATGGCTTCTGGGCCCTTTGGGATAGAGCTTAATGCTCCCATACATCAGTACTGAATTTAACAACATGGGCCATAATCAAAAGGAAACAAAATTAAATATCAAACAGTTTAATGTTATGTGTTGGTCTTTAAAACAATCTATATTAAAAGCCAATTAATTAAACCTTCAAATGCAGATATACTAATCAGTTTGCGGCAGAGTGCAGGCTTGTTTCCTCACATTAAATTGTAAAAACCAGAGCCTCGCTGTTCTCCTGGCCATTAACATGAAGGTACAATTTGCATTTCCTGATAGACTATTATAGTTTTAATATCCTTTTTCTAGTCTTACATCAGTCACAGAAAGAAGGCCTCCACAGGCCAACATTAACCTTCCAAATCTGCCACAAAACAAATATTACAAGGGCTCACTAATTTGGAAATCAAAAAGCCACTTGTCCATTATATAATTGAAATGAAAGCAGAGTGCTACAGTTCTGAAGAGGCCTGTAATTACCAGCTGTTAATTGCACACTTGAGGTGTCGCACTATTAATTAAAAAGAACGGCTCGTCCCTGTATGATAAGACGCACTGCAGAATGGCAGTTTAATCAACAAAGCAGAAGAATTTGTTTTTGCCATTGCCAGCAGCAGCTTGAGAAATCTTCAAATATCCAAAGAAGATTAAAAACTGTCTATTTGGAGCAATTTTATTTTTTGTATTTTTCAGGCAGGGTGAGCAGGGGGCATTTGATGTGGTTCTGCAGCATTGTACCAGTGGACTACAGCTGGGAGCACGTCTGTAATCTGACAGGAACCAGAGGCCCAGATCTCAGCTCAACAACCAATACCTGGCACAGGGTGGGCTGCAAGAGCCCAATCTGAATGCAAAGGGAGAGACATGAGTTCATGTCCCCAAAACAACTCTGTCCATTCTTACATAGCTGCTGCAGAGACCTTATTCCCATCTGGAGCAGGGTGAGGAGCATGCTTTTTGATTTCACAAGTGCCTTCAACATGAGTGGTGGCTCTGAGGCTAGGGATTTGTGCTCGGAGTTGGAAGGTGGCTGATTTGAATCATGTGAATGCCAGGAGTGGTTCTACTCCATTGGGCCCATACTTTGTCCTGGATATGATGTTGGTGGGAAAGTTTGTGCAATGGTGTGGAGAATTAACCTGCTTACAAATGTTGCCAAGGCCAGGAAGATGGTCGTCCTCTTCAGGAGGAAGAACACAAGTTGAGATAGTTGACAATTACAGTAACTTAAGTGTTAACCTCAGTAACTGCCTGGACTGCAACAGCAACTCAGTATACAGGAAGGGGAGAATTAGACTCTATTTTCTGAGGAAACTGAGATCCTTCAGTGTTTGCAGTAGGAGGTAGTTGCAAGTGCATTATTCTTTGCTGTAGTGTGTTGGGGGTGTAGTATTGGATGGACTAGCAAAGAAATTAAATAAACTCAAGAAAACTGGATCTGTACTTGGCAATAACATTGACACCATGGAAACAGTTGCTAAGAGGAGGACATTAAAGAAAATTCTATCCATCCACCCTCTGAATGACCAACTGGTGAAACAGCACAACAGCTTCTCCAACTGGCTTATTCAGCTCCGCTGTCACAAAGAGCCATATTCCTGTCATTCTTACCAACAGCCATCAGACTTATAGTATTACAGCTCAGCCCTGACAGTGCTGTGGCTTTGCTCTCCGCTACAGCCTCCATATTAGATTATGTATGTGTCTGTGTTTATTTATTTACTGTGAAGAATCCCTCTTATATGCTGTATTTCATCGTTTTCACTGGGCTTTGCCATTTGCCATGTACAGTACATATTTGCACACTCTTTAGACTGCAGGCTGCATACTGCACATTCATATTCTAAACTTGCTCTTCCCTAGTTGTTTACTTTTTCAATTACTGTTGTATATAATGTGGGTATTTCAAATACAGTCATACCCCATCTTACGTCATTATTTGGTTCCAAGAGCCCCGGCTTAAGCCGATTTTTGACCCGAAAATATTGCCTTAAAAATGCCTTAAAAGGACTAATAAATAGACGTGGTCATTTACATTGACGTAAATGCACCTTTAATTCATTATGAAAGTCAGTGTTCACTTTACAATCTAAAAAGTCAATGTTCAATTAGTATTCTGAAAAATAGAAATTGCTGTAATAAAATGACTACATGAAATATTTTGAACTGTTTCATCATAATAAATTAGTTTCGTCAAGCCCCTCCAGTCATCTGCTATGTATGTGTGTGTGTAAAGTTGCAAATAAACTGAGTACTATGGCATGATGTCTAATTTATGTTTGCTGCTGTAACAAAGGAATTTCCCAGTTGGGGTCAATAAAGCACATCT
>JAODKL010000037.1:16659320-16675990 GCA_026780765.1 Petrocephalus schoutedeni
CTCAGACTGGTTTCTTGAACATGACAATGAGTTCACTGTACTCAAATGGCCTCCAGTCACCAGATCTCAATCCAATAGAGCACCTTTGGGATGTGGTGGATTTGTTACGTGGTTAACGTAATGTAGTTGATGTAAATACTTATGTATTGTGTTTTATTTTATGCAATATAAATAAAAAAAACTGTCAATTATGAAGGTTAAGGGCTATTCTGTAATTTAGCTTTAAACAGTGTTACATGTAACACACATTAAACACACATTTGAAGAACACATTTAAAGACTTAATTTGCCAAATTGGGGAGTTTGGATTACCGTGATTTAATCGTGTTGAAACGTATTGAAGAAAAAAGATTTAAAAGCACGAGCGCAATTCCTCAAAAAAAAGCCATGCATGCTCTCTGAGAATCTGAAGTAAAGAACATAAAAGTATACCCCGAGTCCTGGATTTCAATTGGAACTGTCCTAAAAAAACGCCAGAGCAGCGTAACAAAACGTGGAACTGTCCTAACACCAGCGTAGCTCATATGATAAACTGTGTCATCATGACATGCCCTGACGGGGATTAAACGTAGGATGTACGAGGTACGTACGGCATGGACTGTCACGAACAATGTGTCATTAATATATACCTATTAAAATTGAATTTAATCTGCCATTCGCTGTATCCACAAAAACGTGTAAACGCGCCATTTTTGATCACGTTAATGTATCAAATTATGCCGCGACGTGTTAACACGTAATTCCCTGCACGTTTTGACCCTGACGGCCTTTCCATAGCCGCGCCGCTCCTCGACGCCTCCCGCTCGCGGCGTGAACGTACGCTCAGCCATGGGTGCGAACGTTGCGAATGACCAGACTTTGCTAAAGTAGGAGTGGGGCGCAATTGGTGCGTCGTACTGAGCAGAGCCATCTAGCGGCCCGGAGGTTAAACACAACACAAAGCAAACCACTGTCAACTGCAAATACACATTAACATTTTTTTCTTAAATCGATCTTGTGTTTTTGAAAATTGATACAGTATCGCAAAATGAAATATCGCAATACCCAAGTGTATCGATTTTTTTCTTACACCCCTAATCTTGTACTTATGTTGTACAGCATTTGATAATGCAATACTTCCATACTATGAAACACATTCTGTATGCTGTTTTGTACATAGTTTACATTTGTACTGAAGATTGAAGCATAAGGTTTTTTATTACTACACACATTTGCACAGAAGAATAGGGGCATTTCAATATTATTTTTAAATTTAATTTGATGTTAAATTTAAGTTTAAGAATTAAAGTTTACAGAATATGTTATTTATAATTTGTTTGAACTTGACAATGTGAATGTTGTTATTGCAAGAAACCATGATATATCATAATACGATTTTAAGTGCATATTGCCTATCCCTAGACCTGTACAATGACATCAAAAAAACCTCTCTATAAGATTGTACTGCCAGCTGAGAGTGAAAACAATTTACACAATCTTGTTGCCTCTAACTATTGGTACATAGTTCTATATGGGTAGAAAGCAATAAGTAATGCCTTTCCCCAGTGGAATAGAGCTCTATTAATGTTTTAAGGTGTTCAGACAATCAATACGTTAAAGAAACTCTTTAAAGTACCTCCAATCTGGCATGATAAAACTATTTGGCAGAACATAAATCATAATTATAGCTGATTTCTATAACATTGTACACACTGGATTACTCTACACTTACAAGCCCCTCACCATCCCCAACTGAAAAAAGACAAATGACATTTACTTTAACCCACAGAAGGCATCTCACATGGGACTCTCTGAGAAGTGGGGGAATCCCTCAGTGGATTGGGAGCTGTGATTGAATCTACTCGCAAGCTCCTTCCCAGTGTTTAAACATTTACACACCTTGTCCGAAAGGTTTACTTGTTTCGTGCAGAAACTGAAACTTACAACTAATTGAATCAAGACAAAGAAATCTAATTTATTTGGCCTAATCAAATTGAAAACATGCAGCAACAACATTAGCACTGTAGCCAAGACAGATTACCCTACCTATGGGATTTTATTAAACTGAAACACCAAACGCAGAACAGACTAAGAGAAATAAAATATTTACTGTACACACCTGAATTCTCAAACTAATAAAGCCTGTGAACAAGGATACGTGAGTTTACTAAAGAGAAAGTTATATCAAAGCATAATTTGGCTTCAATGATTAATATTCACAAAAAAAGCAAATTAAAAACTTTCATGTGGATAATGTGAAATAGACTGAACCTGGTTAGAGTTCATCTCAGAATGCAAATTCTTCTAGTGTGTTTTGTATATTTTTTAGAATCTGTAACTTTGTGATATTAGCATAAACTGAATGCAGATGTCATTTAATCAGACAACTTCCATACTATGAAACACAAGTAGCTTAATCCAACGTTGGCATTACCATCTTTTTTGATGTTCTTAATCAAAGGGGTGTATGTGGGAATAGTATTTCATGGTACTCCAGTGAGTACTTCATGGTACTTCATGGCATAAACTGGAAGAGGGGGCAGTATTTCTCAGCTTGCAGAGTCAGAGGGATATCTCCATCTTTCTTTACCTGACAGCTCGTGTTTTACCCCCCCCCCCCCTTTCAGAACTGACCTTCAGTTCTGCTGCCCCCTCCTCCTCTTGGGGTCCCCTCTCTTCCCCCCCACTCTCTCCTGCTCTTGCACCCACTGCAACCTTTGTCATTGATCGTTGATGCGACTGGCTGCCCACATGTTCACTGTGCGCCTACACGAGTAATGAGCTGCCCGTCCGCCCAAATTAAACTGTCAACTGTCAGCGATTGATGGGCGGTCCAAGGGACAACCTGCTACACCTACAAAGCCTGACAGGACAGGTGGGACACATTTGATTGCTGAGCCCAGGCACCTCAACTCCAAATCAGATCTAGAAAGGATTCCCGCACCGTGGGACAGAGGCTGGCTGGGGTGGACGGGGTTGGACAGGGTGGCTGGGGTGTACAGCTACCTTGGGAAAGGTGGGGCCAGCTCCAAGCAACAGAGAGCCCAGACCCCTGCTGCTGGCAAGCTAGACAAAGCGCTAACTGTCTGATAATTATCAATACATAATCGCCTTCTAATGGTTAATGAAAAGTTTCCAGGTCCATATGTCAATTTAACTGTTGAATCTAGGTGACCACACAGGTGGTGCTGCTCTGGGGTCAGTCCTCAGACAGAAGGGAAAAAGTCAGCTTCCAGCTGATAATGTTAAAGCTCAGTGGTTTACCAATGTAAAGTTGGAAGATATATAATTACCAAAACATATAATAAGGACGTGCACTAATCTCTATGTGTTGAAAATAAATTTAATTAAATTAATTGAAAAAAAAAAGTTTTTTAACATGCTGATAAACAGTGAAGTTTGTCAGTTGTATACATTCTTGGTAACTGACACACTTCAGGCAGATTAAGTCTCCCTACCTATATAGGTACAGCCAACATGCATACAAATTTCTGAGAAAACATCCAACAGATACACGTGAGAAGGATATTACTGCCAGTACTCCTTTATGTAGGAACCTTCTAGTGAATGTGTGTAGTCTGCCAGTGTCAAGAAATAAGGGTTTCTAAAGGCAATGACCACTGCTAGCGTAGCATGAGCAGATTAACCTACAGGCCTTACACCTGTCCCTGAAGAATGAAATGAGATTAGTAACTCACAGATCATGTTGTTAATAATGAGGGGAAATCTGGGTACAAATCAACAAAAACGATAATCCGTGGAATGCGTCGGGCATAATCTGGGAGAGAGACCTTTCTGGGAGTTGATATGCAGCACAGTCATAGTTTGTGGAAACGCAGAAGCTATTCGTCCATGTTAGAATAACACTGCAGGAATCAGGAGATGTTAACCCTAATCATAACAGGACATCCTGAGGTGCGCCCATCCCCTGCTCACTCACTCTCAGACCTTTGTTTGGTGTTTGCAAAGGAGCTACAATCTCAGGAAGCAAAGAGGGGCTCATCAAAGTGTGGGCCCATCAGCGCATTACTGGAATGCAATGTGGAAAAGAATCTCCACTATCCTATTGTCTGCTCTTCCTCCAGCTCATCACGCGGCCCGGTCGCCCGGCACGTCCAGAACCACAGGTAATGTCCTAATCAGCGCTGCATTCCTGCCATGCTGCATTTTTCCAGCACTGACAGGAAGAGGAAGTGAGACAGACAAGTGGACAAGTGAGAACGGTCAAGGCCCAGCAGCGTCTCTCTCACCTGGAGTTCACAAGGTCAAGTGGCCACAAGCTCATGCTGTGAGAAACATTCACTCATCGCGGTTTCATAAGTATAGTACCAATACTCTGAAAATCCTAGCTATTCTGAGAAAAGTCACACTCCGCTCCCTGCCTGTTACACTTAATTCACGACAACAACCTCCCTAAATTGTTTGCATCCCTTTGTGAATCTTAACAATGTAACAGGTACCTCGTTGACTGAGCTGCACATGTGCAGTCTATCCACAGCAGCAGATGGGCCTGACCTGCTCTCTCATGAAGTTAATCATAAACTATGAGAAAGAGTTTCCTTTTCCCTTGAGACTGCAGTGTGGTTGAACAAATTGTTATCTGGAGCTTAACAAAGTGATTGTTGGATAATTCCTGTTTGTGGCACCACTCCAGCACATGAAAGAAAGTCCCCCCCCCAGTCAGTGCTTGAAATATTTCACAACAGAAACTGGAAAAATACACGCAACGTCAGAGTGTCCGCTATGCATGAGTACTAACACATACCAGCACAGTACGTGCATTTGACCTTGAAAAGAGTCCTTCCTGTAGCCCTATGCTGGTCAGTGTGTGGCTCCGTGGGTTAGGCCTCTGTGCCAGTTCAAAGCCCTGGATCGGCAGAGTAGTCACATCAGCACTGGGCCCACAAGTAAGGTACTTAACCCCAAAAATGCTCTGGGGATGTCGAATAAATGGCAAACCCTGTGCTCTGACCCCAAGCTTTGCTCTCACTATGAGTTGTTAGGTGAGTAAAAATTGGTATTCAAAAAAACTGAAGAATCCCTGTGTACCTACACTCATATAAACAGCAAATAAAGTATCATCTCATTTCACCTGCAGGTGCCGAAATGTTTAAGGCACCTGATGGAATGAGAATGTAAATGTAAGACCAACCTGGCTTAAATGAATAGGCTTCCTCACCTTAAAAATGAATTGAACACCAAAATATGCACAAACTCACACCAAAAAGAACAAGAACAAGAACATAAGAAATTTACAAATCAGAGGAGGCCATTTGGCCCATCAAGCTCATTTGGGGTGAACTCAACTAATAGCTCAGAAATTTTAAAATCTTATCTAGCTCTACTTTAAAGGAAGGATTTGGCTTGTACTACACTATCAGGAAGACTATTCCATATTCTAATTACACGCTGTGTAAAGAAGTTTTTTCTCAACTCCAGTTTGAAATGTTCTCCCACTAATTTCCAACTATGGCCACGAGTTCTTTTATTTGAACTAATGTTGAAGTAACTTTTTAATTGTACAGCATCCAGACCTGTTAGGATCTTATATACCTGGATCATATCCCCCCTAAGTCTCCTTTGCTCAAGGCTGAAGAGATTGAGCTCAACTAACCTTTCCTCATAAGACATTCCTTTTAGCCCAGGAATCATTTTTGTAGCCCTGCGTTGACCCCTTTCTAAGGCAGCAATGTCCTTTTTAAGGTAAGGTGACCAGAACAGCAACTTTCTCAGACCCCAGAATACGCATGTAAATGCAGATATGGGCAGAAAAGCATATAAGCACAATCACATAAAATACGGAAAACTGTAATTCAAACTCCATCTCCAACACTGATGTCATTTACATTATGAAGTCTTTAGGGGAATTTGGTCTGCCAAGGACTCCAAAGTTTTAAAAGATTTTTTTTAGCTGTGAATCGCTGCTCTCTGTTGGGACATCAAGTTTCCTTGGTTGAACAGCAAAATGTGACTGATTTTATAGAATTCAGAACCCTGAAGGACTTTAGCTAACAGACCCAATTTCTCAAACACAAAAAAAGTTTCCAGTGGAACAAGAGTCTAACCCACTATTGATATGTTACAATAATAACCAAAAGTTCTTAATTATGCACACACACACACACACACACACACATGTTTGTAATTATATCTTCTTGGGGACTCTCCTTTCATTTCTATGGGGGAAACTCTAATGACAATCTTAACCCCTATCCAGCTCTAACCTTAACCATAAGTAACCAAACAAGATTTTTACATCAACAACATTTTTAGTTTTTGGATTGCATTCGGAGATCATTGTGGGGACCTGAAAAATGGTCCCCACAACGTCAAAATGACAAGTTATTATCACATTTTGAGGGACATTTGGTCCCCACCGTGTAATATAAACATAATCCACACACACAGAGTTATAAAAATGAGCCTCATTTTGAAGGAACATTTAAATGACCTCAGTGTTGGCATGTCTGAGTGCCAGACTAAATTCTTTTGTGCAGACTCCCTATCTCTATCTTTGTGACCTTTAAGAAGAAAAAGAAATTATTTTTTTTTCAAAGGGTAAGGTTAGCTCATTGTTCTGTGTTGGTCTGATTTCCCTGTGGTAAACAGAGTGGAGTTCCCAGCCCAGCCAGGCTCTCCCAGCCATTCCCATAGTCTGGCTGGGTCACAGCAGTCTCCCGACCCCTCTCCATGCGGGTTCACCCTCCAGGCTCTCTGTCATACGCATTGCCACAGCAACTTGGGCCAAATGCCATCTCAAAAACCCCAGCCAAAGTAACAATTTCACACACATCTTCACTTTAAAAGGAGCGTAAGAGCCTTAAGTGAAGTGTTCCCATTTTTAACAGAAACGTTAGTTCCACAAACCAACCATCAATTTATCAAAGACTTATTGGTCATCATACCTACTTAGGGCTAAAAGACACACATTTTTCAGTTTGGAAAACTAACTGTATCTGATCACTAGCAGTCTCTGTTTATATGAATCCAGACTGATTATTTTAAGCAGCATAAACCCAGAGGTTTCTCGCTGTCCGTCACATTTCATGTCGCAGGTTGTTGTGCCAAATGTGATATTTGAACAAATACTTTTCCATTATGTATAATAACTTAAATTTACAAACAATTTCAATTCCAGCAGCAAATTTCACCTAGTGTTGACACCTGTATACTTTGATAGAGACCTGGGCCAGAAGTGCCTGCAAAGAGAGTCACCTCACATTTTAAGAGACACATTTTCAAGGGGGTGCAGTTTAATAATACATCGCATCCCTGTGGCATTTCTAGAGTGATTCCTCTTTTGAAAGTCTGAGCCTGTATTCGGCCTGTTTGAATGTCGCACAGTGGCCAGAAACCTAGAAATTCACACTGAACATATCTAACTGCATTTCACTCATTCCTAACTACATCTGCTGTTATATAAGTTATAAATAAGCAATATATGTGTGCTAAAGCTAAAGCTAAAAACATTCCAAAGTCACGAGTGTGCTGTGAAAGAAAGGTTAAACGGTGTTACCTTCAAAAGACACTAAATAAAAACTGGACATAGGTTACATTTATTTACCAGACCCTAAAAAGCGAATAGAGTAGCGGGGCGGCTAAGCGGGGCGGCTAAGCGGGGCGGCCCGGACGGACTCCCTCCACAACGGCTCTTTAATAGGGTTCCTCCAGTTGCCGCTTCTCTCACCTTTTAAATGGCCCGATCCATTAACCCTTTTGAATTGTGCTTATAATGAGCTACAGCAGACAAACAGTTGATGCATGGCCCATTACACAATGTGGACGCACTCTTAGGGAATGAAGCTCTGCCGGGGGCAGCAGGGTGGCCCAGCAGGGGGGCACGCGGAGCATTAATGCGATGCTCATTCACATGTAATTTCACATCATCACACGTAGGCTGACTCCCTCCATGCCTCTGCCATTTACATATACTACAGAAGCAAAGGTTGCTCTGGGACTGAGGTGCTGCAGCAAGTGGAAACACCATCTGTAAAAATAATGTTCTGTTATTAATTTTAATATTTATAATTTTTAGAAATCAAGAGAAGTTAGTTGGGGGTTATTGTGATGAAGAAGCATGCACTGTTGCTGATCCCATATATTACCCCTGCTGGACATGTCTAATTATATCAAATTGCTAAATTTTAGTCAAGGCCAGGAAGCAAAATGATGACATATTTTCTAATTAATCCTAATTTTGAATTAATCCGCCTGATAAAATGAGGACATCAGGATCAAGCCCCAACACACAAATTGCTCCTCTATCCCCAGGAAAAATCATCTTTACTGGAGGGAAATTATGCAGTTAAGCATCTTATAAGTTTGAAAAATGGTCCCACAATATGTCATAAAACAGGGCCAAACAGGTTCATTTAAATGTAGGCTACTTTGCCCATTAGTTTACAAAAATGTCCCATCCTTAAAACTCTGAACCCTAAACGACTGGCCTAAATTTACCCTTCTCCTATTAGAGCTTACAGTTGTTGAATTTTAGTGCCTGGCACATTTTAAAGGAATGTCGTTTGTTGATTTTTTTACTGAGAACTTTGCGTCTCATAAACTGGAAAATTCTTAATCTGCAACATGAAAATTAAATTTTATAAATCACGGTTTGGAACGTCATATGATCCATATGATCATGACATATATACATAAAAAACATAGAATAGATATGAAATCGAAACGCATATCAAATGCCACATATTCGGCTTCGCTTACATACAAACCAGTGTATTGTATGCATCTGGCAGGAAGCATGATACACCTAAAACAGCTCGAAAAACATCCTTCTTTTCAGCAATCAGCACCTGCGTTCTTAAACCAGACGCAGTGTCTTAGTAATACTTTCGCATTATACATGTTACATGACCTACGTACATAAAGCCTACTTGTTAACGAAAGAAAAAAGTTATGGCAGACCGAACAGATCATAGCATAAGTTTAAATAATGACCGAGAGCGGCACTGTGAATATACAGTAGTTACATTCATTCATACTTTAACATTCACTTTCAATGTTGGCTGCTGGCCAGGCGGCTCGAATCCCTAGGGACCGCCGAACATCCTGCCCCTGTGACTTAATTGGTAAAATTCTCTTCAATCTTAAGCAAAACGTTATATTTAAGTATTAACTATGATATAACTATAAAACTGTATAAATGGAGATAAAATATAGATATAAGACGATGAAAGCCTATGAAATTTCTCTATTTGGTTTTATGTATAACCGATCCTAATTAACAGCGTTAAACCATTCCATTTTTAAAATATGTAAGAAATGTAACATTTAAATCACAACTGTAAATATTATTAACATGCTTGATAACATTGTTATTTAGCGCTTTCTATCTGAACTGCATTAGGCACACTATAGCCTACCAAATCAGCATAGTATACTTAAACATAAATGTTTCCCGGAATAATATTATTTGGTAGACTGTAATTATTCACGCTACCAGCCTCATCTGGCCACGTAAATACCTATGAATCTGTACTCTTTCTGGAAGTTGTGTTCTATTTACTCAGTAAATAAGAATATGTGTGCAGAAACTACCTAGAATGAAAGGCTTGGCTGACTCCTGAGGCGCTGGCGGGACTTACAATTGGTGTTAAGCTGTCAGTTTTACGATTGATTTGTTTCGTTTGATCGTCACTATGCTGTTGTGTGCTGAAATCAGCAGGTATGTCTAAGCAGCTTCAAAGACTATAACACTATAAGTACAGCTAAACTATTCGCTATTGATTTATGTCTTATAATGACTGAACTCGAGCTTACATAACATGTTTTAAAAATTCACATGCGAATAGTATTAAGTTTTACTATACCACAATTTATGAGAAGAAATCTTAAAATGTATTAAAGTACTATAAAACCGACCAACGAAAAAAACAGCCAGAGATTGTGGTGATCCTCACGCCTCAGTGCAGTTTTCTTGAGACAAAAGTCTGTGGTCTCGGTGCAACAGGAGTGAGATTTTCTGAGTAGGATATATACAGTCACCACCAGCAAATCATCCTGCTTTGGTACAAATCTGACCTGCTGTGCCATTTTTTTAACCAAAAAGGAAGTTATTTGCCAGTACACAGAAATACATTCCCTATATTCTAATGCATTGGCCCGAAAAAGTCTTTCTTTCAAAAAGCTTAATGATGAAACTGAATATATAAACAAAATGTAATCAATACACACCAGGACCGATCATAAATTCATAGGTTCTTCAACAACAAGATATTGTTCATTTTAAACGAGAATAGTTTAATAATGAATTTCATCACATAATCACTATTAACATTTTGTAAATACAATTTACACACTTACTCGTCGAAATTGTCCAATCATCGAAAATATTTTGAAAAACATTTTTTAAAGTTAATATTACTGAATATCTACTGAAACATGCCGGAGAAGTTCTCTCAGTCTAACATTTTACTCACAACTGCACGCAGTGGGGTTGCTTTTTAACATTAACCATCAGCAAATAATTGCAACTACAAAGGAAAGCAGGGCGAGCCGCTCGGCGATGCAGGCAGAGTACTCAAGGATAGGTTACGCAGAGTGTATGAAATTCATTTCTGCTGCAAAACAACATTAATATCCCCGACCGCACATTTTGTAAAACACAAATAGGTCACAGATTGCCACTTATTCCACAAATTCTCTAGTGTTAAACATTTTCACAAATGTCAGTAGAAAAACTAATGTAGCCTACATTTTTAACTGATTCGCATCATCGACCAATCTTAACAATTAACAAAAAGTCAATGTAAAAAAAATGTTTTGTCGTGTCTATTAAAAGTTACAAAGATTTCGTCTGTAGTCCATATTTGCGTCAAGGGTACCTGCTAAAATTTAAACGATCGAGTCCTCGCAGCTGGATGTTTCATGTCCGATGCTGTAAACTTAAGCCCACCTGCCTTTTCAAAGTTGCTTCTGCAAATTGAAGTGATCGGGACCCAGACCAGCGCAGAAGCCGTGCAGCAGAATCGGACCGGCAAATTACGCTACAGCGCCCACTACATGCAATGCAAAACCGTTAATATTTCATTCTCCTTAGCTTCCGTCGCAATACAGCAACTTTTGTAGTTATTTTGCATGCACACAAAGTTCTCAGTGTCCCTTTTTCTGGCACCCGAGATATCGCTACGAAAATCACTTTGCGTTTCCATTAAGGGACTGATAAGTGGATACAGTGCGGAGAGAGGTCAGTCCCCACTGACAGTATTGTAAAGAATACCGGGTATAACTATATTAAGACATGAACGCACTGATGCCAGAGAAATACATGTGCAAGATGGCAGTTTCAAAATGCATAGAAAGGGGTATTGCACCTACTCGTGGTCAGTTTCCGTGCCCTGCCTTTGGACCTCATGGTGCCACTCTTTCGACGTGGGTTAGTTTGATTTTTTGTTGGATCTCGTCTTCCTTTTTCTTTTTTCTCTGTCCTTTTCTCTGTTTCTCAATCCAGTCTCGCTATCTCTCCAACATTGTCAGTTTGGACACCTTCGCACATGCGCATAGCAAAACAGCCGACGCCGCCAAAAAGTTTGGAAGGATTTATCGCTCGGTATTACTGATCTTGTCACATGGCAATAGTTATAAGATCTTTTTTTCCAGTCAGATCTTCAAAAATCACTGAGTCAGAAACAGAGCCACCCGTTAGAATAGACCTAGAGATAACCAGAGACATTAATTATAATGAATATTAATGAAACGATGTACCTTTATGCTTAAATTAGGAGACATTGATCAATGCTTAACTAAATTAACAGTGTAAAATGTTTTCATTAAATATCGCACGTGTTTTTATTGTATTTTACCGTCGTCCTTGATAGTGTAAGATTACTGCAAACTTTCTCCCTCCCCCGACGCGAGGAGAGGTGGAGAGTCGGAACCCACATCTGAAATACAGCGCTGCCCATTTTTCGCAGCGGAGACTATCATTAATCTCTGAAGTACTTCGAATTAAGCGTTTTACCGAGCGTGTACGTAAATATTATTACTTTCTAAGCAATTCGTATTTCCCATTCAGCCGCCTCGCATCGACTAATAACGTCAAAATTATAGAATTGAAACCATTCAACTCTGTCAGTCTTCAGAAGGTGTTCCGTTATCTTTGCGGTCCTGAAACACTGCAAAATCCAGGCCTGCATTATGAAAGTCATTTGTTAGGGTTTCTGGACCGTATATCGGCATCTTTTTTATAGTGAATTACATGAATCATTACGCAGCAAATAAACCTCCAATTTAAAGGAAACGTATTAGGATACACATGAATTGTATCAATTATAGAAATAATGATGATTAGCAATATCAGTTCATTTATTTGCATATTTTGTTATGACTTGTATGTGACGATAAATGTCTTAAATTAATTGGTATGGGCTAAGGGTTTTATCCGGTGACCCGGAATATTTTTCATGAACTGAGCCAATAAAGTAAGTGCATTTACAATGATTTTAATAGTTCTTTATATATTGTAAAATCTAGCTTATCATTCGATTATATTCAGTTGACAAAGGCTGTTGACATGTCCTAATTCCGTTGTCATACCAATCGTTAAATACCTCTAACACGTAATAAGGCATTTTTGTTGAGGTCTAAAACCATTATCCAGTAAAAATGCTTTTTTTCTTTTCTTATTTTGTATCTTATTCATGCATGATGGCACATGAACTTTCCCTATAGAAATTATCTATACAAGAAATATTTTTATTTGTGGGAAAAATGATACTCGAAGCACTGCCTGTTGCTTTGTCGGTTGAGACCAGAAAGATTAATTTGATTATTGAACAGTAGTTATAGTACACTTCAGCCTAAAGTGCCATTAAATATTATAATAGGCTGAAACTAGGCGGGAGTTGCGGGAAACGGCCTTCTTAGACCCATGGATACAGCTTGAGGGAGCTAAATGGAAACAGTTTTCATTGCAATAACTCACTGTTCTCGTGACCACTCTCAAAATACATATTTTATTGTGATACGCTGACCTCAGTGGCTCGAAATGGCAGGGCCAGGGAGGGCTAGCGAGATCAGCTCAGCCCTGTGGGCTGTAATTATTAGAAATTAATTGGGTTCAAGACCCTTGCTAGTATTGCCAAATTAATAGCTTGTCCTGTATTTGAAATTCAGCCCTATCCTAACTGATGGAAAAAGAAAATTCACCCCATAAAACGTGTTTTTTAAATTTCCCTTTTTGTAACATTTTTTATCTTTCTTGTATATTTGCATTAAAATGTGTGCAGCTGTGTTTTAGAATGCGCAGGTCGGAGTGTTTTACACATTGATCCATTTGGGAGGTTATGTAAGGGTTAAAATACAAACATAATTTGTATAGTTGGTGCTGTCGCGCCAGACTAAAAGTGAAACGGTAGCCTCGGGCGCAAGGAAATTACCGCACGCCCGTGTGACCTTTGAGAGAGGTAATCAATCAAGTGATCAACAGGGATATTTATCAACGCTACATATAGCCAGCAACTTTTAAAAAAATACAAGAAAAAATTACAACACTGAAATCAAGTTGCACAAGTTTCTGTGTACAATTGCAAATTACATCTTTCAGCGTTATCAAGAATTAATTTGTATGAAGAACATCAAAAATAAATTTAAGATAACGCGAAAATGTTACTTTTAATAGAAAACATATCCTTATTATTTTACTATTCAGACATGTCTATGTATCTCTTCAGATTACACAGTTTTGTTTTGTATTACAGATTTCCAGAGATGTGTATGTTCATTCAAAGTGTACAATGAAATAATTTATCCTATTCTCAATAAGTGGAAAACACATAGTGAAGGACGGAGTTGAGCCCAAATGAGACTGTTTCGACACGCAGTGCCGCTCAGTGGAGGGATACCTACAGTGAACAAACAATGAGCACATTTCATTTGTGATGTAAACGAATCATTCAACTCCAACATTGTTTAGTATTAACAGTAACAGTACATTGATATTATTATTATCATTAAAAGTAAAAAAAAATCTAATATTGTAGATCTAATATGTAAAGTATCTAATATTGACATCTCGTAACAGAGCTGAAGCATTTTACAGAAAGTATAATAATAATAAAAAAAATCATACATCCGCGCCTTCCCGTGTTAAAACAATTATTCGACATTTCAAGCATCTTTAAATATATTTTTATAATTGCGTCCTATGCAAATACTTGGTTGTTAGATAACAGGATGCAGACACATGACTCTGAAAAACCCGAAATATTGTTTTCCGCAAGACGAATTTTTGACTGTTTCGCGACTAACATTTAAATCGAAGAATGCTATAAAACAAGAAACATTAAAGTAATAATGCATTGTCGTCTACGTGGAGGATTCATTGCTGCAGATATTTGGCTGATATTCCGGGAACTTATAAACCAAGCAACGTTGTCACGCACTTTACCAAGACTTAAGTTACTCATTGAGTTTGTGCAACAAATTAACCGTGTCAGTCTTAAAGCTGCATTAAAAGAAAAAAAAAATAAACATATATATATATATCAAACAAGAGACGCAATGACCACATAGAACATGCGAAGCACCAGCGCCAAATAGACTGGGATCAGTAACAGCAGCCAATAAAACAGCATCCGCACCTGAATGCAATCCATCGAGGATTACACTCTTGCCGTTTGACCACTTTTAATGATCCTACTCATTGAGAATCGTGAATTACACTAGATTGGGTATATACAAACGTTAGAAGTGGTTATTAGTAAGTCATATAAGTTCAGTAGTTATTCAAATGAAATGTGAAAGTACGCACATTAAATGTGAGGAAACCGTCGCTGTCATTTTACATTATTAGTAAATAATTAGTGCATTCTCTGTTGCGCAAACATTTTTTATAACATTTATGCGCAAATTAAAACATGTTACATAATATAACATTCAATTCTATTGCAGTGGATTGACATAAAAGAAAACAAATTGCATTAAAATGTTATTAGGAAAAATAACGAATGCGGTAATCGGTTTACGTCCATGGTCCATTTTGCAGAATTAATTAATGGAATATCATTTGAGACATTCTACGTGTATATTCAGCAGCTTACGTTCTCGTTAGACAACCAAACAAACCAAAAGTTTGCTTTTACACTAAACAAAACAATGTTTCTTAAAATGTAAATATAAATGTAAAATGTAACGCAATACTAATTGGAAATATGACACCAACACCACTATCACCACCACCACCACCAACGACAATAATAATAATAATAATAATAATAATAATAATAATAAAATAATAATAATAATAATGCAAATCAATTTAAAATAAGAATAATAAGAACCGAGAAACCAAGTATGAAAACAATTATATCACGAATCAAATAAAAATATTGTATAAATATTAAAACTTAGTTCCGTTTTGGTCATCTATAGCAGCACATTTCATCTTATTGTTTGTAGGGCCCTAGTTGCTTGTTGTCCCATTTTCAGATAGCCTCGTTCTTCAATACGTTAAGGCACATCAATTAGAACATATAGATTACAAACCCATTTAACCCTTTAAATTTTTAATTAAGATAAATAACGTGCAATAGAATTTGCATTTGATAACGGCATCGTTGTAAAGAGTTTCGGTGGTCATTCTTATACCGTGAGATTGTTCGTGTGAACAAAAATTATCACTTGTTGCCATCTAGTGGTAAACATTTTTCGTTGCTGCAGTGAAATTCATTGACTATAAAGCAGAGTTCATTTTTCGTATTCATAAGAGAACTGGTAATGAATACTGATAAATGTGATTACATCAACCTTGACATTATCCTTCATTTTCATCACATGTTCGCGTATAATAAATGAAATTACAATTGCAAATCACCTTTTTTGCTAAACAGTTCAAATCTCAATTTCAACATTTGTCATAAGAAAACAAAATCAACAAAATTTTAATTTCTTGAACCTATCTGTGGAAATCGGTGTTAATAATAATAATAATGATGAATTTAAATATATATTGCAGAATTCAGTAGCCTTCTTATTGTGGCTGAAACACTGTAGACAAAAGAAATTAAACCAAATTTAGCTTCAGAAAAATAGACACACACACAAACACACATACAATTTAAATTTAATTAAGCAACATATCAAAAAATAACAGATGCATTCCAGGTGAATTGAGTGACTAATATCATGCTCTGAACATCCATGTTGTCTGCGTTCTCACATACCCAGATGGTGCCCAAGGTGGGCATCATCTGAGTCTGAGTCCTGGTTCAGTCCCATAGAGGACATCACCTGGCTTTTTTTCTCTTTCATTTCTTTGTCTTCCCTGTTTTTGCATTACTCTCTCTTAATGATGTTTCACAACATACCCATGTAAGGTACCTTGGAGCAAGTCTATTGTGAAAGGCACTATACACACTGCTCAAGAAATAAAGGGAACACAAAAATGAGACATCCTAGATCTGAATGAATGAAATATTCTTATTAAATAAATACTTTGTCCTTTACATAGTTGAATGTGTTGACAAGAAAATCACACAAATTATCAATGGAAATCAAATTTATCAACCCGTGGAGGTCTGGATTTGGAGTCACACTCAAAATTAAAGTGGAAAAACAACTACAGGCTGATCCAGCTTTGATGTAATGTCTTTAAAACAAGTAAAAATGAGGCTCAGTAGTGTGTGTGGCCTCCACGTGCCTGTATGACCTCCCTACAATGCCTGGGCATGCTCCTGATG
>JAODKL010000037.1:16683292-16697426 GCA_026780765.1 Petrocephalus schoutedeni
GAATGTTTCCAGTACCTTGTTGAATCTATGCCACAAAGGATTAAGGCAGTTCTGAAGGCAAAAGGGGGTCCAACCTGCTACTAGCAAGGTGAACCTATGCGGCAGTCTGGGGAGGAAGGGCAGCACACTAGGGGCAAGCAACAGGAAGGAGATCAGGATGGCCAGCAACACCTGCTGGCCAAATGGGGAAAGAGACAGAAAGGAAGGGTTGAACTGACCCTGACAGCAATATATTTTCTTGATACTGAAAATGGTAACATTCACTTAAAACATCACCAAGGCATAGCAATATAAAACATTAGTAATAATGGCTAGAATGTCATTTGGTGTTGCTATATTATTTATCCTTGTTGAACATTGAATAAGACACCCTGACACTCAGTTACAGAACAAAATAACTGTATTGGAACATTGGAATTTACTGTTTGTAAATAATTACACATAAATGTGCTGATGTTGACAGCACAAGTTCTTGGAATAAATAATGTGACTTGACAAATCCTAAGTTACAGCATTTGTTACAGTGCAGTCTTGAAACAAGTTTTTGCTTGTAAAAACGTAACTAACATAACTAACTTTAAGATTTACGAACCAAGTAAGAAAAAAATTACAAATATTATTAAGACAATCTTAATAATCTTACAAAATCTGCTCTTATACAGTTTATAATTCTCAAAACAAGATCAATAAGACTTTTAGGCTAGATATAAGATTCCAAGTCTTAGTTAGATCAGGAGTTTTTGCAGTGAACTAGCAGTATGTCAACATCCTCTCCAGTGGTCCAATGTTTGAAGTTCAGAAGCTTCTGTGGGAGATTTGCTTTCTTCAGTTTTCTCAGATAAAATAGATGCTGTTGAGCTTTCCTGATTACTGCGGTGGTATTGCTGGTGCAGGACAACTCATCAGAGCCTGTCACGCCCAAGAACTTGAAGTTGGAGACCCTCTCCACTGCCTCACCATTTATGCAGAATGGGATGTAGAAAAAAGTCCACAATCACTTCTTTTGTGTTTTTGATGTTCAGATCAAGAATTCAGAGTCAAAGTAGATATGTGCTTGCTGAGTCTGACACTGGTGTGGTCCAGTATCCAGCTGAAAATGTTACGTCCTTCGTTCTGTAATTTGTGAATAAGCTTACATTGAATTGAGTTGGAAGGAATAAATTGAAAGCTGAAAATTCTTACCTATCTGTTCTTATATGGTCCAGCACTGTGTAAACCCAATGATGGCAACTGATAGTTTAGGAACTGGAAGTATTGTAGATGTTTTAAAGCAGGTTGGTGTCATGGGATGTACCCAAGGAGAGGTTAAAGATGTTTGTCAAAACCTCTGCGGCCCATCAAGCCATCTGATCTGGCTCCTTTCCTAGGGTTGATGGTTCGGAAGCAGAGGGCTGAAGGTGGGTGTGTCCTCAAGTTGAATGGAATGGTTGCATAACTTTATCGCTGTTTTCTCTATCCAACCAAGGAAGATAATCAGTGCCTTAGCTAAAGTGACACACACTGTGGCTATTTGCAGGGGGAGATGTCCCTATATAGTCTGAAATGGCTCAAATTCCCACGCACATATGTCAAGGACTGGTTAAATTATTGAAGAGAGTTTCAGTCTGCTGTTTATGTTCTAACTGCCTTGATGCCTTCTTTACATCTGACCTGGCTGTGCTGCATGCTCCTGCATCTCCTGTTGTGTAAGCTGCATCCTGGTTTTAAGAAGGCTACAGTACATACTTCTTGTGTCATCCACAGCTTCTGATTAGGAATTACATGAAATACATGAGGATATGGCTGTGCCTTGAAGGCCTTGGTAACATCACTATAAACTTGGCCAAACCCCCCCCCCCCCACACCATCACACCACCACCACCAGCCTGAACCATTGATACAGGCAGGATGGATCCTTGTCGCCTGGCTCCTTGCCTGTTCCCGCCTTGCTGCTGTTGCCCAGAAGGCTTCTGCCTGTCCATCAGCCCGACCCTCGTCTGTCCTCCTGCCCCGAGCCCGACCCTCAGCTGGCCTCCTCTCCCGAGCCGAGGACCCCAGCTCCCGTACTGATCTCGATGTCTTCTGCCCAGTCCTGCTACTCCCCTGTCTCCCCCTGACTCAGCGGACCCATTTCGGTCCTGAAAACATGTCTAGGGGGTTGCACCCCATTTCCTGGGGTCCCGAGAACCCTCCAGTCAAGCCCTGTTCCTGCCTGCTAGCACCAAGTCTCCTATGTTGAACCCGTTGTCCCTGCACCTGTTTCCCCCGTGCCTCTGTTTTGTGCCTCTGTTCCCTATGTCTCTTCACCTGTCGGTCCTGTCCTGGAGAGTGCTGTCTGTCCTGCCCTGGCTCCACTGCCTGTCTGGCCTGCTTATGTCCACTCCCTGGCCCTGGTAATACCCTGTCTTGTCTACCCAGTATCACACGTGGTCCTTGTTCATTCGCCTTGTCATGGTGTTGTGTCCTTAGTTCCCCCACAGGTACGGCCCTTGTCCCTTCCTCTGTCTCAGTTCCCTATCTCCTGTCCTGCCTTACCCATCAGTTTTGTAGTGTCCTGTCCGTGGTCCTATTGGTCTGTGACTCCTGTGTGCACAGAGTCACTCCTGTGAGGTCCAGTGTTCCTGGTGGTGTGCGTGTTAGTCCTGCACTCTGTTCCCGGTTTGTCCCTTTTGTCCCCTGCCCAGTTATCTGGTCCCTCTGGGTCACCTCTGTCCTCTGTCCTGTCCACGCATTGGGGGGGCCCTGCGTGGCCCCCTTTGTTTTCCCCCGTTTGCTCCCCTGAGCATAATAAGCGCTCTTTTGGTTGCCCACGTTCTGGGTCTCATCTCTGGTTCTGTCTGACCTGACACAGCTCAGTAGGATAGTTATTTAAGTATTAATTTGTACTGGACATCAGTCAATGGTCTTTCAGTAGCCTGCAATATTTCAAAGGGCCAATAATGGTGTGAGACAAGGGGGCAACAGCAAATATACTAAGTATGCAGAACACCACAAAACCACCCCAGCTGCTTCCTCTTACCTTAAGCAGTCTTTACAGCACTATATTGCAGCAAAGCTATACTGTATAGACATGACCTCATAGCCCAAGAGAGCCTATGGAGTTAATTAATTTATTTCAAAAAGAACAATGGTGTCCTAGGGGCTGGCCTTGGTTTCTGTATCTGTACCAGGTGGCTAAGTGTTTAACACATTAAACCCTAACAAAGGCCACAAAAGCCTGGGCTAATTAAATGAAGAGGTTAATGTTCTCAGGGCAGGACAGAAAATAGGCTGCGGGAGAGAGTGGTTTTGGCAGGAGGAGTGAATGAGAGGAGAATATCATTCCAGGGGAAAAACAGTTCCAGTGTACCCTTCCAGATGCATATCTGTTGTCCTTCTCTGTATATGTACTGTCTTATTCATTGAATAAATTCATGCTAAAATATGTACTAAAATAAATGCACAGTGAGCAAAACTCCAAAAGTACACGGCTTTCATGATAAAAGCACAACATCATGATTAAAATGAAATATTTTATATGTGCAGTCGCTAATTTTTGTAGGAGGAGGTTGGCTTCCAAAGAGATGCACCCAAACAGAACTGTGCTGCTGCTAGAAGGCAGGGACAGAGGGGAGCCATATTGATGGCCGTGGATTTGCACAGCTGCCACAGCAAGATGCTTTTTGAAATGAGTCCACGTCCCTGAGAGCGCAGGCTTGCTGTGGCGCGTGATCTGTTCCACCCCCTCCTGCTTGACGTTTCACTGCCCACCCCCTCTCTAGCCACGCAATCCCCGCCCCTCACCCTTGACGGAGCTGTCTGTGGTTCTGAAATATTGTTAGCGGCTGCTGAGAGTAGAGAAACTACAGCACAAAGAGAGAGAGGGAGAGAGAGAGGGAGGGAGGGAGATAGAGGGAGGGAACAAGGAAAGCAGATGAGATTTTCAGAGAGCGTAGAGAGCTCGGTCTTTGTCTTCAGAAATGCTATGTAGAATCCATGATTAATCCTCTGCATCTCTGACAGAAATAGGTACCTGCGAAAGCACGAGTTACTCAGGAGAGCTAGCCAGCTCACGGGGACAGGAAGAAGCGTGCGAGTGCTCTTCAGCATGTAGATGCCACACGAGGGAATAACGGACATCAGGATTAACCTGGCAGGAGAGGAGAGGGAAGGCACTCAAAGCAGGATCAGCTGCTCTGCATCATCTGGTGGCTGGGCTGCTGTTTGCTTCTAGTTGCTCCATGTGCAGATGAGGTGGGAGCTGCTACTTGGGGCAGCTTTGTCCATTTCTGCGTGCAGACAGGCTGTGGGATTTTACTGTAATCTCAGCACGCAAGCCTCGATCTGGGCTGGTGCCCCAAGCTGCCATCCTCCCTAATTCTAGCATTAAGCAGCCCAGAAGAACACTGGCAGAGAAAAGGTGCTCTGCCAGCTCAGTGGCACAAAGATGGCTGGCCTCCTCCTCACACCATTACAGACTCTCCAGGTGCAGCCTCGACTTGGCTCTATTCGGGATGTGCTCCTCCTCTTGAGAAGTACTGATCTGTGAAGGTGTCATTTCTTGATTCTGATGAATTAAATTAGTTCAGTGAGTGGAGATATTAAAACGTGTCCATCTGAGCTTCAACCCAAACTGTGAGTATTACTCTTTAGTAGCATATGTTCAATTCATTGTACCTCTTACACAGAAATATTTCTAAGATTGTAAAATCAAATGTAAAATTGTAAATTTTCCTGTCACCATCTTAGTATGGTCCAGTTGCCTAGAAACTATAATTTCCTTGCCATTCCATTGTCACAATACTGCTGAGGATCCTATAGAAGAGCTTATCTGTGGTTCTGGTGTTGGTGCAGATCCAGAATCAAGAAGGATGAATACTGTAGGTCAATGGCTATAACATTTATAAATGAAATAAACACACTGGAATCCATCTAACAATATGCTTAATAACTAAGACTACCTAAAGCTAAGGTGACACTTGATTGTTTAGCATACAATGCTGCAAGTGTTGACAAGCATGCCCACGCTCACAGGTGCCTGCATAATGAGTTGACTGAAGAGCAGGCCGTGCTATTTGATGCAGAAAATACCTTCTGAAAACCTTTAAGATTCCACTAGGGAATCTGTGTAGAATAGATGGTTGATAAGGCTCCATATCCAGTGAATAACTTGTTTAATATAACAGCTTTGTAAGTGAAAATGATTATCAGGAAAACAGAATAGCTGTAGCTGCAAAATACTTTCATCTTTATGCTGGGTAAACTATGAACTGGTATTTTATAAAATAGAGGTGTTACGCGTTGCTGCCAGAACAACATGATTTTCTTACCGTAGTAGCCGAGTCAAATATCTTGTTCAGATATATAGTGGCATGATTAAATTGTCCCCTGCATGATGCGGCTGTTATAATGAGTAGGAGGCTGTTCCTCCAATCAGAACTCTCCATGGGCTCAGTGCAGCTAACAGGAAAACAACATGCATGTTCACACAACGCAAAAGTACATACATGGTAAATATATTCAGAATAAGCCATAAACACTTGATAGAAGACAGATGTGCAAATATTCACATGCAAGGATCTGTTTATCACTTATCAACATGTTCTGAAAAATCAATCCTTTGCTGTGATTTCCAGTTAGAAAGGCATATGCCCAGACATGAGGTATGATCACGCTGCCCTAATTAAAGCATGTTTTCTTCATTCTCGCACTTTTAGTCTAATTGAAGAAAAATGAGTGCACTGGAGGAAGAAGCCACTTTATATTTTTGTCAGTATATTGAAGAAACTGCCCTGAAGGCCTATGATGATTTAGTCATCCAGAATGCATCAGACATCGCCCGTGAGAGTGACCGGGTGAGGAATGAGGCAAATTGGGCCTATCTTCAGGAAAAACATGAGAAAAAAAGAAGGCAAGAGGAAGCCATTAAAAGGTAAATAGATATGCACCTTTTATCTTCATCTTAACCTTTTGGATGTGAAAACTATAAATTCAGTGCATGTTGCCATCCATGTGCCATAAATCCCACCTTGGTGTTTTCATCCTAAAATTAGCTGAATTTTACAGAAACCTCCTGAACCGTGCTGTAAAGGTCACGGTAAATTTCCTCATAACATTATGTTTAGATAATGAGTTTGCAGAAATGAATCTGAATGTACCTCTGAATCTAATGAATGAAGTCATGAACTGAAATTTGGAGTGTAAGGGAAACACTTGATGGAAGACAGATGTGCAAATATTCACATGCAAGGATCTGTTTATCACTTATCAACATGTTCTGAAAAATCAATCCTTTGCTGTGATTTCCAGTTAGAAAGGCATATGCCCAGACATGAGGTATGATCACGCTGCCCTAATTAAAGCATGTTTTCTTCATTCTCGCACTTTTAGTCTAATTGAAGAAAAATGAGTGCACTGGAGGAAGAAGCCACTTTATATTTTTGTCAATAAGGGCAGTCTATTGTATGTTTAGCAATCGTACAGCCCTCAGTTGTTTGGACTGGTGAATCATAAAAACACAAGTGTAGTCAGTGACAAAGAAAAGTCACTGGACTTTTCATCAATGCCACAAGTAGGTCTATGAGACTAATAGCTAATTAAAATAAATTGTTACGAGGCTGAGATTAAGATTCAATTGCCATGGGGTTTGAAGCAAGATGGTTTTTGCCTGGTGACAGCGGGGCCACTGATTGCCTGTAACATCTCAAGACTGTAATATCCGGTCCGGGAATCCAGTATGCTAGTTAGCTGCCACAGGCCTGGTCGTTCCTCATGGCCGCGACCACCACAACGTGATTTCAATGTGCATTCACCAACACCAGCATATAGGCTCTGCCTGATTGATGTCACTTAATTACTCTCTTGCTCTGGCTTTTCTGGTTTAGCCGTGTGTTTTGGATCCTGGGTGCTAATCGTAACCTTAGTCCCTCAGCTGTCATTAGTCTCTCCCAGTGTAACTTGGCCTAACTAGTAACTTGGGAGGGGTGCCCGGTGAAGAGGAAAAGTCTGACATGCAGAAAGCCTGGCCATGTAGGTGTGTACACTGGGAGTGTGTTCTATCAGTCTACTGTGTGCAAGAGCAGCGTAATGAAGTCTGATTTTCTGTAACTGTACTGTACTGTTTTTGTTGTGACAATCAACAGCAGTGGGCTTATTTCCAATTCAAGTCAACTATTAATAACAACAACAATAATAATAAAAATTCTTATTCAGGCTATGAATTAGTGTGAATTTTGTATTAAAGTCAAATGAATATGTGACATTTTTTAATAATTTTGAAGTCCCACATGTCAGATTCCAAATTTTTGTAATTTATCACAAATTATCTTGCAACTTTTAAAACTACTAAAAAAATTATGATAATGAGCATATAAACATCATTTTAACTATGGTCATCCATCTTCCTTTTTGTTATGGTCCTCTAAGAGCCTTACTAGAATTTATCTGAAGATGTCCAAAGTAGATGTAGTAGATGTAGTGGATGTTAGCAGATGTATTTTACTATGTGTATGGCATGCAGCAAGAACCAAAACAAACCTTTAGCCGATTAATATGAAAGGCACTGCACATACTGTTATATCTTATATAACATATGTATGTTATATATTATGTTGTACAGTATCCAGATTGACTTACTGTGACTTCTGTGACTTCTGGAACATAACCAATTGGGGTACCTGTATTTAGGAAAGAATGAACAGAATAAATATTCATCAAATTAATGAGACCAAAAGGAGCCAAAAACTATCCAAAGCACTTCTTGTGTTTTAATTTGACTGTGTAGTCCATTTGAAGCTCCTCAGGCTTATCTTGGGTTTTGTCTTCAAACACCTTGATGACAATCATGTGGAGACAAAGTAAAATGGATACTGGACCAAATCGTATTCCTTATTTTTAGGAAGAAAGCATGAACTTCTCTTCCAGTGTAGTCAACTACATAGCTATTGAAATTAGTCATGTTTCATGTTGGGTTGCTAGTTTGTGGATCATTTCTTCAATGTTAGTGTCAGAAGATTCTCTGTATTTTCTGGTTTAGCTTTTTTATAGAATATGACCACTTTTCATTTATTTACCAGACACTTTTATCCAAAGTGGTGTACACTTGAGAAAGCAGGTCAAGTAGTCCCTAGAGCAATTAGGGTTAAAGACCTCACTCAAGGTCCCAAGGGTGAATTCATTCTGCTGACCACAGGACTGCAGTCATAAACTACAGAACCACCCCCCAGGAATGCTGTTCAGCTGCACACTGAAGCTCGTCTTTCCAGCATGGAAGACTGAACTGCAAAAATGCAATTCAGCTAAAGGACAAACAACCACAAATCCATGTTGCTGGAGGTTATGGACATTGATCCCAGTGCCTCATGCATGCTGAAGAAGAGCTATACTACTTGATCTAACCCGCAATTCAATACCAGCTAAATAAGCAGGTTTAGCCCACTACAGTTCATCATTCATATGCTTTCTGATGGCAGGTCATGATCATTTGCTAAAGCCCGTAGTTCTTGTATCTCATACTCATGGGAGAATGTCTTGCCCATCAATATCTCACCCCCGTATGTAGTAGCAAATGTTGGTACTTGGATCCCATTTTGTGTGCTGAACAGTCATGTCTATAGTGGACAGCACTTGAGGGAATGTATGGTTGAATGTTGACTTATTTAGCACTTTTCAAGTCACCCAAAGTACTTCACAGAAGCAAGGGGGAGCCACTTCAACCACCACCACTGTGTAGTATCCACATGGAAAATGTGACGGCAGAAGTTCTGCACCAGTACATTCACCACACTGTAGCTAAGGTGGTGATGGGGCTAGAGATAATTCACCAATTAGATATAGGGGATTATTAGGAGGCCGGATTTGGGCCTCAGTGAGCGATTTTAGCCAGGATATCAGGGTACTACCCTTACTCTGCACTTTACCAAGCTTGTTCATATGCTTAAATTACATCTACTGTAGAAGCTCAGCACGCTGTGCAGCATGCAGTGGATTATCACAGCTGTGAGATTTTCTCCATAGCTTTAGTTACAAAGCCTTTCAAATACCCAATCTCAGAGGCAGCAAACTCTGACAAAAATCCCAGTTAAGACTTTGCTCTTTTAAGTACACATCTGTGATATATAGGGGTGGTTTCTCAGAGATTAAAGCTAGTCCTAGATTTAAACAGTCTTTTAATGCAGACTAACATATCTGCTTTCTCAGTCTAGGTATAAAACAGTCTTAGACCTAGCCTATTCCTGAATAAACTAAGCTTCTTTCCTGATGGAAGTTTAGTTAGTCTAGGAATAAATTGAGGTTTAAATAAAACCTGCCAGCAAGCAGGTTTAACTTCAGATTAATGTTGTTTGCTGAAGAAGACACATGGATTACTTAGAGTATGTCAATGATGATCAACAAATACCACCTGCTAGACAAATTCTTGTTGTCCGAAGTGATCCACTGCAATTTTTTGATGAAATCAGTTTTCAAGATCGTTTTCAAATGCATAAAGTAAATGCTGTGGAGATCATTTCATCTGTTACCCAAAGAGGATGGCCTGTTCCACGTTTTCAATGCCTTCGGAAAACATTTCGATTCACTCCAAGAAGATGCTGCATTGTCATTATTGCAACAGCTGTTCTTCATAACTACATGAAACAGCCAGGATTCCCAGACCCTCCAATACTAGAATATGACAATCTAGATGTACTTTCAGTTACAATAAACCACTGAGAAGGACTTGCATATGCTTTTGCATTGTGTCAACCTTAAATAGCCATTTTTGACACGTACACTTTCATTGTTCCTCTGGAACATTTGAATTTGAAAATTTGAATTTGAATTTGAATATACGTTTTCACATGTCATGGTCAAATTAATGTATTCTAAAAATATTCTTTTGTTTGGTATATTAAAGAAACTCATTCAATATGATGTTATAAACAATTTTTTCAGAAGCATCTCAATTAGACTGAAGCAAAGCTGGCTCTAATACTGAGATGCTTCTGAAGGGCCTGATTATCAGTATCAGGTGTTAAATTAGGGCTGCACCTAAGCTCTGCAGGGTGGTAGCTCTCCAGGAGCAGGGTTGGGCAGCCTTGGTCTAGATGGTCGTCATCATCTGGTATGTTCTCCAAAGGTTGTTGGTTCGCCATTATTCCTGTCAGGAATTCATCCATCTGCTCGGTGTCTTTATTTGCAGTCTAAGACGTGGTGGAGTTGGATTTGCTTGTCCAGATTCATAGGAAATTAGGCTGTTCTAAGTCCACTCCATATTTTATTGGCAACCTCAGTTTGGTTAAATCAGACTAGCACTGGTGATTTTAAATTAATCCTGATTGCTTTAGTTCAAGACTCCATAGTCCATGTGTTAGTAATCGCTAATTAGTCTGCATTTCAGAAAGCTTTTTATTAGGAACTGATTAACAATTCTAGATTAAGGCCTACTCTTGGCCTAATTTAAACCCTGTTTGGGAAACCGCCCGAAAATGTCTCATCACCAATAGAATGTGTGTCTAATACTTTGCAATTCGCGCTATTCACATAATAACAATATGGTAATTTGGCAGTTGTAACTGGATAAAGAAACGCGTGAAAACGCCCAATGTTACTCCTACAAACAAGAGCACATGTCCTGCTTGTGTTTACACTGACCGACTACAAACACGGAACATAGTTAGTTTCGCTTTTATTATTATTTTACTTCTGTCATCTCCGCACAGGCACAGCAGCATATTGATCGCTTTCTATGGTGAAACCATATTGATCGTCTTTTCACTGTATTAGGCTCATGCAGTGTAAAACTTCTCACAAAGCAATTTGCCTGAAAGCAGGCTGAAACTTCAGTCTGTGCAGCAGATTGTAAAGACTGCAAATTATCGCGTGACAGGCAAAATAAGACTGTAATGATCAATTGGCAAGACTCTTGGACATTACGCTGCCAATATTTTGGTAATTAGTCTCATCATTGTAGGATATTTTGCAACATTCAATATGCTTTCTTTACTTTATTCATTTTTTAACATCAGTTTTGTAGCATTCAATTTACTTTATCCTTTGCATGTAAAACACTGTAAAAAGACATACTGTGACTTCTTTTCTTACAATTTATTTCAAATTGATGGGTCTGAAATTCCAAACTGATAAGTGTAGCAGTGACAATGACAACTACCATTGACAGTATGCAAACCATTACAGGTGTGGTGACACCTACTTCATCAATATTCATTGTCTAGGCTGACTTTGAAAAAAGTAGTGCCACTCGAAACTTCTGACACATTAGTAATCTAACCACATGAAATTTCTGAATGTCTCATTCACCAATGTGTAACCAACACCTATAACCTCCAAAGCTGAAAAGTCTAGGCTAGAAATGCTCATAAAGTGATTTTTTACAATTTCTCAGCGCCTCCGATATTAGGTTTTTGAAAGTGTTTGTTTAAAGTTGATTTTTTTAAATTAGAAATTACATTCTAAATGGTCTCAGATTATTGGTGCTGAGTTTATGCTGAATAAAAGAATTTGTAGCACTTTGTGATAAATGTTTTTTAGGCCTCAGACTCCAGGGGGTTAATAAACAAATAATCTCTTTAATACAATCTCCATTCACATATACATTAACAATGTATTGGTTTCTTGGCAGACTGAGTGACTCAGCTACTGTGTAAACAACTTTGGCTCTCACATAAAAGAACATGCCTCTTGCTTTATGTCAGACTTACACAATTGCAACTATATGTATCTCATTAGATCCTTTTTTTTCAGGATGCTTTACTACCTTACTTAGTACCATTGCTCCATTTGCTAATTTATTCCTGAAGATTACATATACTGAAGTAAGGCACCATCCAAATCTGCATTGGAGGTAGACAGGGTTTGAATTATGGAGAGCTCGTGAAAAGGACAGAAGCTCCCTTGTAAGTATGGTGTCACATCAAAGTCAAAACTCACACGCGTAAATATTAGGGGTGTAAATCACAGCTTTCCTCACGATACGATACAGTATCGATTCCTTAAGCCAACGATTCGTTTTTTTTCGATACCTCAGACATTCCCAACGATACGATTCAATTCAGTTTGATACTGGGGTTAGTAGTCGAAATGAATTTTCACACAATCCTTTACATTTCAATGAATTAACAAAGGCAAATATAATTAGCATTTTATCATTTTATTGGGAACTGTATACAAAATCTAGTCCACATTACAAAAGTATAATCAAGTATGTCCCATAAAACACGTAAAATAAAGTGCAATAAGGTAAAAAATAATTGGATGGATGTAGATTAATATGGTGACTAATTTTTATTTTGAATCGTCTTCTCCAACCAAATGTCCATAACAAGTAAAATAAAGTGCAATAAAGTCACATAAAAAACACTGCAGGGATAAATTCTCACTTTAGATAGTATCTCATTATAATGACTTACGGGATCTTATTTTTTTCCTTCATATTGACAGAAATGGGCTTCCATACAATCCTGCCACTTAGAGTCTGCAGTCGTCCTTAGTGATGTGCGAATCACGAATGAACTTGTCTTTTTGAACGGATCTTTAAAGTGAACTGTAGAGCTGCATTGGCGATTCATGACTCATCCGGGTGAATAACCCGGATCCGTTAAATAACTCAGGATTCACGAATCTGAGGTCTCCATTAACCCGAATCCATCGAGTCCTAACTACCCCATGACTAAACTATAAACCTTGACGCGTACATACCGCTTAAAATAATTTCAAAGTCATTACAAGATCAATACAGCTATAGTAGCAAGTATGGCTGCTAAAATTTCATACACACCCGGATTGCACACAGAGTGAATTAGCTCCCTCTACAGCCAGAATCATATAGCCGGTTCGGAACCGCGCACCCGGATCGCACACAGGTATGAGTGAATCCGCCGGATCCGGCTCTGAACCGCGCATCCGGATCGCACACAGCCATGAGTGAATCTGCCCGTTAGCTCCCTCTACAGCCGGAATCATATAGCCGGTTCAGAACCGCGCACCCGGATCGCACACAGCCATGAGTGAATCCGCCGGATCCGGCTCTGAACCGCGCATCCGGATCGCACACAGCCATGAGTGAATCTGCCCGTTAGCTCCCTCTACAGCCGGAATTAAAGGGCCGGTTCGGAACCGAGCGAGCGGGTTAGCGCACCCGGATCACACGTTTGTGCATTAGTTTATCTCGACGAATTCCGAGGTGTGAGACCCAACAGATTTCCCGATCAAGCTACACATCTCGAAACAAACATGGCTGCCTCCACGAACACGCTGTTTTGTTGTTGTCTGAGCACAAAAGTTAATGGAATTAGACATTTATCACTTCACATGAAAGACCATGTACGATTACATTCATGACTAATTATACATTTAATAAAATAAACATTTTGAAGTATTTATTAAATAGAGAAGTTATTTCATATTGTTGACTGTGTAAGCTGCCATGTTGAAATGACGAATGATAAATTTTTAGCCTATATGCTCAGTAGTTTGCACATTTAGCATTTTTCTTCCATTTGCTGTTGTTCTTATATTTAACATATTTCTGTGGTTAAAAGTAATTTGTGCATTTGTTATGTTAAAAGTGATTTGCACATTTTGCATATGCATTAGGCTTTTAGAATTTTATTCTTGGCCAACTTCTGATTTGCCCAGTTAGCTGTTTTTCTCCATTTGGTTAGTGTTTTTATTTTTAACATTTTATTTTTTGCCTTTTGGCTATAAGCAATTAGCACATTTTGCATTTTTCTTTCATTTGCAGTTTTTATTTGACATTTAATTCTTAGGATATGTTCTAAGTAATTTGCACATTTAGCGTTTTTGTTCCATTTGTTGTCATGTGTGTCTACACTTTGTATGATTCCTTTTTGCTGCGTGCCACTTGAAAATAAATATTTGCCACTCTGGTAGCCTTGTCTTGATACTTTGTCATTTATTTTGAAGTGTATTCATTCTCATCACAAGCAACGTATACTTTCTTCTATGAAAAACAAATATTTCGGCTGGCGATTTGGCAATACAGACTCAAGTGACTCAGAGGGAGCCAAATCCTAAAAAGGAACCGAATATTACAGCTCTAGGGTGGTAGCAAAACAGTTGAAGAGGCATGGGAATTTTTTAAAAGCACATTGTTGCAAGTGCAAGAGGACTTCATACCTGTTTCCAGCAAAACTAAATCTAGGAAACGACAACCAAGGTG
>JAODKL010000037.1:16709745-16721093 GCA_026780765.1 Petrocephalus schoutedeni
CCACCATGTGATTGGCTGATCAGTAATTTGCGTCAACGAGCAGTTGGACAGGTGTGCCTAATAAAGTGGTTGGTGAGGGTATATATATATACAGAGAAAGAGAGTATAGTACTATAGTAAAGATATACACTGTATTATCAAAAAAGTTATTTGAGTTAATTTTCAGAATTATGTGGAACAGTGGGGCTCCCATAAATGATACCCTCGCACATTTTCACTTTGCAAAGGAGCCGGTCAGTTTTCTAAGCCTAAAGCCAATCTTTTGTTTGCCAGGTTGACGCACCACTACATTAGCAATCTGCCATAGGTCATGTGCCTCTACCTGTTAAGGGTGATGTGATGTGCTATTCTGATTAGTCATTCCTTGTTATACCCAAAGCCCACCTCTGAATAGTAAAATGGGCCACTATGTGTTAATGCTATACATTTCCCAGCCCTAATACATTTAAGAGATAATTGTACGCATACACACAGATACAGATACGACACACACATACACACAATTTCCCCGCTTCCCCCTTTCTCTACCCTACTTGAAATTTCCTGCCCTGAGAGAGAAAGGCCCTAGACAGAAATCCTATATTTAGAAATGATGGGCTGAATAGAGTAATTCACTGTCCCACTGCAAAAAATTCTCACTAATTTACAGAGTTACCCACACTGTAACACACACACATATATGCACATTTTACTGCACACTTACATATACATATACCCAAGTGAAAACACATGCATACATTCTGCCAGCACACAATGGTTATTGTGTTCCTCTACAAATTTCAGTAATTAGATCCTCCAAGGTCTTTAATACAGCACTTATTTTGTCATTCAAGAAATAGGTTACAATGATTAAAATCACCAGTATAGGTGGCAATAAATGTGTATACTAAGAGGGGAAGAATTCAGAAGGGCCATCAATTTGGGACTTGTGGTCGAAGGAGGATAATCTGGACATTAATCTGCAGGGTGCTGATGAGCTTGGAGATTTTGATCTACAGTATATGACTGATCCAGATTCTGAAATACACCCCCAAAGTTACATATAATGGTGTGAAAGAGTATGTACCCAAACCTTCATATTACTTTTTAAATTGCTCCAAATCAAGATATTAAAGAAGAAAATAAGGGCAGAGGTTCCATTATTACTGTTAATTAATTAATGCAGCTTGCAATTCCAAATAATACAAATTTCTCGTAATTTCTTAATGTTAAAATATCCTTTGTGTTTTTATGGTTTAGCATCATCCAAGTCCCGACTTTGCACTGAGGACTACAAGAAGGTGCCACCCCCTAAACCCAAGAGGAACCCCAACACCCAGCTTAGCACATCATTTGACGAGTCCTACATCAAGAACCATGTGGACAGCAAACCATCAAAGAATGAAGTGCCATTGTCCCAGAGCCTGGCCCGGGACTCGGATGTGGATGAGCCAGTCTACATCGAGATGTTGGGAAATGTGCTTCAGGACCTCCAGCGAGACAATGAGGACCAGAGTGAGGCTGTGTATGAAGAGATGAAGTACCCTATTTTAGACGACTTTAGCCAGGACTCCAAGTGGGACCACCTTAGTGGTTCATCTCAATGTCCAACACCCACTATCACTGACATGGACCTCACACGGGTTTCCACACCCCGGGGCTCATTGTGTGACATCCCTGCCCCCTTCCCCAACCTGCTATTGCATCGCCCCCCCCTGCTGGTGTTCCCTCCTGCCCCTGCACAGTGCTCTCCAAACTCAGATGAATCACCGCTAACACCACTGGAGGTCACCAAGCTGCCTGCACTGGAGAACATGTCCTATATCAAAACTAGGACATCTCCCACCTCCACTGAGTCGCTGCCAGCCTCACATCATAGAACAGAGAAAGAAGCCCCTGTGACGCACACCATCACATCTTCAGGAAGGTCCTCTGCCCCCCCTCTGCCTTCCAGCCTGTATAAATCCTTGGGCTCTGCCCATGGGTACCCACGCAGCCACTCCGCCTGCCCCTCTCCGGTCAGCATGGGCCACTCCCTCACGCCGCTTAGCCTAAAGCGGCCCCCGCCCTATGACGCCCTGGTGGTGGGGACCATGCCTCGCAGTGCTTCTGCTGTGCCTCACTCTTCGAAGTGCTCTTCTCAGGAAGGGGGTAAACTGTCAAACTCCTCCAGTGCCCATGGAGCCATGCAGACTGCACCACGTTCACGCACCCCCACCAGCCCGCTAGATGAGCTCACCAATCTTTTCACCACTGGGCGGAGCCTTCTGAGGAAATCCTCTAGTGGCAGGAAGTCCAAAGAGCCTGCAGAAGGTGAGTATTCCAGTCCAGTCATATACATGAAGATGCCTTCAACAACATTACCTGATAGTTGGTATTGCCATGTATATTCAGTGAATACAGTAACGTACAGTGGTTTGGGGCCCGGGGTGAGTTATAGTGCCCTATTCATTATTCATATAAAAATTATATGAACAGAATTATTTTGTTATTCTTAATATAGAAAGTCTCAATATAAAAATCTTTGTATTGATAGCACGATTCTACAATTCTTATTTGTCTGTTTTTATTACAAATCTTTTATTTATTCCATTGTTTGATACCCCATAGCAGGGGTAGCCAATCTTATCCAGAAAGGGCCATTGTGTGTGCGGGTTTTCACTGCAACTCCCTAATTAGGTTACTAATTAGAGGTTTGATTGGCCGAAGAGTTGTCACTCCTGGGTTTGAACAGCTGACCTACAGGTTATCCCAAAAACCTACATACACACCCCTGCCCCATAGCAATCCATACAAGCCGAGTATGTTTACAGGTGTTTCACCATACTACTTTAAGTAGTGTAGCCTACCACTAATTAGCCTGCTTGCTCTTCAGTGCTGCCACTCTCCATTCAAACAGACAGGCATTGTAAACTATCATATTCTGCCACTAGGCCCGAGAGAATGTTACACTGGAAGACTGACCTATTTATAGAGCATTTGAATCAGAGTAGCTGAAGTACTATATGGCAGGGATGAGTGAGATCACTGAGGTAGACAAGAAAACAGTGAATGCATTTTTATCAGCAAAAACTTGTGCACAGCAAGTGCAAGTAAACACCACTCATGTGTGATATGTGACTGCAGCTTATTATTCAATCTACTCTTTTGTGCTTAGATGCCCTGCACTGACACACTGGATAGATAAGTATGAGAAGTCCTGGTAAGGGTGAACATAGATCCAGCTGCACTAGACGCCTATGCACATATGAGGTGAAGGATAAGCCATACTTGCTCTCATGTTTGCCTTGCATTAAACTACCATCCTTACTACTACACAACAGAGAGACCTTATCTTGTCCTTTTGAGCAAAGTGTTGTTACAATAGTAAGACCAGTTCAGTGTTGATGAAGAAGACATTTATGTTATGTTATTTTGAAAGTGAAAGAGAATTTCAAAGAGGGTTAAACATACTGTCTGAAGTTAGATCTGTCTTTTCAGCCTCTCTGTGTGGGGTACAATGGCCACACTCCCTTGATCACCTAAGCTGCTTCTCTGTAGTATTCTGGTCCAGTCCTGCATGGTTGGGATGGCAATTAGGACTGAAACACTTGGCAGCAAAATAATGGAAAGCTTTCGTCAGTTAGCAAAGTAATTTCCTTAATGCTTCCCAATAATATAAAGGCCATGATGGATGTGCCAGCCTATAAACCTGTGTTTGACATATGGAGGGAGGAACAGCAGTTATGCAGAGGATGACAGAAAATGAATCTTTACTGTTTTGTTTGGATTTATATGTATGGTGTATGATATTATGTTGGATTAGACTGTGCTGAGTTATACTGTTGTTTTCTGTTAGCCATGCATTAAGCAAATTAAGTGATTACAAGTGAGAGGATGGTTATGTTAGGAACCTGAATCTGAGTGACATATTTATATAAATTTTACTTCCATAACCATCATTAAAATTATCTGCCATTTGTGCCACAGTACCCCTTATGTTCGGTTAAACCTTCATGCTTTCTGAGAAGTTAGGTCTTTATCCCTGCTATAATATATGCACCATTTTACAAGATTGTTTTGGCTTATCAGTGTGATGATGCCTTGCAAGCAGGTCCTCCAACTTACACGGAGAACTTGGCAGTTGGTGTCAGGATTGATATTCCAGCCACTGGAAAAACACTACACACATTTCCATTCCATTTGAACTAGTGTGGTGGTGAAGTATCATCTGCTGCATGGCTGCACCCAGGATCTCATTCCTGTATGGTTCTTCGTGTGGTGGGTGTGGCAAGGCGCTGTACAGTATCAGTTTGCGTGCCTGACCTTCCTAGTGTTATTATGCACATGAACTACTGAGGAGAGACATCTTGTGGACAAGTGATGAGCTGCAATGTTTGCAGTCAGCACCAGTTATTACAGGTGTTATATAGTATGCCTTTTTGGGCAGTGGAAATAAATCATTCTCATAGAGAAAGGTGAGAATATCCTATCACTTTCTAAAAGAATCCAAAATGTGACCAGATCTTAATTTTTTCATAAGAACAAGGAAAACATAAAATGCAAAATGTTATACATTTATTATTTTTTGAGCAACATGACACAGCATTATATGTTCACATTCTAGTGCCACTATTTTGATTGCTTGACTTATGGTCTACAAGAACTTGCCTTTTTTGCCTTTCTTTGTGATGAATTACAGAAAGTTGTAAGGCTAAAATATAGATCCTAGATTAACAAAAAGTATTAATGCATTTAGATTAATTTCAATAGGCCACTTGATGTGTTTGCAAACAAAGATAATGTGTTTTGTGTGTGGAGCGTAAGTGGTGGCAGAAAGAGACAGATCAGAAATAGCAGTACTTAGGTGCGAGGGTCAAAATCATGTATGAATGCATATATGATATTCTCATATATTCTCCAGTTATTGTAATGCCTTGACTGCATTTTAACATACATTAATAAATGAACTCTTAGGAATGGGGTTTTCTTATCCATACTCAATGTCAGATCAAGAAAAGAAAAACCAAGTGTGTACACAAAAGAGTAACTTAAGGCATATAAATCCCTGGAGGCATACAGTTTCTTCATTTGTAGTCATGTCCAGGATTTGTCCTATCACTTTTGTGTACTATGGATCGACGTACTGCCTAACCAGCAGCAAGGACATAAAACCCAACTATACAAAACTTGGGCTATTATTAACATCCATCCATCCATCATCTACCACTTTTCCGGGTCGGGTCGCGGGGGCAGCAGTCTAAGCAGGGAAACCCAGACTTCCCTTTCCCCGGCCACTTCGTACAGCTCTTCTGGGGGAATCCCGAGGCGTTCCCAGGCCAGCCGAGAGATGTTCCCCGGGGCCTCCTCCCAGTGGAACATGCTCGGAACACCTCACCAGGGAGGCATCCTAACCAGATGCCCAAGCCACATCATCTGGCTCCTCTCGATGCAGAGGAGCAGCAGCTCTACTCTGAGTCCCCCCTGAGTGACCGAGCTTTTCACCCTATCTCTAAGGGAGAGCCCAGCCACCCTGCGGAGGAAACTCATTTCGGCCGCTTGTATTCACGATCTTGTTTTTGGTCACTACCCACAGCTCATGACCAATGTTTGATGGTAAGAATGTAGATAGACTGGTAAATCAAAAGCTTTACCTTTTGGCTCAGCTACTTCTACACCATGACAGACCGGTACAGTGTCGCATCACTGCTGATGCCGCACGATCCGCCTGTCAATATCCCGCTCCATCCTTCCCTCACTCATGAACAAGACCCCGAGATACTTAAACTCCTCCACTTGGGGAAGGATCCCCTCCTCGACCCGGAGAGAGCACTCCACCCTTTTCCGGCTGAGGACCATGGCCTCAGATTTGGAGTTGCTGATTCTCAACCCAGCCGCTTTACACTCGGCTGCGAAATGGTCCAGTGAGAGCTGAAGGTCATGGTCTAATGAAGCCAACAGAACCACATCATCTGCAAAAAGCAGAGACCTAATCCTGAGGTCACCAAACCGGACACCTTCAACACTCTGGCTACGCCTAGAAATTCTGTCCATAAAAGTTATGAACAAAACCGGTGACAAAGGGTCCAACCAAACTGCTCCTCCTGAATCTGAGGTTCAACAATCCAATGGACCCTCCTCTCCAGGACCCCCGAATACACCTTATCCGGGAGGCTGAGGAATGTGATCCCCCTATAGTTGGAACACACCCTCTGGTCCCCCTTCTTAAAGAGGGGGACCACCACCCTGGTCTGCCAATCCAGACGCACCGGCCCCGATGTCCACGTTATGCTGCAGATGCATGTCAACCAGGACAGCCCTACAACATCCAGAGCCTTGAGGAACTCCAAGCGGATCTCATCCACCCCTGGGGCCAGACCACTGAGGAGCTTTTTAAACCACCTCAGCGACTTCAGCCCCAGAGATAGGAGAGTCCACCCCAAGTCCCCAGACTTAGCTTCGTCATTGGAAGGCGTGTTCGTGGGACTGAAGAGCTCTTCGAAGTATTCCTTCCACCAACCCACAACATCCCTAGTTGAGGTCAGCAGTGCCCGATTCCCCCCAATAAACAGTGTTGATGCAGCACCGCTTTTCTGCCCTGAGCCGCCGGATGGTGGACCAGAATCTCTTCAAAGCCGTCCGAAAGTCGTTCTCCATGGCCTCACCATCAACTCCTCCCACACCCAAGTTTTTGCCTCCACTTGGCTCGCCTCTGGAGTCCCACAAGCCAAAAAGGCCCGGTAGGACTCCTTCTTCAGCTTAACAGCATCCCTCACCGCTGAGGGACCGACCACGTTACGGCCACAACTCCGGTCAGCCTCCTCCACAATGGAGGAGTAGAACATGGCCCATTCGGACTCATTGTCCCCTGCCTCCCCCAAGACGTGGGCAAAGTTCTGCCGGAGGTAGGAGTCGAAGCTCCTCTTGACAGGGGATTCCACCAGATGTTCCCAGCAGACCCTGCGTTTGGGCCTGCAGGCCTGACCGGCTTCCTCTCCCACAAGCGGAGCCAAACCACGACCAGGTGGTGTTCAGTTGACAGCTCCGCCCCTCTCCTCACCTGAGCGTCCAATACATGCAGCCGCAAGTCCGACAACATGACCACAATGTCCATCATCGACCTGCGACCTAGGGTGTCCTGGTGCCAAGTGCACATATGGACACCCTTATGTTTGAGCATGGTGTTCATTATGGACAATCTGTGACGAGCACAGAAGTCAAATAACAGATGGGGGGGGCGTTCTTCCCAATCACGCCACTCCAGGTCTCACTGTCATTACCGACGTGAGCATTGAAGCCCCCCAGCAGAACAAGAGAGTCCCCAGGAGGAGTGCTCTCCAACACCCCTTCCAAGGACTCCAAAAAGGGTGGGTATTCTGAACTGCTGTTTGGCGCATAAGCACAAACAACAGTCAGGATCCGTCCCCCCACCCGAAGGCAAAGAGAGGCTACCCTCTTGTCTACCGGGGTAAACCCCAATGTACAGGCGCCCAGCCAGGGGGCAATAAGTATGCCCACTCCTGCTCAGCACCTCACCCCACGAGCAACTCCAGAGTGGAAGAGGGTCCAACCCCCTTCAAGGAGACTGGTTCCAGAGCCCAAGCCATGCGATGAGATGAGCCCGACTATATCTAGTCGGAATCTCACAACCTCGCGCTTCAGCTCAGGTTCCTTCCCCGCCAGAGAGGTGACATCCCATGTCCCTAGAGGTAGCTCCTGCAGCCAAGGATTGGACTGCCAAGGTCTCTGCCTTTGGCCACTGCCCAGCTTGCACTGCACCCAACCCCCTTGGCCCCTCCTGCAGGTGGTGAGCCCATTGGAGGGGGGACCCACATTCTCATGGGTGCAGGCCTGGCCACCATCGAGCCTCACCCCCAGGCCTGGCTCCAGAGGGGGGGCCCCAGTGACCCGCTTCCAGGCGAGGGAAAATGTGAATCTCTGTTTGTACTCATCATAAGAGGTGTAATGATCCACATTTCGTCTGGTTCCTCACCCAGGACCTGTTTGCCTTGGGTGACCCTACCATAAAGCCCCGGGCAATTTAGCTCCTGGGATCACTGGAACACGCAAACACCTCCACCACAATAAGGTGTTGGCTCCAGGATAGGCTATTATTAACAATGTCAGCAATTACTTAACAATTATATTCTTATATAATTATATACATATACAATTATATAATGACAAACTGCAGTTGCATGGCTGCGTGTGTATTAGAGCTGGGCAATTCATAACTCACCCGGGTGAATAACCTGGATCCGGTAAATAACTCATGAGTCATGAATCTGAGGTCTCCATTAACCCAAATCCATCGAGATGAGCCATTCGGCCCATCAAGCTCATTTGGAGAGAACTTAACTAATAGCTCAGAGTTGTTAAAATCTTATCAAGCTCTGATTTAAAGGAACCCAAGGAAGAAGACTATTCCATACTCCAACACGCTGTGTAAAGAAGTGCTTCCTCATATCCAGTTTGAAAAGTTCTCCCGCTAATTTCCACCTATGGCCACGAGTTTTTGTATTTGAACTAATGCTGAAGTAACTATTTGGTTGAACAGCATCCAGCATCCAGCAACCTGTTACAATAGACCTGGATCATGTCCCTTCAGTCTCGAGGCTGAAGAGATTTAGCTCAGCTAACCACACACACAGCTATGAGTGACTCTGCCTGTTAACTTCCTCTGCAGCTGGAATCATAAAGTCCGTTCTGAACCACTCACCAGAGCGGGTTAGCGCACCCAGATCACACACAGTCATGAGTGAATCCACCGGTTACCTTCCTCTGCAGCCGGAATCATACAGCCAGTTCTGAGCTGCTCACCCAGGTGGGTTAGCGCACCCAGATCACACACTGTCATGAGTGAATCTGCCGGTTAACTTCCTCTGTAACCAGAATCATACAGCTGGTTCTGAACCGCTCACCCGAGCAGGTTAGCGCACCCAGATCACACACTGTCAGAACTTCCTCTGCAGCTGGAATCCTACAGCCGAATACAGCACACATGAAGCAGGGGATTTAGACCTGGCGTAGTGCAACATAGACTTCTTCACACACTGGTCACTGATTAGACTTCATTAACAGTATGATTTGTAATGTTTTGTTTAATTTATTTATTTATTTCGAAGTGCATTCATTCTCATCACAAGCCGCGTATACTTTCGTCTATGAAAAACAAACATTTCGGCTGGCGATCTGGCAATAAGTAATGTTACTTCTATTTATAGGGCTAAATATTACTTAACCCTTTTCCCGTGATAACTTCCCCATGTGAAATTTGCCTACCGTTTAATGATGCTCTGGGGTCAGATTGACCCCAAACACGGGATAGGGGTTAATGCTGTAGGGCTAATTCAGTGTGCCCTCTAAATTATGTTTGTCAAAATGGTCTAGACCTGTTTCGCTTCAAATGTCTTTGACGACGGTATCCTGTAAAAATGAAGCTTGCTGATTTCTGAATTCCTATTTTGCCAACCAACAGCACAACACCACATTTTCTTTCTTTATTTTGGGGTCTTTTCCCATTCGCCTTTTTTCTGTTTTTCTGCCACTACTTTGCGCATGCTTCATGTGATGTAATCATTATATTCACTCCAAATTGGTAATAATTTGGTAAAAATTTCCTTCCTTCCTTCCTTGGGAGAATGTGTCTGCCACAAAGTCAGGACCAGAGCCAGGAAAGCACTGTTTAGAAATGCATTCTCGAGATGGCTAAATGTTACGCTACATTCAGGGGCGTCGCAAGCGGGGGGGATGTGGGTGTTACAACACCCCCACTTTTGCCGAAACATGATTCCATCTCCCCCACTTTTATCAGATTAAAACGATACTAAAATATGCGCTGCTACGGGTACAAGAGTGAACTGAACTGTAGCTCTGATCGGGGAGGGGAAAAACACTGAATTTTTTATTTTTAGCCAGCGTCCCGGCAATAGTAATTCCGTGGACTCACTCTGAGGCAGAGGTACTGGCAGCCTCACCTTCTCCTTTTTAGCTGCGGCTTTGTATCAGATCAGCAAGACTAACTTCGTTATACACATGCACGAAATACATGATATATTTTATGGAAAGTGAGGGCATATAATATAGGTGTGTACAGACATTACATTGGTGACATACAGTGAGAAAGCAGAAGGCTCGCGCTCGGCGCAGTCAGTGTGGGAGCGCGTGCCATGAGGCTCCTCTCTGTCTTTTAATAGCACAGAGGAGTAGACAAATATGAATATTCATATTTATTTTATAATTATTTGTCTTTTACTTCTCATGATGACAGGCGAGGCTCTTCCAGGCCTCTTCTTTGCATTTAACATTATAGCAACTAGCTAGGGGGTAATTTTACCGTATACGTTAGGCAATTACCGCCGTATTTTTATATATATTATATTATATCCATGTTTTTTATCATATGTTCCTACCATAGAGCTGTGTTTTGAAGCAATCATTCTGTTTTTGTCATGCAATATTAGGATGCACAAAAGGAAAAGGCGGGGCAAGAGAAACTCCTTTTATTTGCATAGTGTAGATGTAAATAAAATGTAGAAATGCAGGACGTTATATACAATTGTCCGTGATTATAATTATATTATAATTTGCCGCCCCCCCCACCACCACCACTTTGATATGCCCCTGGCTACATTGGTTATCATGTTGACCTTACCCATGTTCTGTAAATAAGACAATTGCCTTTGTTGCGTGTTTTTGCAGCTGAGATCAAGAATAAGAGCCATAGCACTGAGCCACAGCCCAAAGACGAGAGCAAGGACAAAGGAGCTAATCATGGCCCACTGCCCAAGGACTCCCTAAAAGCACTCGAGATGGATGGAAAGTCGGGACAATCAGGCAATACCATGTCTAGCAGATCGGGGTGCTCCTATATCAACCATCCTATGATGCTAGGGAGTAACATTTTAGGTGAGGGGGCAAGGGGAACATATTTGATGAATCAGGGTTGAATCACTGTCTGAGTACCACTTGTTTACTGCTACTGGAAATATTTTCAGATTTTGTTATCTGTATTCAACTTTAGTGGTGGTGGTATTTTGTAATTTACCAGCAAAGAAATGTCATTAAATTATCATTTACCAGATCAAGATGTTTGTTATTAAATGAACTCCACTAATCTTGCAGAACCGAAAGCAGTGGCCAGGGGGGGTCAGTCAGGTGTGCCCCCCAGCTTGGGAACACCACAGCGACAGATTCCAGGCCCACAGCAGAGCCAGGTACCTTCACTCACCAGTGAATGAACTCATGTGCTGCCCTTGTGTGTCCTACCCATGTGTCTGCCATCCGTCTGTCTGTTACAAACTGATCCAGCTCCTGTTGACTGAAAGTACTGTGCTGTTTGTCTGTCTTTTTCCAAATCTCTGAATTTAATGTGTGCGCATGTGTGTGTG
>JAODKL010000037.1:16732144-16743065 GCA_026780765.1 Petrocephalus schoutedeni
CCACACACATGGAACTGGGCCGGATTCGAACCCCGGTCCCAGAGGTGTGAGGCAACAGTGCTACCCACCGCACCACCATGCCGCCCCCCTGATTTAAAATAGCAAAAAAAAAAAAAACTAACCAACTGGATCCTGTATTTCACATAGCACCAAAAATCTACAGTGAAATCAGACCCTATGTAGATTTCAGGCCTGTACTCATTTCTGCAGTATCTTAATACTGAGGTTTTATGATTACTGGAAATTAGACAAAGCAACCTTAAAAGAAAAAGATTGAGTTTATTTACAAAATCATTTTGAGAAAGTACAAATGAAATCCATGTACAAAGAGGCCATATTTAATCTACACACAACGTTGCATACTCCACTCCGTTGGAAATCTAATTTTTCTTATTCACCCACCTATTTAGTTAATTATTGCATTAGTTCATGCACTCATTTGTTCATTAACTCGTCAGTAATTCTGTTCACAGTATGTACAGTAAATATGTGAGGTTTACCATGTTTAAATTCAACCCTGTGTTCTGTGGTTGATATTCCAGTTTCTACAGGCTGTCATATCAAAGGCCACAGATACACAATAATCCCACCCACTACACAGTGGACAAAAGGGCCAACAATTTAAGATTCACTTTCAGATTCAATTTAAGATTGTTCTTACCATTATACATCAAGGGAACAAAAACTGAGCAATCACTTACCTTTACCCTTCTAAAATTATGTTCCCAAAAATATATTAGTTTTGTATTTACATCTCAGTAAGAAAGGGGGAGGGAGCATAAATATGACTAACAATCTGGTGGAGACTGTGGGTTCCAGCCCATTTCTTACACAGTGTCTCACTGGGATTATGCCATACTGATATTTTGGTCACTGGATCCTTATTGGCAACATTTTTAGCTGAAAATTGCTTTAATGACTTTGCCAAAAAAGAAATCTAACAGTATGAGCAAAAGAAATTCTCTCATTGACCCAGAAGAACAAGAAGCAATTTCAGGAAGTAGCTGGGTTCTTTACGGGCCATAACAAGCCACAAAAGGTTACACTATTAAAGTGAAATGACATTACATTCAATATATTTCTGTCCAAGCAAGTGAAAACTAATAAAACATATCTGAAGATGTGTTAAGAAACCAAAACTGTGTCAGAGGAACTGTCCTCCTAGAACAAAATTAACTGTTAAACATAATAAGAATGGCAGGCCTTCTATGTTACACTTTTAAAATAAAAAAAATAATAATAACAACCCATCTTTTACATTATCATTATAAAACAGTCCCTAAGGATCATCTACAGGAAAATGATGGTGAAGAACATGGCAATCCCACTGGTCCATTTGGCAAGCTGCACACAGTGTGTCCATTCAGTCCTGAGGAGGAAGCTGCAGGCGGCTTCTGAGCTCAGCAAGGAGCACATCTGTACCTAGTTAATCCTGGGAGTGTGAGACATTCAGGTAGAGTAGAAGCTCTACAGGCTGTATCTGATCACACGTTTAGATCTTCATTCTGAAAACAAAGAAAAAATGGATACAAATCAGGGACAGGACAACTATATATCTACAGTCTAGGGCTGGGTCTGCCGCATGTTTTATACATGAGTCATGGAAGTGATTAACACTCATTCAGAAGAAACTTCTGGTGTCGGTGAAAAAAGCAACAGCTCAGCATCTACAACATATTTTGTAAAACATTCTTTTTTATATCGTGAATAAACAAGGTAAAAAAATATATTATTGCAATTTAAAATCCGGCACGCAACAGCGGGGGTGGGCAATCTTATCCGCAAATGTTCGGTGTATATGCAGATTTTTGGGATAACCTTCAGATCAGCAGTTCAGACACAGGTCTGAGGACTCTTAGCCCAATCAGTCCTCTAATTAGTAACCTAATTAGGAGTTGCAGCGAAAAGCCACATACACAGTGGCCCTTTCTGCCCACCCCTGCGTAACAGAGTAGGGCTGTGTACTGTAAACTGTGCCAAAACCCATATTACATATATTGCTGTCACCATGATAAAATCAAGTTTCATTAAATCTCAGTGCAATGAAATCTGTTCCTTATTATAACGAGAAAGTACAACATTAAAACATGAAAATTTCTCATTATAATGATACAAAATTCACTTATTGAAACGAGAAACATTCTGCATTATAACTGTTGTTATAATATAACGCAATACTAAATAATATTACATATTACTAATACCAATTTATCTAAAATGAGAACGTAAATGACGCAGTTAAAACAATAAATATTTCACCTTATAACATCAGTATCAGTATGTCCTTATTTTGCATGGAGGAGAAACAAACCAGAGCACGTCAGCGGAGCGGTGAGAATTTCCGCTCCTTGCTCACGAGGCTGTCGGCTCCGCCCACTCCTCCCCTCTAATTCGCACCTAGCCACTCCGCTCAATACGGCTCCTTGCTCCACTAAAATTTCCTCCCGCTCCAGTCAAATCGGTCCACGCTTGTTCCAATTTAAAAGAGGGAGGAATAATCTTCATGTCTAACAACTGTCACCTTAAACCTTTGTGAAATATGTAGCGAACTCCAACTCTGCCAATTTGTATAACAGTCTTGATAATTGTAGATGAATTCTGGGTAGATTTGGGCACGCCTCAGACTCGTGGTATGACCGGTAAAAAAAACGCTCCGCGCTCTTGCCAAATTCCGTCCGCTCTGTTCCTCGCTCTGCTCCGCTCACATGCTCTGAAACAAACTGATAATGACTCATTTACATGATTTGATGAAGTTTTACTTTATGCTGGGGAAGAAAGTATAGGCAAGCCATCTGCACATAGTGCACAAATACTACAAGTTTTTGGTCATAAATTTGTTCTCAAATCCTTGTAATATGGCATAATAAGTCTCTAATTCCAATTTGAGAATATTCTACTATATACTCTTTTCTTATTCCCCTCAGCTGTCAATGTGTCCAATAGTAACTTAAAGTATTGATTCTTCAGCCCCCCCCACAACATACAGAACTTGGCACCTTGACTGAACACTGTTTTTGTTCACACTGTTGGCTCATTCATCTGTACTAACTGCTCATTTTGTACATTGAATACCTGCAGATTGCACTTGCATCAGTGCAACATTTTTCTCGCTATGATGAGATGGATGTTATTGCAATGAAATATCAATCTCATTCGAACAAGAAGGACGTCACTGACGTAGTTCAGTGCTGTCAAGGTCCCCCAAATCACTACCAGAGGTGACCTGAAGTCATACCCTAAGGCGACCCACACCATGATGCCAGAAATAACACTAGCGTGTCTCTCCACAACATTGGCAGGATTGGTCCTCTCCCCTCAGCACTGCCATACACACACATGACAGTCATCTGTGGTAATGCAGAACTGAGATTCATTGGTAAACATGGTACAACACCACTCGTTATCAGTCCATGACTCCCGGTAATGGCACCACTCGAAACGCAGCTGTCTCTGCATGGGTGTTAACGGCAGTCTACGCATGGGACGGTGACCATGTAATCCGGCTGAAGCTAGTCACGTGGGGTGTTGTACAGAATCCAATATGGGGAGCTGTAATGCTTGGCACACAATATGACGATCCTGCTTTGGTGTAGTCCGTCTTGAGTGACTGGAACCGATGTGCCTGGGTGCCCTCACGAGCCCATTGGGTCCAACATTGGCCAACTGAAACATCTGCATGCCCCACATGTGAGGCAACTGTGCGATGACCACCCGATCTCATGAAAACCTACAATGCAACCCCTATCAAACTTCATCAAGTGCTGGTAATGCTGCATAATGCGACTCGGAGGCATCCTCTGTGTCTGGTGATTATACATGCCTGCTCCTTGCAAATCAATTCATTTACATACCCATTGCTGGTCTGCACGTGTACCAAATTACATCCAAATCTGAATTACTTCTGGATGCTTACATTTTTTTCCATCACTGAGTGTGTTTGTTAAGAGAGCCAAACCAAAAAATCATAATGATAATCCACAAGCTGCATCCAAGTCCCGATAAGCAGATGAAAACTAAAATAGGAACACTACCCTATGAGGTTATTTGGGACACGAACCTCTCTCTATTTGTTACTATTGTATTTACTCTATTTGATCTTTGGTGGATCTTATGACCACTTCATAAAAACATTAGGTGGACAAAAATCTATAGCTAAAAATGTACTTTTGATCAGATCCAAAACTGTAACTACAATGACAGAGGGAAGCAAAATTCAAACTATGACCGAAAATGGTGTGAAAATGGAGCAAAAATGGAGCCTGCAGCCACAGTCTTGTGGACACTGCCATCTAAACTTATTCTGTTGACCTTTTTGCAAACTTCCCAGTTTAGTACAGAACAGTGATTGCAAATGTAGCGTGGGAAATGATATTCTGAATATAAAGTTTATATTCATTTTTGGTCGCTAGCCTCACTGTTCAGCAGATTTTGCCACAGCAATCCGGTAGCCATTGGATGAAATGTATCACAGGGAACTTTATTGTGAAATTTATTGTAGGAGAAAAGTCACTTGTTTTTGGAGCCGTGAAGAGAGTGTATAATGCAGAGTTATAGTGTTAATTATTGTATTTTCATTCAGTGAGAATTATCACACAAAGTGAAAGAATGTTTAATTTGTTTAACAAAGTACTGCAGGGTTGCTGGATAAATAGCTTTCCTGTGCACTCGGACCCAAAGCTGTGTATACATTAGTTTTGTCAATACGAAATATTTTCACTCTGATATGAATGAAAAACACTGAAATTCGATACTGATACTTAATACAGCATAATGTTGATACATAATAAAGAATATGTAAGTGAAAAATAATATTTCATCTTTGTTTGTAGTAAAATTATATAACCTTTTGTTAACTCATGTCGCAATATCTAAAAAGACCTTCATTGTCAGTCAAAGCATAATAAAATTTAAGTAGTAGCCATTGTTATAGCACTGCAATGGTGTAGTGAGACATTCGCAAGCAGCAAATAGTTTGCCCCAGACCCCAAACTTAAATGCATAGGAGAATATACCTAAGTAAAAAAAAATGAACAGCTACATACTTTTTTGACTTAAATGCATGGGACAATCGACCCCTAAATGAATAAGTATAGGTTCAGACTTACATATCAAAACAGGCACTTACAGAATTTAGGTAAAAACATAATTTATGAACTTTTACATTTCCAGGTGATCCATCCAGTACTTTTAGAAATTGTACAAGTTGAGTGTAGGACGAGTACGAATTAGATGGCCAGACCAAATGACAATGCCCAATTTAGTCAGTAAACTTGCCTAAAAAGATTACATTGACATAAAAATAAAAATTTATTTGAATCACCTTCAGACAAGTGAGGCAAGTGTCATTGACTGATACATGCAAGTAAATGTGCAGAGGATATAGAAGTGCAATGGCTTCTCCAGTAGTGGAGAAGTCTGTGTTTTTTGTTGCAGTAAGATTATTCAATTTAAAAAGGAATGTACTATAGTGGAGATCAGGGTTTGATCCCAACTGCACCCTGCTCGATCTGCTGGGTTCCTCTCCCTCTCATCAGCTATGTTTACTACAGAATGGGAGACTATAGGAGAAATTTTCCAAATTCCACTCTACTTTTAACCACAATACTTTACTCAGTGAAGCTTGCAGTGTGAAATTACGTGGGTGGCTGTCAAGCTGGCGTGACTGTTGTGTGGAGGATTGACTATTGCAGAATAGGGAAAATGAATAAAAAAAGAAATAATAAAATGACTGCTCAAATCTGTTGTTATCTGAAACAGAGCTGGCAGCAGAAGGCACAAAATGAACTGAACACTGTCTGTCTGCACTTTAGTTTGGGGTCTGTTCCATTATGAATTGTAGTAATAACACTGGTATACAGTGGTTTTGGTGGTTTCAGTTTTAAATTAAGTTTATAGTGCTGATTAAGAATATGACTTTGGTTTTGCCAGATTGGCTCTAGTTTCTGAGATATTTCATAGTTAATCAATTACTTAACGCAACATGTTTGGGGAAAAAAGGTCGTTTTTATAAGCCTACAAATTGAAATACAAAATAACTGTATGGGATATTGCATTACCTAAGACACTGTTAAAGAGTTAAAAGACAGACCAAAAGCTATTGCATTTGTTATCAAACAAGTCGCATTGGGGGAATGCATTATTTTCATGGATTTCCATTATCTCAAAAACTAGAACCAATTCAGCAAAAGTAATGGGATTTTTAAATTCAGCACCCTCGAAATACCCTAAAGTTCAAAAAACCTTGGCACCTGATTTTTGTTTTTTTTTTTGTAGACCTGTGTAATATAAAGTGATATCAACAGAAACATACGGGTCAGGTTCTATACTCTATTCATACAGGTGTGCTGTAGGTGTGTCATTCTAACATAAGCCATAATTAAAGGACAACGGGAAGTAGAAAAATACAACCACAACATTTTTTTCCTAATGGGACTTTTGATATTTGAAGATTATAAACGCAGAAGCACTTTCGTGCGGTTGAAAAGAAAACTGGTTGTATTGTAGCCCTGGGGCAAATACCATTCGTCTCAGAAAAGGAATGACTTCCTGCTGCTGCGAAATCCAGATGTTTCCCGACTTCAGCAAGTTCAGACACACACAGGGACAATTCCCCGTGGAATGCCATCCCAGCCTGCCCAGCCCTACTACTCCATTTGACTTGGGCTGTCAAACAAATACATTTATTGCATGCACAATACTGTATATATCTTAATTGTGCATTTCAGACTAAGTTTACACAACCAGAAATATGCTCCATCCTTCTTTACAGTGTGCTTTTAACAATAATTAGAATGTTAGCTATGAATATATGAACAGAAAAGCTTCAACAAAACATTTCAGGTAAGGCAATAACTATAATACACCATATAATATTACCATAGAACTGAGAGGCTGAGGAGAAGTCCCTCGGCATCATAAACACCACCAAATAAGCTAAAACTGTCATTTTTTCTCATATTTCCTTGTAACTTATGTTTTTTATATTTTAAATCTTTTTTTTTTAGGTTTTGTTTATTTTTTTTTATATTATTTAATTTTGTTATCCTTCTACCTTTCTCATTGCACAGACTGCAGCAGTAGGAATTTCATTTCACTGCTGGTCTACCGCGAAATCCATGCATGTGACAAATACAAATCTTGAATATCAGTGCATGCCAATGCCACAAACAGACAATGGCCACTAAAGAATTGACTGCCATAACATTATCCTGGTCTCTCTCTCCTTATTCTTATTCTCTCTCTCTCTCCCCCTGAGATTCAACTTTATGTTCTGTACTTTCAGGTCACCAGCAGCTGGATGAAAATCTGATTTCATTTTGGGTACTGACTGCAAGACTTCCACACAAAGCAGGCCTGAGTCACGGAGCACATCACATCATAAAGCACACAGATGCATGAAAAGGAGGTCCGAGACCAACACGCCAGCAAACAAAATGCTTCCAGCTTTAAGGAGAGAGAGCCAGGACTGACGCACTTCAAAATTTTCCACTGCTGATCCTGTGACCTCTGTTATAAGGACATAAATAAGGGCAGAAGTGGTTCTGGACAAAGTGTTATATGCCTGCTGGCCTGTCGCCATGAAGACTGCTACAGGGAGCCAGACATATGCGGCACAGAAGACTGTTTACAGTTTAAATGCAAACACAATGAAGTTTTAATAACTTCGTTGCAGTTTATTGTGGCCTCTTCTGGATTACATCCAAAAAGGAAAAAAAAAGAAAGTCTGTCACCCTTCTTTTTGTTCTAGGGAAAGAGGCTCAGTGTCGCCAGCCTATAGCCTCTCCAAGTCCTCGGAAAAAAGGGTCAAGCTGAGAAATGCCAAGTTTGATCAAAATTCTACTGTCATTCAGAGACAGAGAGTAGCTGCTGGAACACCTTGCCCTACAAAGATCCAGTGAGAAGTAATGCAGTCTGCACAGCCCAGAATGAGCCCAGAATGGCCAACACCGCAAATGTGCGCAGAAAGTTGCAGAGCTCCTGTCATTTAATATCATTGGGTAGCTGTAAATTGGCAGAATTCTCCACCAATCCATGGCAGGCCATTTTATTAGACTCCACCCCACCTTTATGGATGCTGGAATCTGAAGTGACCCAGATGCTGAGCTCTTCTCACTGAGCAGAAATGAAAAGAAAGTTCTGGATTCTGAAAAAAATATCATCTGGATTGGTTCTTTTTCAGGCTTGTTTTAGCATTGCAATGGGGGAGAATTCTACAATATCAAGTGGTATATAACGTGTAATGTTTGGCATCACTTTACAGTCCAGATTTCTTTGTGAAGCTTCTCACTATGGCACAAAGGGGCTAAATGTGACTTTTGCTCTTTTACTATGAAAATAAGAAGCCTGCCCTGTGTACTAAAAACAAAAGAAAAAAAAACTTGCGGCATTACAAGCTTCAAAGCTAAGTATCAATCCCCATACCAATGAAACACTACCTATTTAATAAAGCAGCTACCTATTCTAAAGGTGTGCAATATAAAAGGATTCTTTCTGGAACCAAACTACAAACAGTTAATTATATATATACTGTGAAAGTATCCAAACAATATCAGTATCTTATTGAGATACAGAAAATGGTAATTATAACGGTAAGATTTTGTCACATAGCAAATTTTGATACTTAAACTGCATCATGATGTTGCGGTTCCAAATCTGTGCTTTCATGAGAAATATAGTCATGCTCATTTCACAGAACTCTTGGGCAGAAACATAGCTACATAGATGGAAGATGGAAAGCACTGTCCTACTGCGCACCACTGTTTGGTAAGAAGGGCAGAAGATTCAAACCAAACGAAAAGGGGTGAAGGCAGCCCTGAAATATGTAAGGAGTTTAAATATCGCCAGGTGTGCATAACAGACGACAGACAAGAGAGTGACGTCATCTAGGAATCACTATGTTTCTGTTTAAAGTCATGCTTAGCCTGTATATGAGTTCATTCACATCACTCTCCCCTGTGAAAAGTAACAAACTGAACAAACAGAAATATAAACCAAGACATTAGTGTATTATCACTGAGGTTTTGTAAGAGCTGAGGCCAAATGTGAGCAAAGAGAATCTAGGCACATAATGGAGTTTAACTGTATAAAACTATTATATTGCTCTAGGATTAATTGATAACAGGCCTCAAAGCAATATCACATTTAAATGGCAATGTTGTACAACATTGATTGATTGAGTATTGATACCAAGCTACCAAACCTACCAACAGTCAATCTAACTGTCTACTATACAGGGTTTTTGAACTTTTCCAAGTTCATGACTTTTCTCCTTTACAAATTTCACCTGGCCACTGGCAAATTTTGCCTACTGGGGGAGTGTTTTGGTATGGCAATCTATCAAGACCGAATCATGTTTCCCTGCCACAATTCTATTCTATACAACTCTGCTTGACTGTACCATCTCCCAGTGTTTATAGCAGCCACAGACTCATCAGAATGGTCTTTCAGTCAGTAGCATGCCATCCCATCTGGTGGTGGTGTAGTGGTTAGGGACGCAACCGTGTAGTAGAAAGATTGCCGGTTCGAGTCCCCTACCTGCAAATACCACTGAGGTACCCTGAGCAAGGTACTGTTCCCGGGCACTCATATAGCTGCCCCCTGCTGCGTCACAATGTCACATGGGTAAAATGCAGAGGACACATTTCATTGTTGCGTGCTGTGGTGCGTCAACAATGATGATTAATGACCGTTCCTTTTGTTTCTTTTCATCTAACGAATACCAATCTGGAGATGTTACATAATGGCAAATCAAATCACACAATCACAAAGCAGGTAAGCCAGTGAGATCTATTTAAAAACAGTTGTTTCTCTGTTCCAATAGAACACAATACAACAGCATAAATGTGCATACACCACATTTCTGATGTGATCATTCTGTATTCATCTTTCTTAAAATGGAAATATTCAGCATTAAGAAGCATCTGCAAAGCTGCCTAAAAAACTAAGGCTAAAGCTGAAAGACCTAAAATGACTATTGCAAGATAATACTCATAATTAGCTTAGGCCTCCTTTTACTCTGCAGTTTCAAAGATAAAGGTTTTATATAATGTTCTTTAGCATGTGGTGCTCGAATGCACTCGGTATGCACATATTGTGTACATATGGTATGGGTCTGTGTGGCTCCTCATTGGTTAAATGTGCCATGGTTGCACATGGTTGTCTTTCATAGATAAACCATTAGTCTTTTTCAATACCAAAATTACGTTTACGGCTCCTAAAATGGGGACATTTTACCCATCAATTGCAGTGGTGGCCTAATAGTTAGGGAAATGCATTTCTGATCAAAAGTTTACTGGATGAATTCCACACTGAGTTACCCTGAGTAAGGTTCTACCCCAAGCATTGGGTACTAGATTAGCAGCCCACTGCTATAAAATAATGAAAACAAGTCACACTTTGATTTAGTTTAATGAATGTCTCCACTGTCCACTGCAGTGGAGAATATGGAGAAGATAACTGGATAGTGGAGAATACAATTTTCCATTTTTGTGTAATAAAAGTCCATAATGTATTAATGTGATGTTTTTGATTCAGAAATGTTAGTAGAATATTGGCAAGTTATTACTTTATCGACTTTTATTACGTTAAGAACGGAGAAATTATTATTGGCAGTTATTACATTAACGGTAGGTATTACATTATTGGCTGCTATAGGGTATTGCGGTTCTAACGAAGCATTAACATTACATATGCCTGTATCATACCCGATTAGGAGAAAGATCCGTTTTATTGCCCCTTTTCATTTCAAACCTGGTTAACATTTACAGGATAATTATCACTGCAAGTTTTGATGTAGGCTAATATTCACACACAATTGGAAATATTAAATGCCTGGACAAAGCAGCCGCAGCCATTGCAGCCTTCGCTCCTGTCTGGTATACTGTATGCGCATTGCACTGAGGGACAGAGCAGACGCAGCCAT
>JAODKL010000037.1:16743165-16763544 GCA_026780765.1 Petrocephalus schoutedeni
ATTTAGAGGCTTTTATCTCATCGGACGCTTATGACATTATAGGAATAACCGAAACATGGTTGAGTGAAAAGGATGGACAAGAGTATAATATGGATGGAAGCTATTTGGGTAAAACTAGATGCTAAAAACTGAAATAGCTTAATTGTCTGTGTTTGTTACAGAGGACCTAATGTAGCTGCTGAGGAAAGCAGATTGTTATACAGTGATATTATGATTATGAGCAATAAAAATGATGTGGTAGTTATGGGTGATTTTAATCTACCTGGGATGGAGTGGGACATTGTCTCTGGCTCTTCTGAAAATGAACTGGAGATGGTAGAATTAGTTCAGGATTGTTTTTTTAATCAGTTTGTTAACACCCCTACCAGGGGAGATGCCATTCTTGATCTTGTTTTCTCTAATAACCAGGACAGGATTGGAAAATTGGACATTTTAGAACCACTTGACAGTAGTGATCATATTTTGGTTAAATTTAGTGTCTGGAGAACAAAGTCCAAATCAGAAATATATAATGTTAGGAAGACTAACTTTAACAGTACGAGTTAATCAACAAAACTGTTGAAGAGATTTTTTAAAAGCACATTATTGCAAGTGCAAGAGGACTTCATACCGGTTTTATAGCAAGAATAAATCTAGGAAATAGCAACCTAGGTGGTTTACCATGGAAATAAAGAATAAAGTAAGGAGGAAAAGGGCTTTGTTCTACAAATGGAAAATAACTGATGATGTCAGAATAAAGCAGGAGTATCTAAATCAACAGGTTGAGTTACATAATGATATTAAGACAAGCTAAAAGGAATGTCGAAAGGAAGATTATATTGGAGGCTACGGATGACGGTAAAAGTTTCTTCCAATATTTTAACTCCAAAAGAGCTATAAAAGCTGAAATCACTAATCTGCAGGTTAGTAAAATGACATTGATATAGTAAATGAATTCAATTATAGTTTTGCACGGGCATTCACTGTTGAGGACACTAGTAACATACCAGTTCCTATTACTAATCCAGCATTTTCTGTAACCAATATATACATAACTGAAGCTGATGTTTTGCAAAGCCTAGCTAAGCTCAAAATAAATCACAGGGCCCTGATGGCATCTTACCTATAGTGTTAAAAGAGATGAGGGATATTATTTGCCAACCTTTAACTTTACTGTTTCAGAAATCCTTATCTGAAGATGTGGTACCTTATGATTGGAAACATGCTCACATAACGCCCATATTCAAAGAAGCGGATAGAAGTAATCCGTCAAACTATAGGCCAATTAGTCTAACTTGCATAACTGGTAAAGTGATGGAGGCTATAATCAAAGAAAAAATGGTAGATTACCTGGACTCCAATAACATTTTGAGGGATAGTCAGCATGGATTTAGGAGAGGCAGATCCTGTTTAACCAATCTGCTGGAGTTCTTTGAGAAAGCTACAAGAGAAATTGATCACAAAAAGGCCTACGATGTGATCTACTTGGATTTCCAGAAGGCCTTTGTTGTTGTCCCTCACATACGGCTCCTGCTTAAGCTCAAAGCCACAGGGATTCTAGGAACTGTAGCAACCTGGATTGAAAACTGGTTAACAGATAGGAAGCAGCAGGTTGTTGTAAGAGGCACAATGTCACAGTGGGCCTGCGATCATAGTGGGGTACGGCAGGGTTCAGTTTTAGGACCACTATTGTTCCTAATTTACATAAATGATAGACACCAATATATACAGTAAACTGGTTACACTTGCAGATGACACCAAGGTGGGTGGCGTAGCAGATACTGAACTAGCGGTTCAGCAGCTACAGCGGGATCTTGATTTAGTCAGTGACTGGGCGGATACCTGGCAGGTGAAATTTAACAAACAAATGTAAGGTAATCCATGCAGGGAGCAGAAATACAAATTACAAATATTTTATGGGTACAACTGAAAAAGGTAGATTATGAGGAAGACCTCAGGGTGTATGTTGATGCTTCCATGTCCCACTCTCACCAGTGTGGGGAAGCAATTATAAAGGCCAATAGGATGTTTGGTTACATCTCCAGGTGTGTGGAGTTTAAATCAAGGGAGGTAATGCTAAGATTATATAATTCCTTGGTAAGACCACACATATTGTGTGCAGGTTTGGTCACCATATCTTAAAAAGGACATTGCGGCCTTAGAAAAGGTGCAGCATAGGGCTACAAGAATGATTTCAGGTCTTAGAGAAATGTCATATGAGGAAAGGTTAGCTGAGATAAGCCTGTTCAGCCTCGAGCAAAGGAGACTGAGGGGGGGACATGATCCAGGTCTATAAGATTCTACCACTTTTGGATGTTGTTCAACCAAATAGTTACTTCAGGATAAGTTCAAATACAAGAACTCATGGCCATAGGTGAAAATTAGCGGGACAACATTTCAAAATGGATTTGAGGAAGCACTTCTTTACACAGCGTGTATTTAGAGTATGGAACAGTCTTCCTGATTGTGTAGTGCAAGCTAAATCCTTGGGTTCCTTTAAATCAGAGCTAGACAAGATTTTAACAACTCCCCAAACGAACTTAATGGGGCGAATGGCCGCCTCTCGTTTGTATATTTCTTATGTTCTTATGTTAATGTTTTAAACATTTCTGATAATAGAAATGTAAAGCAAACATAAATGATTTTAATGCAAAACCTTAATTTAATGCCTTTACACGCAAAACACCTGTTGCACTTTTGGCACTGTCTGCATTGAGTCAAGCGAAGTGCAACCACAATTTTGATCTCTTATCTGTAAAATTTGTGCGCATACTCGCCGATCGGGCCGGGTCCAGCGGATGTCAGTACAGTATATAAGTCTCACACTATAAGCAAAACAGAACTTTGCGCATGCAGATCGGGCAGCGACACCAACGTCTGTGTGCACATGTGTGCCAGAGTTTCCCCGTGCATCGCACACGCGAGAGAACGCTCTTGATTAATGTTTTAAATCAGTACCAGAGCTGGTCAGATGAAAGATTATCTTTATGTAGAAACAAAAAAAACTATCTTATTAATTTATCCAGTACCGAAAGCAATACCATTAACGTTAGAGCTTATCAATACTCCAGTCTTTAAAAATTTTACCCCGGGGCCCATTTGGTACCAGGTTTCGGTACCCATCCCTAGTCATTTTGGAGCAGGAAGGGTCCATCCCCAAACTGTTCCCACAAAGTTGGGAGCATGAAATTTTCCAAAATGGCTATGTATGCTGAAGCATTAAAAGTTCCTTTTACTGGAACTAAGGAGACATGCCCAACCCCTGAAAACAACCCCACACCATGATCCCCCTCCACCAAATTTTACACTTGGAACTAAGCAGTTAAGCAAGTACCACTCTTCTGTCAACCGCCAAACCCAGACTCATCCATTGGATTGCCAGACAGAGAAGCATGACTCATCACTCCAGAGAACACATCTCCACTGCTCTAGAGTCCAGTTGCGGTGTGCTTTACACCACTGCATCAGATGCTTTGCACTGCACTTGGTCACGTAAGGCTTGGATGCAGCTGCATGGCCATAGAAACCCATTCCATGAAGCTCTCTACACACTGTTCTTCAGCTAATCTGAAGGCCACACAAAGTTTGGAGGTCTGTAGCTATTGACTCTGCAGAAACTTGGCAACTTCAGCACACTGTGCACCTCAAGATGTGCTGTCCCAGCTCTGATTTTACATGGCCTACTACTTGGCTGAGTTGTTGTTCCCAATTGCTTCCACTGTTATAATACCACCAACAACTGACTGGGGAATATTTAGTAGCAAGGAAATTTCATGAATGGACTTATTGCACAGGTGGCATACTATCACAGGTACCACTCTTGAATTCACTGAAACGCACCTCTCACTGCCTGTATTTGCCACTCTGTGGTCTAGAGAAATGTCCCGCCCACCACACCATCTGATTTGTTAGGCACCACGAATCCAACCAATTAACACAGAAAGCAATGAAGGCAATGAAAGTCAAGCAGTGCTGGTTGAAGAGCTCAAGGGGTGTGGAATCACTGAGTAAACCTCAAGGGGCATTTCTACCAAAAATTCTAGAATGCTGTGCACTAATTGGCCAAAGGCACAAAAGCTAAGGCAGTTATGGACTGGGCTTCATGTAGGGCTGAACGATTTATCGATTTCAAATAGAGCTGTCACTATCGACTATTTATATTTCGAGTAATCTATGGACTAATTTATCGATTAATCGATTAGTCTAAATGATCTTTTTTTATTTTTGGGGAATAAAAACAAAGAGCAATTTTATTTAAATTAACAAAATATAAAAGTTATCTTTCACAGTATTGTGCAGGTATTAAAGTTATAAATATATGTTCTTTTAGGGAGAATGTAGGCAGTTTGTAATGTTTCAACCATAGCTCAGAAACCCTGATCTTCTACCATTGACAGTGGTCTCATGTCTTTGATCAGCATTTTCAGAAAACTATCAGTAAGAACGCAGCAAATTGTGGTGAGCAATCCTTCTTTTGTAGGAATACATTCATATGGCTTTGCCTACAACTGATAAAAAAAGAGATTTGAAAAAAATACAAAACCATCCAGACCTATATATGTATATCATTTAAGTTATTTATTGTAAAATGTATCAGCTCGTGCGCGTCCCACGGGCAAAGTTCAACAAAGTTCAGCTTTGACGGCAGCGCGCTGCGACACATTGTAGTGCGACCAATAGAAACAATGCATCGAACTGGGCACAGAAATCAAAATGCAGGATAAACTTGTATTGTCCCCTTTTTTATTATTGATAAAAGAAACTTATGTTGTCCATATTATATAATATTACTGTTGAAGCAGGCATGCCAGCGGAATGACAGGAGAGCGTTTAAGGTGTTTGTGCATTGCGCTTGTGCTGCTTTGATAGGCCAGCGAAATTTTGCACAGTGGATAAAACACACGTTTTTTGTCCGCCAGCCTAAATATTCCCATACTTTCGGTCTTTTCTGCCTTTTTTGCAATTTTGCTCGAAACCGAACACGACTCTGCCCCTGATACAGCCGCCACTTTGAACTGTTCTCGGGGTTGCCAGATCCGTAATTGTTACGGTCCGAGTTATCCCAAAATACGCCAAAATTGTCTGAGCTAATCAAAGTATTAAACTGTTGTGGCTACTTACTGTAGCATATGGAAATGAGAAATAGCTTCCTAGATAAATATTATCCATGGGTACTCACACTCCCCAAATATAAAATCCAAAACTGCAAAATCTGATAACATTCAAGTTGGACGGAGTCGGAAAACGGTTGGCGAGTTTTGGGAAATTAAAACGACTTAATTTTAAAAAATAAATGACGCGTCGATTAAAAACACTGATGTCGTCTTTTTTTGCGTCGACGTTGACTACGTCGACTAATTGCAGCAGCTCTAATTTCAAATAAAAATCGCGATTTTAAACAATGCAATTAGGAAATCGCAAAGGCTGCGATTTAGGATATGTATTATACAGCACATCTGACTCAGGGTTTAAAACTGTCATGAGAATAGTTTTGCAAATTCATTCCATCCTCCTTGTGTGACAGTCAGTCTCACCAATCAGAAGTGCGAATACGTCCACAAACAACAGACACGTGAAAACCGCAAAACAATATGTATTCTGCTGCTAAGCCGTAAGTGAATATCTACATACAAGTGAACCTACAAATGAATACCATTTGCTCTCACATAGAGCAAGGTTGGAGTAATGAGAAGACAATCAATAAAGGGGAGCCGGCGGGTGGGCAGGTAGGTGGTGTAGTGCTTAGGGACGCAACCGCGAAATCGAAAGATTGCTGGTTCGAGTCCCCGACCCGCAAGTATCGCTGAGGTACCATGAGCAAGGTTCCGTCCCCAAGCACTCAAGTAGCTGCCCCCTGCTGTGTCGCAATGTCACATAGGTGAAAAGCAGAGGACACATTTTGTTGTTGCTTGCTGTGGTGTGTCAACTAGGACGATTAATCACCTTCACTCATATATAATGGTCAGAGACTGTTCACAGAAAGGTCCTATTATTAGGTGTCCAAGCAGAGTTAGCGACAATATCCCTATTGTTTTTATTACTTCTTTTATTTTCATTAACTTTTATTATTATTATTTAACAGCCGCAGCTTTCGTGATAGTAGTTTTATGCGACATTGTTCTCCGTTAATTAGATCCTTGCGTACGAGGGACATTCCGGAAGCACGTTACTAAGGGTAAAAAGCAGTCGATCGCCGTTCGCAAACGTGGCACTTAAAAAGTGCCGGGTTTTTGGCACTATACAGACATTACTTATACCTACAATTAGATAAGCAAATTAGTAATAGCATTTGAAAATATTCATATGTGTATTGTGATGCCCAGAAGTTAGTAACCTGTATGCATTTGGCGAATCCTTATATTTTATTAAATTTGGTTAGTGGAGCGCACCACATACTACCATTTTGGAAAATTATGGAAGCGATAAGTACTGAAGACAGGGACAGCTCAACAGCCACATCATATTTTTAAAGAGGAGATATTGTAGTTAAAGTAAAAAATATAGTTTTCATTTCAGTTCAAGAATTTTCTAGTGTCCATTTTCGATTCAGTTTCAGTTTACGGTAATAACATTGTGGGAGAAGGGCTTGATCAGATCAAACACACACTGGCCCCGTCAGTCAATGTAGAATCAACCCAGATTTCAGCCTAAACATTTCCTCAGACACTTATTCATTGAAAATTCTAAGGTAGCAGGCAGACTAATTTATTGCTTTAATAATGGGTGTATTTAGTAGCAACAAAAGATATTAAAAAGCTCTCTGTACTTATTGTAATTTAATAAACATGAATAAACAATACTTAAGGTGGATTTGCCTATTCTGGTGATCCATCATCCAGAATAGCATCTGTGCGTTTCCTCTTTAGCTGCTTGTGAAAAGCACTATAGTGCCGTGGTGGTATGCCGTGGAAACTTAAGAAAGGTAGTTTTACACTCTGCTGTTTTGTGATAATTTGAAGTAAACCCATAATTATGTAGCAATACTAAAGGAAAACATTTGGTATAATGAACTGAAGTGTTTTAGAAGTGAAAAAGGCCATTTAATTTAAATAAAAAAAACTGCGCTGCGCTGAATTAAAATATTGATCGTGACGCATTTCCAGACCATGCGATTTAACCATCCGCCTCCAGCTAATATCAGTTTCAAATATCACTTTCCTTTTTTAGTAATAATCGGTATTGGCATCAGCTTTGAAGAAACGATATCGGTCGATCCCTAGTTTGTGAAGTTTGCATGTTCACCCTGTGGCTGCGTGGCTTTTTTAGCGGATCTGGTTTCCTTTCCACTGTCCAAAACTTGTAACTTAAGAGAATAGGAATACTGAAGTCTTCAGTACGTATGACAGAGTGTACAAATATATGTTATAAACGATTACTCGAATTGTCAGATTAATTAGCAGATTATTGATATAATCGATAGTGACAGCCCTAATACAGAGTCCGATACAAGAGCTCTTTTTACTTCAACATTATCATCAGAGGTGCAGTGATCCCATTTTGTCAGTGATGATAGGATCTCGATATTTGAACAGAGGGTATTGGCTAATAGGAGTACTGACCTAATACCAGAGCTTTTTTAAACTAGTAAATACAATGAAAAAAATATTTTTTCCCTTGTTTTATGTGTTTTTGAGGCATTTGCAGTTCAATTTCAATATCTTCCAAGCGTCACACTTAGCTCCGAAAGCAATCACAAGCTGAAGGACGTGCACAAAACAACCCAAGCTTGCGACTCCCAAACCATGCACTGCTTTTTTCATATTACTTGCAGTCTTGCATAATTGTGTGGGCTTTGCTAAATGGGATTTTACAGTAAACGCTACTTCCAACTCTCAAGACCGCAAATTGCTGTGCCACTAGTTTCATGTGCAAAATACTTCCAGATTGTTGCCCTCTGATCTGATGGTCTTGCGCTCCTCCTACTGCCAAGGTCACTACGCTCAAACAGTGAGTGGCAAAAAAACTGATTGGCAGCATTAAAGGGCTTTCAGACCGAATGCAGCATGCGCTGTGCGCGCCTCGGGGTTTGCGCAACCCAGCAAACAACCGCACCTTGCACTCAATGCACTGCGTTCGCTGCGGGCTTCAGCACAAAAAGACGCTCTCCTGTCATTCCTCGGTTGGCATGGCCCGTGCTGAGCACAACGATGGATATTATTAAAACTATACCTCTTTACCTCGTCCTTTCAATTTAGAATCTGAAATAGGTCTGTAGTTATGATGCCGGTTCGATGCCTTGTTTCTATTGGACAAGGGGTCACATGGCGCTGCGATCAAAGTTGGACTTTGTTGTACTTTGAGCAAGGTGCACGCACAGCCTCCCCGCGCAGCAGACGGTGCCGTGCTCACGCATGGCTCAGCGCAGCACAAAACGCTTCTTGCGCCGTGCACGGCATAGAAAATAATGAATTATGGAGTTCAGCTATAAACACATCTAAAAATCGGAAAGAGCTGTCATTTGACTGATTGTACAAATCAATTTAACAAGAAAAACTTTTTACAGACTACCAAAAACTAAGTATCGGATGTATGGCCGATAACTGATCCGTCTAATAGGTAAGTGAACCTCTAATATATGTTGTTATCTTGCAGTTTCAAAAGAAAAAACCTCACTTTTGGTCACGTGTTCCCGTTCTGTCATCCCCCCCCACCCCAACATCCAAATTTTCTCCTCAAACATACATGTATCTATCAAAGGCAGGAATCCATCAAAAAGCAGACATTCTTCAGCCCCAAATGTATCCTGCATATTATTCCTGGTATATCATACACTGCATCAGGAATGCATAAATACCAATGTCAGCACTATAACTAGTTGGGTTGTCAGATAAAGGTTTAAAAGTCATTGCTAAAGTAATTACTCCATACACAATTGTTTGCTGATATTAGCGTAACTGGGAAGAATGACATCTGTGTACACCAGCATAGATTATTTCTATATATAGTCAAAAAATTGAGCGGTTTACTTCTCTCTGAGCAAGAAAATCAAAAATTAGTTGACATACTGCAGTTTAGATAAACATTCATTAGAATAAACATTCAGAAAAATTGAAGAATCATTACCTTCTCTATGTGCTTGATTCTTCCACTGTTCTTCCATTTCTTAAAAGTAATGCTTGCATACATGTTTAAATCCGAGTTCTTGCCATTCTGTGAATCTGAAGATTTGGCTATTTGTGAGCTGCACTCCAGAGAGTTTTGACCTTTGAGTAGGTCCAAATAAATGTAATTAAGACTATTCTGGGGAGAAGGTCCAATCCCACAAGACATGCCATTTTTTTCTTTAGCTAACAATTCGCAGGGCTTTAACCAAACATTTTCAAAGGATGCAGAGCTGTGACACTTCCCATTTTGCATGCCAAGTGGTTCCATTTTACCATATGCCACTGCTGTTGATGAAAAGGTCTCTGAACGATGTCGACGCCGGCCCTGTGGATCCACATGAATCACGCTAGCACCTAAATCTGATGTTTTGTTCATCTTTCCAGGAAATCCATTCAATGCTGCACTTTCCTGACTGAGTGATATAAAGTTTGGTAAGGCATCAAGAGCAGACCCACCCATTTCTGGGTTTCTGAGAATCGGATGTTCCTCTGCGTGGTTCATCAAGTGCATACTGACATAATCACAGCTCTGCAAGTCATTGCTTTGAACAGAAGAGGAAGGAACTTCCACAATGGCTGACTGATCTGCAGAAGCCAATATCTTGTCTGAGCAGCAAAGATTACTGCCAGAACCCAGTTCTGTATTCATGTACTCAGAAGACTGTTGCCCAGATCTGTCACAGCTGTCATCTAAACACACAGGTAGGAGGGACGCCAGGTTTGCTGCAGAGGACTGATCACTAAACTCTATGTGGACATATTCTCCTGGGCTTTTAGATTCATTTGGGAAGGTGTTTTCCCTAGCACGTGGAAGTGTACTGGCTTTGCAGTCATCTAGAAAGAGGCGAGTTGGTCGTTTCATTTGGGCCAAAAATTCTACCTTTTTGGCTGTGACTATTGCTTGCCCACTGTTTTCCCCCCCGAGACTGTCACTACTAGCAGAGGAAGAAGAAGAGTCTTCCAGCTGGACAGAAATGACAGACAAGTTCTGGAGACTCTGATCATGTTTTCTACCACCATGCCTAAAAGAGTGAGGCAGGGAGTGGTATGAATTAAGAGGATTGCGTGGCTCCTCCAGTGGATGGAAACAATAGTCTGAAGGAGTGCTTTTGCTGGAGTAACTAGCTGGATACATGTTAATGTAATCTCCATAGGACACCTCGCCATCATTACTCTCCACTGAAAGTTTGGGATTGGTCCCGTAAGTCCAGATTTTGCTGTACTTTGTCTCTGGCGAACAACTTCCACTGGGTGACATCATCATATAACCATCAGAGTTCATTACAGAGGCAGGGCGGAGACTGATAATCTGCTGAGGTGCTGACACACTTCTGGGGCTCATGGACATATAGTCATTAATTTTAGAAGGCACCACACCTGGGGACATGGGCATATACCCATCATCCCTGTGGCGTGCAGCACAAGCATCTGTCTGTGAGTTAAGACCGTCCTCAGGGTATGACTTTGTGACGACAAATGCCGATTCTCTGTCAACGGGCATTCCGATGCACTGGTGCATTGGCATCATTACTGTATATGAATCTGCAGAAGCCTGAGAGGAGGTCTTCTGACAGCACACAGTCTTGAGTAAGGCACCTGATGAGTGTGTCCTCTTCCTGAAGCTCTTTTCTGGCTCTGGCTCAACTGTGCAGGACTCTGAACAACAAGACTGAACATGTCCACTATATCCATTCAACTGCAGGCCAGCCGTTGCCATGCACATGTAGCTACTGAGCTCCTCCTCCCTGGCAGGAGGTGTGTGCTCTATACAGTCGGTAGTGACACTATGAAATGAGCCCCTGAAGTCACAGGGGCTCGATCCGTATTCATCAGAGGAGATAAAGCCCCCATCACTAGGAGACCCAGAAACTGAAGTGCTGGAGTGACGTGGGTACAAGCCATCAGAGGTAGAACCATGGCCACTAGTACTGCTGGATGAAAGGCTGACTGGGCTAGTAGCAGAAGGGGAACAGCAGGCAGCAGGCATGGGGATAGAGCGACTATGGTTGAGAGGGGGGTGGAGCCTAGAGGAACCTCTAGGTCGGAGAGGTCGGGTCCGGGCAGTAATAGGACTCCCATGTAGTGATGCAGGGCGGGACATGGTTCCCTCGCCATCACTGGATGCCCGCACCCTAAAAGAGTGACTGTGTTTTCCTGAAAATGCAGGTGAACTGGCTGTGAGGCTCTCTGCCCGGGACCTTCGGCTGAGCCCCACCTGGCTGGGGGGTGGGTTGTTGTTATGATGCCTTCTCACTGGCACAGAAATGGGATTGGAACAGTTGGAAGTGGACTGGCTTTTACTCCGAGGACGAAACTCTTCACTCATGGCTTTCATTGCTTCCAAGATTGTTTCATGCATATTTTGTGCTACAACAAAGTCATCCACCTGCATCCAAAACTCTCCTGGTCCTGTAACAGCAGATCGTCCTACTTCTATAAAAAAGAAATTCTCAGAGTGACCGCAGCGCCTAATGTTCATTAACTGAAGCACCACAGCAGCAGCATCCGAGTTAAGTTTCACAAAGCAGATTGTTTTATTTGTCAGACACAGTCTGTAAATCCCAACCAAATTCTTTACTTGTCCTAAGCCCTTGGGTTTTAAAATAACTTGCCAGACTTCTTTGAAGGCAGGTCCAGGGGTGGCCTCTCCATAGTCCTCACCAGGTATGCTGCTCCCAAAAGGCACATCGATTTTCCCTCTGTTATGCAGGTCCACTAGTGCTTCATACCATATGTCCTGCTCTTGTTCACTATCAGCTGCAACTGCAAAATACTCATCCTTAGTGTACAGAGCGATTAAATATTTGTTTTTGGAATCTACTCTTTTGTTAATATTAAAGCAGTTATGTAGTAAGATCGTCCTTTTGGGAGCCCCAGACTTCTGGTTCCATTTTTTCTCGTTTTCGTAATATTCCAGCCTAGAAGGTCCGGATACAGTGGCAATCCGCAGAACAAAAAATCTCTTGTGCATGCTTTTAGGCTTCCTTAAATAGCCCACCTTTCTCACGTCTGAAAATCCCTGCTCTGTAACTGGACTTGCCATGTTGCTGAATTACCTTTAAAGTTTAAAATATTTTACACAAATTCTAACTCGTGCAAGACTTAATTTAATAAAAATTACAGATTTAAAAAGACATCGCCTTGTTTCAATTTACAAGCTCACAACGCCGAGCCAAATAAAGCGTAAGAACGGCTACGGAGACCTCCCGTATAGTTGATTTCTTATAGTAGAGTTTTACAACTTCAATTAGATTAAAAAAAACTCCAGCATACAAAACTCGGTCGCATATTCTAAATACTGAGTAGGGTGGGGGAAAAGGTGGAATGTACCCCAGGTTAAGTCGACAATCGTACAATTACTATCAAAGAAAGCATCGCCTATGTGCGACCCCATTTATTTAGCAAGGCAATCCAGCCGATTGTCTTTAACCAAAGAAATGCAATCAAAACAGATGTATGAAAAAAATGTCTGCTAAATACTTGCAGGTCTCCAACATCAGTAGTCCATCTGAGAGCGGCGCGGTATCCTTTTTTCACTCATTTCACTTGTCCAGTATGTACCAAAACAAGGTGCTATGTCTGGCGTTTGCGTGAAGACAATCTTGCCTGCTGCTGCAGCTCGCGCTGTTGAAGAGTAACACGTGACGACTCGATGCGTGGACAGCTCGCGGAGGCATGCAGCCTAGCCTGCCTTAACCGCGAGCGGGCGCGCCCCGCCCATGACCCAATCAGAAATCCCAACTCCGAGAGCGCCGCTTTCTGTAGAGCTATCCGCCATTCTCATTGGACAAGCGTCACGTCACTCCACTTGAACCCCTCAAAAGAGGTCCTTTGAAAGTTAGATGGAGCTAGAGGCGATATAATAAGTGAAGGCGCGGTTCATCTATACTCGAAATGGTTTTTTTTCTTCTTCCAACAGCGGTAAATTATTGCAGTTTACATTTGCTGTGTGGTTAAACAGAGAAAAACAACGTAGGTACTTCACTGGTAACATCTTCTGGACACTGACGATGTAATGGTCTTAAAGTACAATGTTAATGCATGCATATTCATATATCAATTTATATTTTAATTTATATAATTTATATTTATCTGTTCATTGCTGTACGTATTTACTGATGATTATTTTGACAAACGATGCACTGGGAAACGAACAAGCACACATGCATTGGACATGAAATTTCACAAGCCGTAGCCAAATGTACGTGGTGTCGATTGTATTATCTTTGGAAAATATCAAACGGGGCGGCACGGCGGTGTAGTATTTAGCACTATTAACACCTCACACACCTGGGACCAGGGTTTTAGTCTCCCCGTTTAGTGTCTGGTTGCTCGCCAGATCTCCGACAGCTCAAAACATGTTGTGGTGAATTGGGGCTACCAAATTGTGTCTACTACGTCCTGGATTATTTCAAGCGGGTAGAGAAGATGGATGGAAAATATCTAGCAGGAATTCTAGTCATTATATTTATTAATTCTCATGAGTTAGTAAAAAGAAAACTCGTCGTGCCACTCTTTAACGGACAATTCAGGTTGAGTTTTGTTTCCGTTTTAGCAGTTTTACTTGACAACTCTTAAAAGGTTGCAAATTTAGGGGGTAGTCAGGCGTCTGATTTAGTGATGCTTGCCGGTGTTACACCATATTCTGTGATCATAGGGGGCGCAATCTCCCGCCTGCACGTTACTACGTAAGTGCGATTGAAACGTATGGAAAGCCATCAGGGTCAAAAACATCCGTGTTAACGCGTTCATTTCGTACGTGTTAACGCATAAAAAATGACCGCATAAACGCGCTCATTTCTTACCTATTAACACTCTGAATAACGTACGCGTAAACGTGCTACAAAAATATGCAAAGTCATCTGGGTCAAAAACGTCCGCGTTAACCCGCTCATTTCGTACGTGTTAACGCGTAAAAAAAATAAAAACTTGCCGTCGATGCTTAACATGTAAATGTTGAGGAATGCTTTACATAAAAGCTAAGTATATATCCTGTCTTTGTTGGCATTTTAAATTGTCTATATTAACAAGTCTATATTGAGAAAGGCCCTGTATTTTGCTTTGTCTATTGGAAGTATTTTTTGCCGTATTTAGCCTATAGTGAAATTGTTTCTCGTGTTTACTTTTGTTGCGAAACATAGCGCATTATGTTCATACTTTGATTCCATATGAAGATATGTGTTGCCTTCTAATAAATAAACATTTGTCAATTTATAATGCTTCCTCATATTTCTCTAGTTTAAATGTAATGCGCGTAAATGGTTTTTGAATTGTGATCGGCAATCGGTTCAAAAAACCCTGATCGCAGCATCCCTAATGCACTTCGTACAGAATTTAAACACATACCATCTAATACCATATATATGCAGTTTTCAATAAATGGATAAAAAAAATGTAATATAATTCAAATACTCCTATATATAATGCTTATACCATATATTTAAACTTCATTTAATTATATATCACAATATATGCTGCATTTCTTGGCTTACCGTATTACAAATTTAACAAAATGTCTAAGCCACACCATCTACAAATTGACACAGAAGGACACAAGCTTAGTTTTCGCTTAAAAAATGTATTTCAAGTACCCTAAAACTGTGCAAATGCAAAGTTAATATAAAGACATTAAAACACTGGATGAGAAGACATGTATCTCATATTGTTTCTCTTCAACATTTGCTAAATATTTTAACGGTATTTAATAATCAAACATTTCACTGTTTTGCGAAGAGGAGTGTGCTTATGTGTCTCAGTGTGCATGTGAATGTGTGTGTGTGCGTATGCGTGCGTGCGCGAGAAAAATACTAGGAAGGCACAAACAGGGACATTTTACATCTGAAATATACTTTAACAGTAGTTCACAATCAAACATTTGATACACTGGATTTTTCTTAATGCTCCAAATGAATGGTCTGTGTGTCAAAGTGTACATGCAAGTACGTTTGCGTCCATATTTTTCAGTGTGCATGCAGGTGTGTTTCTCTGTGTTAGTGTGCATGTGAGTGTGTTTCTGTGTGTGTGTGAGAGAAAGAAGAATACTAGGAAGGCACAAACAGGGACATCTCAAGCATTGTTCCCTTTTACATCTTAAGTACCTTAACAGTAGTTCACAATCAGACATTTGATGTTTGTCATTGTGTGCATGTGAGTGTTTCTGTGTGTCAAAGTGTACATGCATGTACATTTGCGTTCATGTTTGTCATTGTGTGCATGTGAATGTGTTTGTGTGTCGGAGTGTGCATGCAAGTACATTTCTGTGTGTCAATGTGCATGTGAATGTGTTTCTGTGTGTCTGAGTGTATTGTGTGTCAGCGTGTGCATGCAGGTGCGTGTCTGTGTTTGAGGGTGCATGTGAGTGTATTTCTGCGTCAGTGTGCTACAGAGTTTTCTGAGTACCTTAACTCCCTCAATAACAATCCCAACATGTGCAGGCTGTTCCAAGGCTTCTGCATTTTCATTATTTACCACATAAGTCCCCATGGTTGTTTGAGAAAATCGCTAGCTCTGCCCCTTCATGGTTGACATCCTGAAAGCACAAATGTTTTGGCATTTAATTTTTATTACACAACCAAAATACACAGACAGACAGTGGAAAGGAGAGAGTAATGAATAGGTCATGTTAGGAGTGTGTCAAAGAGTTGGGTATCAATTACCAGTTCAAAGTGCAACCAGTCCTAAAATATACGTATATAAGGTTTGCCATTAACAGTTCTTTTACCCTTACTGTATCATGTGTTAAATTCTGCTAAATTTTTCTAGCCCATTGTATGTCAATCTTTCTGCCTGTTTTTGCAAAGAACTAGCCAAGAAAGTAAAAATTTTAATGAGGATTTTGTTTCAACCAACCACTGTGATTCTTTTTACTCAACTGGTTGGTTGAAACAAAATCCTCATTAAAATCTTAGTCATGGTTTTTACTTTCTGGACCTGAAATGTCTGCCTCTGTTCATGACAAAAAGTGAAGCTATTTTTCTCCAAAGTTGAAGATAACTTGTTGGCACAAAAGCAGAAAATGAGACAACTTCATCTTTTGATGCAACGTCAAATAAATACTAAACACTACAGTTTTCACACACAACAGCTTTACTTACAGTCCGACTCCCCATCCTTAATGTCTGTTAGTGGCAGGCATGTTTTTGGAAAGGCTTAAGTTATAAATGAATGAAAGCATTTTAATTAAAAAATAGCTGCTTTTTGTATTTTGTAGACTGATGACAAAGCCACGAGCCAACCCAATTACCTAATAATGATCCCTAATGAAACTTTTATGAAATACAATTCAAAGACAACATACGTGATAATAGATTAGTAACTATTTCAATAAGTGGCACTGATAAAAGTAGCATACATTATCAACAACCACTTTATCCCAATTTTGCACATCCAGTTCAACTAATAGTCATGTCTTTGGATTGTGAAAGGCACAATGGGAAACCCAGATGAAATTCAAACCAGCAACACCAGGACTGAGAGGCATAAGTGCTAACCGCTACACCACCATTCCAGTCATAAGTGTAAAAGTATCGATAAAACATTAACAATATGCTAATGAGGTTGAAGACAGTAAGGAAAGATTTTATACCCACCTGGAAGTCCTGAATGACGGTACTGCTGTCTTCACGGTACGCACTAAGGCTCTGCAGCACACGACCCTTTTTTACATTTATGTCTTCACTCTGACAGGAGAAACAGAGGAAAAAGGTTCAGATGAATGATCTATTTAGTCAAACCACAGCTTAACTATACTTAATATTGCTTTCCTGAGTATTTCAATCTCACCCCATTGTAGTTAGCGTGATAATTTGTCTGATCCTCTGGCCTGGAGACCCGCCTTAACCACTGAAGATGACTAACAGTTTGTCAGTAAACTTGTCCAACTGGGATAACAGTTGATTGTAGAGCAAGGGTGGGCAATCTTATCCACAAAGGACAGGTGTGTATGCAGGTTTTCACTGCAACTCTTTAATTAGGTTACTAATTAGAAGACTGATTGGCTGAAGTGTCCTCACACCTGGGTTTGAACAGCTGACCTAAAGGTTATCCTAGAAACCTGCATACACACCGGCCCTTTGCAGATAAGATTGCCCACCCCTGCTGTACAGGGACCATCATTATTCTTGTAAACTCAGCATTCACCTACACAAATGTAAAATATCACCGTTATAAAATAAGTATGACGAAGTAATGCCTGAACACTTTTGCACTCTGTACAAAAACATGCCCCAGAGACTCTTGGGTACCCACTCTATTTTTTCTTACCATACTCCTATGAGCTTCGAGCGCCCCCTCCTGGACCCAAAATGAAACACTGCCAACTTACAACAATAAGAAACAAACATTACAACCCTCCTTTCCTTACTATTTTTTTTTTCACAAGAACATCCATTAACCAGTCCAACTCAAACTTTCTTTTGCATTATAATTTGCAGTATATTTCTACTATTCAAAGTCAGTGAAATATGATGGGGGTCTTCTATTTGTTCTGACTGGGTATCTGGGGACAGGTGACTGTGACCCAGGAGGATCAAGGGCAGATGGCTCTGAAGTTTGTTCAGGATGAATTTCAGTCCAGTCCATGACGTCTTATCCGTCATCTGTGCCTTTCAACCCACTTGACTGAGAAGGACGATGTTCAACCCTTGGTAAAATCTTAAAATAGGATGAGTTTCTGGTGATGACCTGACCATCACGTTCTGCTGTCTGTCTTTCCATATCAGAAACATCCTGAGGACTGTGCGAAATTTGTGTTGGGTGGCGCAACATATAGTCTGCCGGATTGTCTTTACCGGACTTATAGTGGACTGTGTACTTGTAAGGCTGCAGGCGTAAACTCCAGCATTCTATGCAAGCAGGCGGTTTTGATTTGGGGTTGTTGAAAATCCATTCCAAAGGTTTGTGATCACTGGCAAGGGTAAAAGGTGCCCCGTAAAGGTATATATGAAAATGTTCGCAGCCCCATACAATAGCCAGAGCTTCACGTTCAGTCTGTGAATATTTTTGTTCAATGGAGGTCAATGCCCTACTTGCATAGCTTATCACCCTGGCCGGTTCATTTGGGCCATTTCTTTGTGTCAGTACAGCCCCAAGACCTCCTGGACTTGCATCAACTATCAGTTCAGTCAGCTTGTGTGGGTCAAAATAGGTCATCACAGCATTACTTGTTAGACTTGGTTTCAGCCTATTAAGTGCCCTTTGGTGGTCTTCTGTCCAAGACCAACCAACAATCTTTTTTGTGAGTTCCCTCAAAGGGTGAGTTATAGTGGAAAAGTCCTTAATAAAGCGGGTACTGTAATTAGCCATGCCAAGAAGACTGTGGACCTCACTAGCATTAGTGGGTGCAGCAGCATCATGAAGTGCCTGAACTTTCTTGGGATCAGGAGAGAATCTGCCATCTGAGAATACATACCCAAAAAAGTCAAGAGTGGTTTGAGCGTATGAGCACTTGGCCTTATGAAGTGTCAGGTACTTTTGTTTCAGTCGCTGAAATGTTGCCCTAAGAGCTTGATCATGGGCAGCCCTTGCTCTGCCAAACACCAAAATGTCATCGCTGAGGTTTATAACTCCTGGAATGCCATCCATGGCTTGTTGAACAGCATTTGGAACACTTCTGCAGCAGAGGAAACTCCAAAGCTTAGTCTTTTGTAGCGTCGTAGTCCAACATGAGTAGAGAATGTTGTGATATATCGTGAGGATGGGTGTAATTCTAGCTGGTGATATCCACAGTTTAAATCTAGCTCAGAGAAGAACCTGGATCCATTGAGGGCATGAATTATGTCATCTATTATAGGTGTGATATGTCTTTCTCTTTTGATCACACAAATACGCACAGCTTCTTGGTCTTTTGGCTTTGGAACAAGGACTATTGGAGATACCCATGGAGTGGGACCATCCACCTTCTCAATAATGTCAAGGTCCTCAAGACGTTTCAGTTCAGCTTCAATTCGCTTCCTTAAATGAAAGGGTACTCTCCTATGAGGTTGTGTGACTGGGGGAACTAATATGCAGCTTGACCTGAAAGTCCTTTAGTTTGCCCACTCCACTGAAAAGGTCAGCATACTCAGAGATAAGATCATCTATTGTATTCCCTTTTGTCGGGTTCGAGACTATTGAGGGTTGCACTAGCTGTGTTGGAGATGTGTTGAGTGCATTGGCAATTTGGATTAGCCTCAGTTGACTGGCAGTGTCATAACCAAGCAAACTACCATTGTTCCCTTTTAGCACGTGGAATGTGGCATGAGAGAACTGTGACTTGGACTCCACCAGCGAAGTGAATTTTCCAATGGTAGGCAGCGGTGTGCATGAATGGAAAAATTGGAATTGTGCATCTAGTGAGTGAGGGCTTACATCTCAATTTCTGATAAGTTGTTTCATCCAGAATATTTACAGTCACCCCTGTGTCATGCATCACCTTTAAATTGCAGCCAAAACCTTTATCATTGACATGATAGCTTCACCAGTGTGCCCTGGTGTTCGTGTCCCTGGTCGTGTTGTCCCTATCCCTTGTCGATTATCTTATCCGTTTTTCCTGTAGTCTTTCTCCCTACCTGCCCTTTCTCTTCCCCTAGATTGTCATGTTTGCGTTCTCGTGGGGTTGGTTCTGTTTTGCACACTCTCGTCTTGTCTTCCCCAGGTCGTCCGTTCCCGGAGTTTGCCCGTCCGTGGTCTACCCATGTCCTTTGTGCCGGGTCCTGGCCCCATGTGCCCGTCCTGTCCTCCGGTCCCCTGGGCCCCCTCTTGAGGGGTTTGCCGCGCCTGGAGTACACGCCCTTGGGGGGAGGGCTCTGTCACGCTCTGCTCAGCCATGCGTGTCTTTTCCCCTGTGTTTCCCTCAGGTGTGGCTTGATTAGCCTCACCTGAATCTGGTTAAGCTTTACCTTGTGTTTCAATCCCATTTTTAGCCCAGCACACCTGCCTTACGTTTACTCCTTGATGTCCTGCCCTATATCAGTCAGTCTGCATCCTGTTCCCCTTGTTGGTTATTGTTAATGTTCCCTGTGGCTTGCATTCCCATTGTTTCCCCTGTTCTAAGAGTAAACACCCCTTTGAGGGGCTTCATACCCGCAGCCTGCATTATGGGTCGTTCATCCCACCGCCGCCACAACAGAGATCACTGATATAAATAAAACTATGGAAGCTATATGGGTAAAGCTAGAGGCTAAAAATTCAAATAGCCTAATTGTTGGTGTTTGTTACAGAGGACCTAATGTAGCTGCTGAGGAAAGCAGATTGTTATACAGTGATATTAGGATTATGAGTAATAAAAATGATGTGGTGGTTATGGGTGATTTTAATC
>JAODKL010000037.1:16765522-16786186 GCA_026780765.1 Petrocephalus schoutedeni
CCCCCATCCTGGGTTGTTCCCTGCCTCGTGCCCGTAGCTTCCGGGATAGGCTCCGGATCCCCCGCGACCCTGACCGGTTGGAAAATGGATGGATGGATGGAAAATCTACTAGCCTACTAAATGTAACTACTGATGCTTATTAGGAGTGGTGGGATTTTTTTAGATCACTAGAAAAAAATCGATCCATCCATCCATCTTCTATACCCATTTGTCTGATGTTGGGTTGCGGAGGCCTATCCTGGAAATTATGGGTGTGAGGCAGGTGTGCGTGTGTGTGCCCTGCAACAAATGTTAAATATTAATGTAAACATAGCTTACTGTAATTGTTATGGTGGTCACACTTGTTACTGCTAATGTATTTGCGCAGTTGCTCACTGCCCAGTTTTGTCAAGGCAGTGACATGTGAGAGTCTGGAACTGTCATTAATGAGTAAGCATGGGCTGAAACATGAACACGGCTGTCTGCATGGGTTCAGTATGAGAAATATAAAATTGGAATGGAATATTAAAGCATATAAATCTATTCTTCTATAAAAATATGAGTTTTTGTACAGCAGGAACACTAAATTCCTTTTCAAACTGTTTATTATTAAACCTCCATACACAATTAAAGGGGCCCAGTTATGCTTTTCTGGTTTTTCCCTTTCCTTTAGTGTGTTAAATAGCTTTATGTGCATGTAAACAATCTGTAATGTCTTAAAGCCCAAAATTAACACCAAAGGGACTAACTCTCACCACAGAAACCACTCTTTTCTAATCTACTTGAAATGCCTTGTTGGAACTCCAGCCCCTACTTTAGTGAGAGGGTGTGGTCACCTCATAACACCACACCTCATAATTCTTATTGGCCCGACTGTAGGGAAAACTGACCAGTCGGAACACACTTGGCTCATTGGATGTGGGGCTTAAAGCTCTAACGGAGTGTTTCAGAAAGTTATAGACAGAATGAATCGAGATGCACAGTATGAGAAATATCACGTTTTTGGAATATTAAAGTATATAAATCTATTCTTACTCCTATTAAATTATGAAAAGTGAAAATGAGTAAAATAGGGCTCCTTTAAGCACAGATGTAAACCAAACATAAGGCAGTGTGTGCCTTTTGACCCATCAAGACACCCTGTGAAATTTATTTCAACCTACAGGCCTGCAGAGAATAGTTACATATCTGGATCGGACTTGGATAAGACCTTGTATGACTTGTAACTTGATCTGGACTTAGGTTAGAGTGACTTGATTACAGCCCTGGTGTATACCACTGACTTAATGCCTGTCTCTGAGCAAGCATGCTGTTGAAACAATGTCTTTAATATTTATGATAAGCTGTGTTCAGCTGAATTTGATATAGCTTATTTCAAAATGGTCTGATCTATTCAAAAGTAAATGAATGTTGACTTTATAGAATTTTCTGCTCCTGACAGCAGTGGCATCTCACAGTTATAAATGTTTATGTGTGTAAGAGAGGGAGGCTGAGAAATTATTTGTAATGTCTGTTTAGTATATATTGGATTCTAAGGCAATTTAAAGAGGTTGATAGTCTGTATTACTTTTATTCAATATTCATGAAATTCCACACATTCTCGTCTGCAATATATCTATAATTCACAGTTGCTTATTTTTGTGTTGTTTTCAGGGGTGCTGTTTGCCTTGAAAGTGATTAATAACTATTACAATCCAGGTGGTGTCACCAATATTATGGGCCTACCTGTATCCAATCAGATTGCTTGTTGGGTTGAACTTGTTCTCATCCATCTTCTTTCACCAGGGTGAGTTGGAGTGTGTCAGTTTGGGGTTTTAAGAAACCAATTGATGGAGACAACAGTTCCCGAAGTCTTATTTACATTGGCGTAACTCAACTCAGCCTTAAGCTCCTGTCATGATGGCATGGTGATTCACTGATTAGAGTATAGTGTCATCACACCTCCAGGTTTATGGGTTCACGTCCCAGCCTTGGTTTTGTGTGTGATGTTTATTTGTTCTTCCCATGTTTCCTCCCTCAGTTTGACAGTTTGATTCAGTTATGTGAATTAGTGTCTCTAAATTTCCTTTAGCTGCATAGTGGTGCCCTGGCTAGCACGGTTACCTCATTTACTGCAGGAGTTTTTGATTACAGGCAAGTGGAAACAGATCTTACTTAGATGAGTGTTGTGTGCTTGCAAGAACATAAGAACATAATAAATATACAAATGAGAGGAGGCCATTCGGCCCATCAAGCTCGTTTGGGGAGAACATAACTAATAGCTCAGAGTTGTTAAAATCTTATCTAGCTCTGATTTAAAGGAACCCAGGCTTTTAGCTTGCACTACACTTACAGGAAGACTATTCCATACTCTAACAACTTACTGCGTAAAGAAGTGCTTCCTCAAATCCAGCTTAAAATGTTCTCCCGCTAATTTCCACCTATGGTATAAGAACAAAGGCAAGCTTGCATGCTTCTTTGTATTTATGGACCCACTGATAATACTGATCTCTTTCAGTACGTCTTTTATTGGACACTTGGCAGGGATCCTGGTAGGACTGCTTTATGTCAAAGGTCCTCTAAAAGAGGTAATGGAGACATGTGCAGGTATGTCACTCTGATTTACTCTTAAATTCCCTCAGTAAGCATGTATATTGTGTTTGCCTCTGGGACCAGGGCTTGAGTCTCTGCCTCCATGTGTGCGGAGTTTGCATGGTCTGCCTGTTGTTGGTGTAGGGTTTCCTCTGGGTATTCCGGTTTCCCCGCACAGCCCCAAAACACATTGAGGTTAACTGGAGTTACCAAATTGCCGGTACGTGTGCATTTGTGTGTGACTGTTCCGTGTGATACTTTGGGATCCTTAGTTGTTCCCTGTCTTGTGCCCATAGGCTTCAGACCCCCTGCCACCCAGAACAGGATAGGCAGGTTATAGAAAAGGGATGGATAGGTGTTTGCAATGCAAAAGTCTTGGGCAGACAAAGAAAACGGTTAAATGATGTTCATGTTGGTGTAAAACTATGATTTTCTGTCTGTCAAAATGTCAGCTTAGCCATGTCAAAATCTCTACTAAAGTCATCACAGTTTTTGCAGCAACCATCCAGTTCACCCATTTATTTGGTAACTCAACCACTACGACACTCAATGAGGTATTGATAAGCCAATTAATTAAATTAATTCACTGAGCTGCTGATTAAATTTAATAATGCCTTAGAATGGTTTGGGTGCCTCTGAGGAGGTTTGTGTTGCTTTGACCATACAGTATGTTCTAATGTTAAGTTGTTTTTTTTTCTGTGCACATATGCACTTACTACCCAGATAAACAGCTTTAAACATTTTCTTTTGCACAGTACTGTATATAATATGCTTAACTCATATGAGATGTTAACACTACGGTTTAGTACCATAGTATGGCATGGTTTAGTAGACAATTCTGGTTTTGAATGGACAACTGTTGCCTGCAGTGCAAAGGCCTTTTGAACCTTGCTGTAAAGTGGGGAATCATTTGTGCTAAAGCAAAAGGGTTTGTATAAAGCTTCACAAGCATTAACCGTTCATGTTATACTTTATAGGGATTTTGACATCAAATCAATATAACATAAGGAGGCAGTACTACAGTTATTCAGGTATGTCTGCAATGGTGGTTTGGCGAGATGTAATTATATCTCACCATACTGTTCATTTTTTTTTTTGAGCCCTTATTTTATTTCCCCTTTATTCACTTCAAATGTGTGTTTTCAGCATGTTGCCTTTTTAAATGTGCATGCATAAATAAACGTCTGTGATTAGGACACAGTGGCCAAAGTGCAAGGCCCCGGCTAAACCGGGAGCTCCACGCCTACACACGGGGTCTCTCTGAGGAGGAGCAGTATCAGGAGGCTATCAGGGCCAGCCTGAATGACAGAGGTGAGCACCTTGGGCATTTGGAAACACCGAGTGCTGTCCTTTTGCCATTATTTCCTGATTTCTTTCCTGAAAAACAGAACTGTCAATTATACCAATGAAATGTGTTCCAGTGTGGGTACCATACTGTCATGATTATGTCGTTTCACTGTTATTTGCAGGGACTGCTGCACGAGGCAGAATGCCTTATGGATTTGTGGATGCAGAGGAGCTCCGACAGCTGCGGCTACGGAGATTTGATCAGTGATCAGCCTGTTACCTGAGAGGGTGGAACTGCTGTACCGGTCTATTAGGCTGAATCCATAAAATCCCATCAGAGGGTTACTGACATGCAGTATTATTATATTACAGACAACCAATGTCAGCAACATATAACATTTTATATCTTTTTCTAAGAATTGAATTGTAAAGTATATGAAAATCTCTGTATGGTTTTAATAAATGTGATTATTTACCTGCCTAAGTAATGGAAGATTTAAGATTTTCGTACACTATTTTGATAAAAAAAAATAAAGATTTTACTAGTAAGTGAAGGTTTGACAAGATTGCTTTTAATACAGTCCATAAAATTCTATGTGGTGGAGTTTCGCCTTATTGGAAATACCCTTGATATTAATGATAATCTATAATGTCATAGTCATATGACATAAAATTCTATTTTGAACCACTGATGTCTTAAGTGAAATATTCTAAAGTTGCTCCTGTTTAGAAATAAAATCCATTTATTTAGTCTTTACAGCATCTGCATATACATGTAAAATATTTTAGGGTATTTGGTGTGAGAAACTTCACTGTTTGAGCAACTGATATTCTGTAAGAATTGGGTCGATTCATTTTTCTAAAACCATTTAAAGATTCTATCTATTTTTTCTGTACATTTCGTATCCTCCACTCATCCTGGCAAACTTACAGTATAGTCCCCTGTATATCTTCAGGTCAAATCCTCGAATCACCTCCGTGTGACACACTGGTATTTCATTTGTGTTATATTGTTGAACCTGAGGACAATATTAGCGTTAAATCATAAATGAACACTGGAGAGCAGACCTATCAGACCTGCTCCCTGGACAGCTAAATTAGATGCCCACTGCTGTGTTACAATGTCACGCGTTAAATACAGAGGACACATCTCTTTGTTGTGTGCTGTGGTGTGTCATCAATAACAGCTTTCACTTCACCATTCAAAGGTATTCCCATATACCTGTGCTGCCAATAACAGTCCCAGAACTCTGTACTGGATAAGCGGTATGGAAAATGGATAGAAGCATTACCTGCGTAGTGAGGTTACAGTGACACAAAAATGATCACATTTTACTGCTGTATTTCCTGGTTTGAGTCACAGTAGCAGCATGTCATGCAGCTCAGAACATCCCTCTTTTTTCATGGCCACACACTGGAGCCTGGGCCACCCCCAGTTACTCAGACCACGGCTGAATCCCATTTCTCCCCTTGGCCCTTGCTATAGACTGGCAAGGGGTAGGGATTGAAATCTACCCCTACGAAATGGGACACCCCTTCAGTAATGTGATGTGTCATCACTAGTATCTGATGAATTTTACGTAGGCAGACGTGCCGTGTTTTTGTTCAACGTGCCGTTGTCGGCAGATATTGATTTAATTTGAATGGATACTTTATTATTATGTATATATTATTTATTATTTTTTATTTATTATTTCCATTGCTTGGGCTGTTGGCATTTTTTTGCGTTTATTTGCAGCAAACCGTAGTCAACATTAAACAAATTACTCATTCCCAAAGTGATCTTGTAGCACTTTTCGATAAAAAAAAAAATCGAATAACCGAAAAATTGAATAGAATGAGCCTTCTAGTTTCCACTCTACTCCCTGGAATGACCGGAATATGAGAAATAGACAGACCGCAGCTATACAAACCCAGACAGTAAAGTATATTTTGAAATGCACAACAATAGAAACCCATTGTAAACAAGCAGGAAAAGATTGGGTTCGTGGTGACTTGCAGCACATCAGTAATAAATTAGCTAGATAGTTACTTATCCAAAGAATATGTGCTCAACAGTGCTCTGTATCAGCCCTGAAAGTGTACACTAATACAAACCGCAAACTGCGTGGCTGCTCGACTTCTCTCAAATTCCCCATGCATAAATAGCGACCATACTAGGAATTTTTGTGTGTTTGTGTCTGAGTGTATATCTGTCACTGCTTGACTTTCGTACTGCACGCACAAATAGCAACTTTTTTTATGAAGAATACAACCATAAGGTTGAAAAACAAAATCAAACTAGACGATACACTGGTTGTCATAATTTTGAATTCCTTATTAACGCAGAAATTACTCAAATTTGTAAGTCTCTTTTCGTTACGCAGCCATGTACTGATTGTTTTTTTGCGTCGCCCTCTCCTACCCCTCTGTTTGGAGTCAGCCTCTGAAAAATCTCCATTTGCAGGGGTAGTTAGCCCTTCCTCTTACCCCTACCCCTCTGTCTAAATGAGAAATGGGGTAGAGCCAAGGGGAGAAAAGGGATTCAGCCCACATGTCTGTTATGCTAATTTCAGCATACGGACCGCTCGTCAGACGCACCAAACTGGTTATAATCTGGCCAGAAGGAGCTATCTCTGCTTTCCAGTACTGTTTTGATTGCATTGACTGGGCCATGTTCAGGGAAGCTGTAAATGATGGCGATCACATCAGCCTGGATGTCCAAGACCAGCCTGGTCTCCAGACCATCACCATACACACCAACCAAAAGCCGTGAATGACTGAGGGCTGCGTGCGCTGATGGAGACCTGGGATGCTGTAAAGGCGACAAGGAGGCCTTCAGTATAGCATGGGCCAAACTGTCCCAGCCCATCAAAGCAGCATAACCCATATGTGCTCAGAGAATCCACAGCCACCTCCAGGACAGCGGTGACACATTTAGGCGATCATCCACGTTGACCTGCCACTCTGCACTTCAAACCATGCTTAGAAGTTGTTCAGCACATCTGGGAGGGAGTCATCCCTATCACAGGTAGGTGATCGCCGTTCCACCCAGCGACCAGATGCTGTCTGACCTCAGCTACTCAGAGTCAATTCATGCAAGACCTACCTCAACTACCACTGTCCCATTGCGCTCACAGTCATCATCATGAAGTACCTGGAAAGGCTCATTGCGAGGTACAGAAACACCCTGCTGCCCTCCTTACTAGACTCCCTGCAGTTTGCATATCACCATAACCATTAAACAGACAACCAAGTACTGCACTCTCTGTGTATGGTTAAAAATGGCAATAAAAAAAGACCTACTTGACTTTACTCTTTATGGGAGATTCCCAGACCCATACCAGCTGTTATGCCCACAGTGTGACCCGTGTCCACTCTGTGGCTTCTGCCACTTTTGACGGACCTAGAACAGCTCCCTTGGGGACCATCCTGGTGGCATCCTTATAAGACCTGAATCATCTCCGCTAGCTCCAGATCTACAGCTTTACAGATATAAACCTAACGGTGCAAATGCTTTAAAACATGCCACATATATTTAAGCAATTGTTAATACATTAATACAAAATCATTATATACCAAAAATATTATTTTGTTCAGTATAATTTAGTGAAAGAAAACTTTTTACTGTGGGTTCTATGGTAAACAGAAGTATAGCATAAATTACATACAATCGCTTAACATTGACTTGTCATTTTATTATTTGTTCAAACATTTGGTTAGGCATAATTTTGCAGTTATTTTGTCACATAACTGCACCTTGTCTGCTTTTCGAGTCATAAATCATGCCAAGTCATTTTAAAGTTTAATGTAATGTAACTCTCAAAGAAATGCTCTAAAATGGAAATTGTATGATTTCAGAAACCAGTTTGTACCTTCGCTTATCACTGAGGACGTTCTCTGAAGGACCTACCAATTGTACTCTAGCTGAAGGTAAATGTACCTTTTAGTTTAGTTTAAGGTTCAGAAATGGATTAGATATCAATTGTATATTATTATTATTGCTTGCTTATTAATAATAAATTATTGCTTATTTTTTTACTTAGCTAAGTGTACAACTCGTAGACCCATGACAAGCAAAGGTACAAATTGTTTTTTCTCTGACAGTCTAGTGTCAACACGCTGCAAGTGTTTATATAGTACAATTTCAGTACCTAAAGCAGTGGCTTTTATTTATTTATTTATTTATTATAATTTTTTTTTCATTTTTGAAAAGTGCATGTTTCTTTGTTTGTTTTAAACAGTACTGATAAAATTTATGGATTGGGGTACTTCTTAGTTTTTCATGTTTGTTGGCCAACCTAGTGATCAGTTTGGAAGTGTGAGGTTTATGCCCCTCTGGAGGGCAGTAATATGGGGAAGGCGTTTGGTACATATCTTGTTCCTAGATTCTATATTCTATAGATTCTATATTACTGATTCTTGAATTATTTTCCACAGTTCTAGCGTTTTTCTTTCCTTTTTTTACTGGATTTGGATGATCATCATGTTTTTAAATGTGCTCTGAAGTAAGGCTGAACGATTTATCGATTTCAAATCGAAATCGCGATTTTAAACGATGCAATTAGCAAATCGCAAAGGCTGTGATTTAGGCAATGTTTAATACAGCATGTCTAACCTGTGGTTTATTGATCTATGCTGATTTGACCCTTGTGTACATGAGACTTTCTAAAAGCACGTTCCTAAGGGTAAAAAGCAGTTGATCGCTGTTTGCAAACACGGCACTTAAAATGTGCATGTAAAAATACAATCACTTTACCATGTTCAGGTTGCTAGAGAATTATTCTATGGTTTATTAGATGTACGTTCATGTCATTTTTGTTAGAATAAATACATTTTGGATTCAATACATATATTTCCATTCTTCTCTTTGGATTAATGTGTAGCAGAGTTCAGATTTCAATGTATGGTTGTGCTCAATTACAGTTTTTTATACACATATAGTGAATACTGAGTTTAAAAAAAGCGCAAATCAAATCGCGATTGCAATATGTCACATAAATTGCAATTCGATATTTTCTTAAAACCGTTCAGCACTACTCTGAAGCATAGCATATGAACATAACTCTGAAGCACATTAACTAAATTGCTAAGCCATGTAATATCTGCCTTATCTTTATCTGTATGTCATTATGGACAAAAGCATCTTAAATAAATTAACATAAATTTGGGGTACCTTCATTTAGCAATGTTAAGGCAACTAAAAACATTATTTTATTAGAATGTGGTTCGAATTTCTTCTGTGTACTGCAACTGTGTTCTATGTGTGCATTTAAACAAGTTATTCAAAATATTGTATCTTGAATGTGTTTTCCCAGATGATCTAATGAGCTATCAGTGTTTTTCAGTGCAGTTCTGATAGCAAATGCAGGGTGTGGGCTTCAGGCAATGGAAGCGTCACTGTTTCATGCAAACGTTGCACTGGCCAGCATGCTGGCGCTGCTGCATCTCATCCTTGAGTGGCTTGTCGAGTCCTGACTGTCCCATTTCATCCACGCGAGTCAACCAGAAGCTAAAGCCCATGGTGAGGTAGCTGCAGGTGCCGCGTTCCCCTTGGCACTCGATAACTGGCTGGCTACGGAAATCCTTTAAACAGCTTCCTGACGACATTAAAGATTGCCGAGCACCAGTGTCACCTCTACCTGTGTGCTGAAATGCAAATCAAAGCCACTTTCAGCAAGAGATACTCCCCTAAAACTTAATCCAGTCATACATGAACTTGTATATTCATGCATTAACCCCATGATTGCAAAATAACAACATTGACCATCCTTACCATGAGGAAGGAGTATCCTCTCCACAGTGTTAGCCAGCCAGGGGGACAAAGTGGGCTAGATGCATCCTGGCTGTGCATAGCAAAGATGGATGATGGCGCCTCACATACTGCACAGCGGCTGATGTGCTGCTGGATCTGTGCCCCAGACGTCAGTGCCATGGGCCTCGGTGCTGTGCTGGCTAGCCAGTAGGACTTATCGTTGCGCTCAGAGTAGCTACAAGTGCCCATATCGCAGACGGAGAATGGCATGGTGCTAAAGACTCTCAAACATGATCCAGTCTGACCTAGGGATGATGACTAAAGTCAGCCCTATCTCAGATACAGCCGTGTTAACAAACAATCACACCACTAGTGACAATAACCTAATTTTTATGGAGTATACACCTTGATAAACATACCCAGGTCCATTGTGTGTACTTTCCCCTGGAGTTCCAGATAGGACAGACTGTAACCACTCCATAATCTTTTCATATTGAGTGGGCACTCTGGGATGACCTCTGATTGGCTATGCAGCACCAGCAGGAACCCGAAGTTAACCTTCTTTGATGGGCCTGGATATCCAGGATCACCCTCCTGACCAGTGGCACCTGAATCCAGCAAAAAAAATAAAATAGCAATCTCTAAATCGCATCTGCTATCCATTCTTCTTTGATAGGACAATGCCACGGCTGCCCCTGGCTTCAGGCTGACCTTGCACTCCTGGCACTCCCGTTTCTCCTTGGGGTCCATGATTTCCTGTAGATCCATCTGCTCCAGAAGGTCCTTGTGGTCCTGGGGGGCCAGACAAACCTCTCTGGCCTTTTAAACCTGCAAGAACACGTCAACTGATATACCTGTATGTAATGAAGCACATTGACCAGGCTGTCACCCCCCATCAGACACATCCTTTCAGTCCCTGCATGAACCCTCAACCAGTTACCAAAGCTCCTTCAGCAGCAGACTCATACCACCAAGATGCACCATTGAGAGCCACCTCCCTGTAACCATTGCATTCTGTCATGAGGAGACCTCCACACCAGTGCATATCCAGTACTGGGAGCACTAGACTCTTGCTGCGTTACCCATCACTCTTGGACTTTATTCTTAGTACTATTCATTTCACGGGGTACTCACCCTTTGGTCCTTGGTCTCCTACCACCCCAGGATCACCCGAAGAACCAGGGAAACCAGGTAAGCCCCCGGGCCCTTGCTGACCTGGGATGAAGTAACGTATTGGCTGAGGTCCACTGTTACATACTCCCTGGGGACCTACGAAAGGGAAAAGTTTGGGGCTAATTATACAACTGTAATATACATAGCAATATAGTTTGATAGTGTAATTTAAAGAGTAATGTAATTATAACACATGGTTCTCTATGTATTACCCATACCAGAAAAGCCCTTTGTCTTGCCAGCCCCTTTGTCTTGCTCGTGCCCGAGGACAAATTGATCTCCATGCACCAAACCCCCCCCCCCCCCCCCCAACACGTTTTGCTGACCAAAAAAAATTATTAAAGACTAATTGCGACATACCCGCAGTTGATGGTGATCTTCTTATATTTAGTCTTTCAGAGAACCTCTCAGACTGTCATAAACTCAAGTAATACCAGGTATCAGCAGATCACATCGTCAACTGTCTAGTTCACACCACATTCTGTAAGCAGTTTAAAGCTTATAAAAGTTTAGATGCTTGCATGTATTTTCTGACTGTTGATGTACACGGGACTGAAATTCCAAGGAAAAATTGCTTCCAAATCTTATTGAAGGTGAGTGCTCAATCCTTATCCTTAGGCTAATAATCACGAAAAATTGGCATATGACAAGTTCCACATGTGATTTATGAAACAGGGTGTACCCTGCGGTGTACGCACATCCCTGCACTGATAAATCCGGCAGCTGGAAACAAGCGTAATTCCAGTGCCACACCCCTATTTATTCATGGTTTACATTACCACGGTCACAGAATTTGCGACATGGAGGAACAGAAGTCAGCAAAAAAGAGAAATTTCACTCAACTGGAAGTTGACATTATTACAACCGAGGTGGAGTTTGACTGCTGTGCACGATTACGCACGGGCACTACAGCATATTACACTGACTGTACGTGTTAGCTGTCATGATCTTGTGGCGCTTAATATTCTGTGCGAATGGTCAGCAGTTAAAGACTGTAAAAGTTTTTCGTGAACGAAACTTGATGAAAAATACCGAAGACATGGTCTCGGTGTCCTCACTGGTAATCCAATCCATCTTTATTTGTAAAGCACCTTATGCAACCACATTGGGCTAAAGTGCTGTACAGAGGAATGAAAGACAAAACTACTCTCACAAGGCATAAAATACAAATGAAGTAAATAACAGACATAAGAATATAATAAAATGAAAAAAATCAAAATAAAAAAATCAAATAAAAGAGTGAAATAGAATAACAAATGTCAGATGTCAGAATAAAGCAGGAGTATCTAAGTCTACAGGCTGAATTAAGAAATTATATTTGTCAGGTCGGGTGCCAGGTGTGGAGCGGGGAAGCATGATCAGGAGCCCAAAAGGTGGATAACAAGGATTTATTCAAAACAAGCAGGGAATAGCCCCAGACATCATAATGATGTTAATGACTGGACTGAGGAAACAAAATTAACCGCGGACTAAAATACACAGGACTGATCACGAATAACAGAAAACAACTGTTGGGTTACATCTCCAGGTGTGTGGAGTTTAAGTCAAGGGAGGTAGTGCTAAGACTTTACCATTCCTTGGTAAGACCACACCTAGAATATTGTGTGCAGGTTTGGTCACCATATCTTAAAAAGGACATTGCAGCCTTAGAAAAGGTGCAACGTAGGGCTACAAGAATGATTCCTGGTCTTAGAGGAATGTTATATGAGGAAAGGTTAGCTGAGCTAAATCTGTTCAGCCTCGAGCAATGGAGACTGAGGGGGGACTTGATCCAGGTCTATAAGATTCTAACAGGTTTCGATGCTGTTCAACCAAATTGTTACTTCAGCATTAGTTTTAAATGGCCCAAAACCTTCAGGTGTCTGCTAGAAAGCTGAAGACGAAGAGGAATTTCATCTTTGAGCATGACAATTATGCAAAGCATTCATCCAAATCCACAAAAAGAATGCTTTTAATAGAAGAAAATTAAAGTGTTGTAATGGCCCAGAGCCAAAGTCCAGACCTAAATCCAATTGAAAATCTGTGGGGTGCCCTGAAGAGGGCTGTGCACATGAGATGTCCTTGCAATGTGACAGATGTGGAGCGCTTTTGCAAGGAAGAGTGGGCAAATATTGCCAAGTCAAGATGTGGCATGCTGATAGACTATGACCCAAAAAGACTGAAAGCTGTAATTAAATCTCGCATTTTACTAGTGGTGTGTATACTTTTTATGCCCACTGTTCTTCAGTACCAACTCCATAAACAATCAGCCACTTGTATTGTAAATTTTGTGTTTCTGAACTTAAACTATGGATGAGCCAAAATATTCTAAAACGGAACAGTGATGAGAACAAATTAATTGTCATTAATTGTCTAAATCCACACTCAACAAAATTAGGTCAATTACCATTGCTTGAGGGAGAATGCACATGATGATGATCAGGGGCCCCAGGACAGAGCCAGTGTGTGTGAGTTATGTCCTATTAGGGTTGTCACGTCCTGCCCGTCCGATCCTCCTGTGTGCCACGCCCCCCTCGTCAACCTCATTTGAATTCCTGTGTTCGCCAGCTGTTTCTTGTTCTTTATTAGCGATCCTGTGTATTTAAGTCCGCGTTTCCCCAGTCCGGTCATTAATGTTGTGAGGTCGTAAGTGTGTCGTGCTACTCCCTGCTTTATGTTACCTGTATGATCCCTGTGAATTAACCCAGTATTACCCCGATACCTTGGATTCCGATCCTGCTTCCCCGCTCCGCACCCGGCATGTGTGTGATCGTGACAGAATGACCGGACTCCAGAAGAAGACGCCCCAGCTGACCAAGACAGAATACCTCGGTTTAGCAAACGAGGTAATTTACTGAGATCAGGGAGGACTCTAGCAGCGCAAACCCGGAACATCCTTGAGGAGATGAACCCCGTGCAGGACGCCTCCCTCACGCACCGCAACTTGCTGCAGCTCAGGAGTGGGGCTGCTGAGGTTATGCTCCAGCTGGTGAGATTAGACAGCGGAGTACCTAATGATCCGCTGTCGGGTCTCCCCAAGCTGCCTCCTGCCCTGCTCCCCAAAGCAGGGAACAAGAGGCGGAAGACTAGGAGACAATCGAAGATGCCAGAGGTCTTCTTAGGGGCTGTCTCTCTCTTCGCTGGTTGCCCTGCTACGGATCGGGAGGAGCCCCTCTCGATCTTGAACCCAGTGATGTTCGCCCCGGACACCTCTCTGGTTCCCCTCCCGCAGACGCTGCTGCCATGCTGCCAGCGCCAGCAGCTTACCCCTTCCGGGGAACGTGCCTGGTCCTTAAAGGGGCCAGGTCCGGTGAGGACACCATCCCGTGGGTCCCCAACATCCCCAAGAAGGCGGCCCCTGCGGTAATTCCTGCTCCAGTTCCCGTGCCTCCTGCTCCAGTCCCCGTGCCCCCTGCTACAGTCCCCATGCCCCCTGCTCCAGTTCCCGTGCTTCCACAGCCCCAGTTCCTGCGACTCCTGCTCCTGTTCCCTTGCTTCCTGTTCCTGTACTACCTGCTCCTGCTCCCGAAGCCCCTGTTCCTGCTCCACTTCCTGATCCCAAATCTTGGGTGGCTCAGGGTTTCGCCCTACAGGGACTGACGTGGAAGCTAATGGACGACCTGGCATTGCAAGCCGTTGCTGGCGCTGCCCAGTCCCTGGCTCGCCGGAAGCAGGCTTTGGCGGCCATCAACCCGGCTTCCACCCCTAAGGTGTTGGTGTCAGTACAGGCATCACTGAGGGAGCTCTTCAGCCTGTGGGGTGACCGCCCTCCGGTGTTGCCCGCTGCTCCCCCATACGGTCCAGGAGATGGTGCCGCCGCGCCCCCGTCCGGTCCTGGAGATGGCGCAGCCGTGCCCCCATCCGGTCCAGGAGATGGCGCCAGTCCCTGCTCTGAACCTCGGGGGGCTCTGTCAAGTCCTGCACCGTCCGATCCTCCTGTGTGCCACGCCCCCCTCATCAACCTTGTGTGAATTCCTGTGTTCGCCAGCTGTTTCTCGTTCTGTATTAGTGATCCTGTGTATTTAAGTCCGCGTTTAAGTTTGTTTCCCTAGTCCGGTCATTAACGTCGTGAGGTCGTAAGTGTGTCGTTCCAGTAGTATAATCTACATTGATGACAAGTCAGCTGAAATGTCTTTGACAGCAGAGTCCCTGTTTTTTCCCTAGTTTTTTGGAGGTCACAATATCTGACAGCTGCTATCAAAAATGGTGACCTCTCTGCTGAAGCTGATAAATCAAAGCGATTAAACATGTAATTAGGCACAACACTGGGTACGCATGTTTTGGAGCTCAGAAATACCCACTCTCATAGCCGTACATAGATTTTGCTAATGTTGATTTTGCAAGAACATGCATTTTTTTTCTCTCCACAACTCCTGAGACAACAGAAAAAACACAATGACTATCACGGAATGAAAAGCGCGAATGCTAATACCTTGAAAAGATAAAAGTAATGCGCGTAACGTAAAATGCGTAGAGGGCTCGTGCACGTGGAGGGGAGCCTGGTGTTCATTCGCAACAATATGCGAAGCAGCGCCGCTAGGGTCACAGAATTCGATGGTCACAGAATTTGGTGTAACACCGGCAGGTGTGTGATCGTGACAAGGGTAATGAAATGTTTTCTGTCAGAGAGATAAGAAATAAACCACTGAGCACTGCCCTAATGCAGACCTGCTAACCTTGGGAAATTTTTTTGAGTACCACAAAAGTTCACATTTTATATTTATTATACTTTTCGTATAATCTGCAGATTGTGCAACAGGAGACTACAGTACAAAAATCCGCAAAAAAAATGTATAATGTACTGGTAATTTTCTGCCAAGACATAATCTGTTTTCTTATGGATTTTTTTTTCATTTACAGACATTAGCGGGTGTACTTGCTCCCACAATGCAACGTGAAATTCAAATTAAAGGGTAAAACACCCGTGAAAAATGTATACGGAAAATTCCTTCATATTAACACAGTACATTGAACTCTATTTTTACAGACTTTTCTTACAGTGTAGAAAATCTAAGATGCACTGATGAAATTGATATTTTAGTAGCTTTGGCCTAACAGTAAACATCAGTCTCTTCAAATGATTTTTATTTTTTTTTTGTGTAAGACACCATAATATGGACTGCATTTATATAGCGCTTTTCACCAAAGCGCTTTACAAATTGCCTCACATTCACCCATACTTAGTAGCAATATATTAGGCTTTACAAAATCTTAATTAAAGTCCTATGGTCAGCTGCTATAGTTAAAAAACATCTTACGTATGAAATCAGTAAATGCACTAAGTAAAATTGGCTGGTCATCAAGGACTATAAATCCCACTACATTGTCATTTGTGGCTTTAGCCTGTTCGTTGTCTCTGGAAAACTTTTCTATGGTTTCCAAAGTGTCCAAGATGACATGGATTATCTGGTCACCCTAACCATGCGTTCACACCGGGGGCGGCAAGAGCGTCAGTGCTCAGTCTGGTCGCCCTGCACGAGACGCCAGCGGACGCCCTTTGACGTGAGTGGCCGGGAACAAGGCCACTCAGAATGTGAGACTCTGTGAACTTTATAATGCGGCTGCAAAGCAAATACGGGTGTAGTTTATATATTTGTGCCGACTGTCGGTAGGATGTCATTTGTCAAAGCACATGAAATTATGTTAAGACAAACACTACTGTTATAAATAAATAGCGGTAAAATTACTGACGATTCGCATTGTTTTGCATGCTATGGTGTCAAAATTAGTATGCGATTTATTTTCTTTTTCACTAAAATATATTATGTAGTTCACCAACTTATCTGGAACACCAATGATTTCAGACACCTTAGTCTATTCCTGATTTTTAAATTCATGTCCCTCTACGCAAACAACATGTCATAAATAATGTAATAATACACTATATCTTAGTACTGAAAGTCTCTTTTTAACATGTATATTTGTACTAAGTTGACGCGGTTTAAAAGTACATGTCTACATTTTTTTTACAGTTTGTGTTCCGCGGAGCTCTCTTTTTAGCGGAGCATTTCTGCATTCCCATTGATTTGCAAACAGCAATGGCACTGCAGTCCGCTGACACCGAGAAAAACATCCAGACTGGCGAAGACGTACAGAGTGTGCTGGCGCTCATCTCCAGTCACTGTCTGCTTTAAAAGATGCTACCTGCCAGTAAGCAATTTCACAAATCCTATTAGCCTACTTTATCGGATCTATTTATCGGATTTAATTTATTTATCGGACCAATAAAAATGATCCAATTTTTACCTCATATCGGCTGATAGTTTATCGTTCCGATAAATATCATGCATCCCTAGTTTTAAGCTCTTAATTTCTCTTAATATAATACTATTTGTTAGCTTCTATTAAAACATACACAGTCTTAGGGGCGATCAGAGTACATTTCACTACATGTTGTACTTCTATAACTATGTATATGATAAATTAATGAATCATGATGTTGAAGTGATATTTTTGTGCTAAAATAAGTGTAAAATAGTTCTATATTCTATAATCTACATTGGGCGTTTATGGTAAATGTATTCCTTATTTAAAAATGAAAAAGTGAAGTTGGCAGTTAACACAAATTTGTCTTTTTATTTGCATTTCAACAACATATAACAAAATAATGACTTCTTAACAAGCTACTAACGCACCTATGTGTGTAGTGCGCGTGTGTTTTTTTCCCTCCCAGATCAGGGCTACAGTTCCATTCGCTGTTGTAGCCGTATATATTTTAGTATCATTTTAATCTGGGGGGGGGGGGGCTTTTTTGGTGTAAAACGGCAATATAACTTATATATAACTCTATATAATATAACTCGATATAAAATTCACCCGCCCAGCGGCTTTCACGAGCGCTGGGCGGTTCGCCGCTTGCCATGTGGACGGCGCCTAACGTGTCAATTGCGAGTAATTTGCGTATTTCTCCTCATCTCCAATCGTTCACACGTGTATCGTTTACTTGTGTGTGTGTGAGAGAAAGACATTCGCAAGGCGCCCAAGGCTGTGTATGCAGCCCCGCCCCTCCTGCTGACTGAAACAGCAGCCAGCAAGAAGCGTCAGCGTGACCAGCTGCTTTTCACGTACTTTAGAGCAATAAATCGTACGGGCGTACTTTGGTGTAAAAATGCGTGCCAGCTATGCAAAATGCAGGCAGTTTGATAGGTCTGCTATTGCTCATTTGTAACCTTTTGTATAATTATGCTCATATCTGCTTAATAATGGTTTTGAATATATACAGAGGTGTGTTTTTGTTTGTGGTGTTTTATAACCATGTTGTTTTGTGAAATCAGAGTGATTATGGATTATGTAATTTACTTTGAAAAACATGGAAGTGTCATATACTCCAGAAATATTGTGTGAATATTGCCAGTCATTTAATTACAAACCATGATGCATGCTACACATGGTACAAACTGGTATATGGTAAAACTGGTTTGGTGGAACACAATCTGCATACCACTTAAAAGCCTGGACACACCTGCTTTTAATGTATTTGTCACTGTTTTAGCTATGTAATTCACCTTATAGCAGCCTTCAAAGCAATGGAGAAATACATAAATATCGCAACGACAAAGGAGAATTTATTCTTTTCTACTATGACAGCATTGCAGGCTCATAATTCTTTGAACCACCTTCCAGATGTAGCCACCTGGAACGCTTCTCCAACAGTCCTGAAGGAGTTTCCACAAGTCCTGGGCATAAACTGGCCACCTTGTTCCTACCTTGTTCTTACTCTTCCATCCAAATCATCCCAAACCAGCTATATAAGGTTTAGGTTGAGGGATTGGGGGCCATCTGTTACAGTACTCCATCTTTCACAAAATAGTACAGTACTTGCAAAACATGAAGGTGTGCTTATGGCTGTTATCTTATTAAAAACAAATGATTTTCAGTAGGTGTGTCCAAACCTTTGACTGATACTGTATCTCGTGGCATGTAAACCTATTTGGTCTCCCAATGGGAACAAATCTTACAGCTTACTTTTAATATACAGAGGCAATTCATCCTCAGATGATCTCACCCTATGACTTGAGCTGCATGCTGATCCAGGGAGCCACACTGCCACATCCCACCACCAGGAGGTGCTGTGAGTATGGAGTTTTCATGTTTTCATGCTGACACAGAGCGCTATACTGCCACCTCCCATTACCAGGGGCATCTGTGAATATGCAGTTTGCGTGTTCTCCCCATGCTGGCCCAGAGAGCTGCACTGCTATGTCCCACCACCAGGGGGTGCTGTGAATATGCAGTTTGCGTGTTCTCCCCATGCTGACCCAGAGAGCTGCACTGCTATGTCCCACCACCAGTGGGTGCTGTGAATATGTAGTTTGCATATTCTCCCCATGCTGACCCTCAGTGTGTCCCCTTGCCGTGTCTTCTTGTTAGTTGCATGGACTCTAGGCTCACTGCAAACATGACATTCTCAATTTTCATTGACTTTCATTCACTCTGTATTGCTGTATAATGTACTTAATGTGAATGTTATCAATATGCACTACATCAAAACTTTCTTATTATATAAAAATAGTATAACGCATTTAATTCATCCTTTTTCCAGCAGCCAGTACCTGGTTGTGGTGAGCCTAGGGCCAATCCCAGGATGCACAGGGGCACAAAGCATAAGAGCACGCTCAATGCGATGCCAGTTCAACTTGTTTTCTTTCCCTTTTTATTTAACTTGTGACTTCTTAAGATTTAAGCAAGAAATGATACTGAAAGAATGATGATTATACAAAATAAAAATACTAATAATAAAAAACTACTCAGAATACTGTTTATTAGCAGTGACTATTTTAGTACCATATTGGCTATCTTTAAATATTCACTATTTTGCATTAGCTGAAGCTGGTACATACCAGGATCACCAGGTTCTCCTTTATCACCCCTGGGTCCAGGGGGGCCAACTGATCCAATAGGTCCGTTGGATCCTGGGTCACCACTTAATCCTTGAATACCCTTTTCGCCTGCCACATACAACATGTCTTACTTAGAAGAATGATCAGGCAAACTCCACATATGGCAGCCCAGGAATAAAACAGCTTACGTTATTCCATATATGGATGTGAATGCGAATACTGTGTACTTTAGGGATGTTATGGTACACAAAATGTTTTGGTCCCCATGGTCCCCCTCAGCAAGGGAAGTGAAGTGAGTACCTCCAGCTGGGGGGTTTTGGAGGGAGAACATTACGAGGTATCAGGTGAGGGGCTGCTGTAAGCACACCTGACATCCTCCAAACCAGCACTGTACATATATTTTATGCATTTATGAGTTACAGAACTTTTTGGGTATATACACTATTCTGGATATATATTCTGGATATACACACACTTGCATGATCATCTCAAATGAGTTAGCCTGTTTCCAGCAAAACTGTAACTCATAAATGCAAAAATGATGTACAGAACAATATACAATGAATACATGTAGTTTTACAGTCATTGTATAATGAGATATGATGCTTTATAGTAAATAGCAAGATAACTTGAAGTACAGGTATTTCTTACCTTTTTGCCCTTTCAAACCAATACCCCCTTGGGGACCTAGGAGTCCAAGAAGGCCAGGATAGCCTTTGATGCCTTTTTCTCCTATTGGGCCTCTGTCCCCCAAAGACCCATTAACTTGCAGAATAATCCCGGGAAACCCGATTTCTCCAGGATCCCCTGAAAAAAAAATACATGTTTCTCACACTTTGCGTGAAACAATTTTTCATTAATATATAACAGTACATTTATTTAGCAGAGCACATACGATTGAGAGGTAAAGGTCAAGCAGCCCCTGAAGCTTTTGGGGTTATCATCCATCTCAGATTACTCTATTAATTGGAACAAATCAGTTGTCACCCCAATCTCTGGTGACTTCCAGCTCAACCCAACTATCCCACTTCAATCTGGGAACATTAGATACCTGGGTACCAACATTTCTGCCAAGCTGTCAGATCTGACACAATTAAACCA
>JAODKL010000037.1:16791346-16803573 GCA_026780765.1 Petrocephalus schoutedeni
TTTGGGAGTGAGTAATTTGTTTAATGTTGACTACGGTTTTCTGCAGACAAATGCAAAAAAATGCCAACAGCCCAAGCAATGGATATAATAATAATAATATGTAAGTAATAATAAAGTACCCATTAAAATTAAATTAATATCCGCCGACGACAGCATGTTGAACATTCAGCTAAAACACGGCGCATCTGCCTACGTAAAATTCACTGGAACAATGAATTTTGTGCACAATGATTAATGTACAAGGAACAGCGCAGATAAGGGGTAACCGGAAGGACAGGAACACTGCGGTCAGCAACAGCTACAAAATCAATCGTGACAAACACTGAACTGCTGAACCAGGGCCTAAACGTTTACATTTAAAGGAGAAAACTCAGGAGCAAAGTATGTGAGTGATCAGGGCAAGACAATTCTCAATTAACACACCACAGGAAAACACAATTTGCAGGCCTGACAGCTATATCAGCATTTTAAAAATAAACAAAATAAAACCATTTCTTTACTATAACTCTAGACTAGTTAAAAAAGGCATGCAATCACAGACCTGCCAACCTTGGGAATTTTTTTTGAATACCACAATGGTGGCACTCTTGCAGACTCACACTCGCTTGGTGGGCGTGACCGAAGTGTGCAAGCGGTGACTTTAGTTGGAGGGGCAGCAATTGATGACTGACAGGACGCTTGGCCAACCATTTCATTTGATGCGAGTGCAATTATTGGTCAGACTTTTCTTAGAACCATATGAGACTGTAATGATGAGGAGTGTCTATACCCTGTGGATTTCTCACCTTTTTGTGTGCTATCAGCTTATTAAAGCATTTGTATTTTATATACTTCTGTATCTAGTTTTTATTACTTTAGTTATAAGCTCTTAATTTCTTTTAATATTATTTGTTAGCTTCTATTAAAATATACACAGTCTTAGGAGCGATCAGAGTACATTTCACTACATGTTGTACTTCTTTAACTGTATATGTGATAAATTACAGAATCATGAACTTGAAATAAGTGATATTTTTCTGTTAAAATAAGTGTTAAATAGTTCTATATTCTATAATCTACACTGGACATTTATAGTAAATGTAACTTCTTAACAAGCTACTAATGCACCTATGTGTGAAGTGAAGTTTTTTCCCTCCCAGATCAGGGCTACAGTTCCATTCGCTCTTGTACCCATAGCAGCATTTATTTTTGTATTATTTTAATCTGACAAGGGGGGGGGGTGCCTTTTTTGGTGTAAAACAGCAATATAACATTCAATATAATATTCACCCGTCCAGCGGCTTTCACGAGCGCCTGGCAGTTCGCCGCTTGCCATGTGGATGGCGCCTAAGGTGTCAGTTGAGAGTAATGTGCGTCTTTCTCCTCACTATCGCTATTCTCGTCCTTTTACTGTCTTGAGGGTGTGCGACGCGTGTGCGTGCGTGTGTGTGTGAGACATTCGCAAGGTGCCCTGACCTGTGTATGCAGCCCCGCCCCTCCTGCTGACTGAAACAGCAGCCAGCAAGAAGCATCAGCATGACCAGCTGCTTTGTGCGCACTTTAGAGCAATAAATCATACCGGCGTACTTTGGCGTAGAAATGCGTGCCTGCTATGCAAAATGCATGCAGGTTGGTAGGTCTGCAATCAATTGACAAAGGAGCGGAAATGAAAATGGCAATGATGTATTTCCTGGATTGCCCTGTCATCTCCTCTCACGTATCTCACTACAGCCCCAAACTCTATATCTAGCCCCAGCTACAGTAGGATATTTGTAAAATCATACCTTGGACGATTAAATAAGTAACTGGAGCAACAGTTGAATTTGAAGTTCTGCAATCTCAAAAAATTGTAAGTGTTTCCACAGTTTTGGCCACTAATTTTGAAACATTCACATTCCTGTGTTCACAAGATGGAGCTTCCCTTTCTGCCCTCTGTTGACATCTAACGCTGCTGCTAAAGATCAAATAGAAATGAGTCAAGAAATGAGATAAAATTGAGTTATCCTCTTCACAAGGTGAAGCATCTTCTGCAGTTACCCCTCCCTTTGCTGTCACTAAGCAACCTTGCTTCAGTTGTGGCGCGATTTGTCTCAAAATTTGATCAGTTCCATTTCATCTCCCATACAATGCCTCTACAAAGTTTTAAAAAGACAGTTTTTTACTTTTTAAGCTAATTTCTGAATGAGAAAGTGTATATGGCCACAGACCGGTCCCAAAACCATGGGAATGCAATTAATAAATCTATATCAAAATTAAAAATTTATCATATCATCAGTTTATTTTAATAAACTACACCTGCGCTGCAAGAAGGAATATCAAAAACTTCTCCTCACTTTTTCACCAGGGCTTCCGATGTCTCCAGGGAATCCTTCGCTGCCCCGTATTCCTGGGGCTCCAGGACAGCCAGGGTCACCGTTCCGCCCCGGAGGTCCCAAAATGCCACAAGCACCCTTCACCTCTAAAGGGCCACCGCAGGCACACTCTCCAGGACATCCTTTCCATCCTTTGATTCCCATTGTACCTGGTACGCCGGGCTCTCCATCAAGTCCAGTATTCCCCGTTTGTCCTGGCATGCAATAATAACCTGCAGGGACAATCAGCACAAATTGCTGCTCACACAATACCCGCTGCACTGCTCATGTCTGTAATATCTGCCCTTCTCAGTACAGCACTACATACTGATGCAAGCAGAAACACATCCATCCACCCTGTAAGCACTTATCCTGAGCAGGGTCAGCAACCTCCAATGGGCGATACTGTGATGGCAGTACTTTATAGAGAACACACAAACACCTACACATACACTCAATGGACAATGCCAGATAGCCAGACTGTCCAGGTATGTTTAAACTGTGAGAAGAAATATGCAAAACATGACAATGATATGCACACACAGATTAGAGGTAGCCTGGAGCTGGAGAGCACATAGTGCTGACTACTGAGATGCCATGCCCCTAAAAAAATAAGCATCAAACAGTGGATAGAAAAAGTGTACACAACTTTTTTTTGTTTTTGTAATGTAAAAAATAAGACCATAATAAATCATTTAAAAAAATTTCTGACCCTTAATGTGACCGGCACAATAGAACTGAAAAACAAACAAATCTGTTAGGAGGGCAAAAATTAAAAATGTACAATGAGCTGGTTGCATAAGTGTGTACATTTTTTTGAAGCACCTTTTGATTTAATTACAGCGTTCAGTCTTTTTGGGTACATATCTGCCATCAATTTGACATGGATAAACCCCCAAATAAAGCTCAGCTGTCCTAGTAGTACTTTCCTGACATTTACTGAGTTGCATGCTACAGCAAAAGCCATGGTCTGCAGACAGCAAACATCAAAGGAATCTCATTGTTGAAATGTACTAGTCAGGGTAAAAATACCCTGGGCATCTACCATGGAACACAGTGAAGACGGAAAAGAGAAAATATGGAATAACTGTGACATTGCCAAGAACTGGACATCCCACCAAAATTAATATAAAGACAAGATGAAAAAACTGGTCAGGGAGGCTGCCAAGAGGCCTACAGCAGCACTGAATGAGCTGCAGGAATTTCTGGCAAGCACTGGTTGAGTACTATACAGTGGAGCCTCGACCCACAAACTTAATTTGTTCAAGGACTCAGTTCACGAACCGAAAAGTTCGCGACCTGAACTAATTTTTCCCATTTAAATTAATGTAAATACAAATAATCCATTTGAGCCTCAGAAACAGAGTTTTAAAAAAAAAAATTAAACAGAAAAACAGAAATTAATGTTTTTCTGTGACCAAGAATATAGACTGAAATTAAAATAATCTTAATTATAAACAAATAATACTAAATTTAATAAAACAGTACATTTAATAAAAAAGTACATGCAACACTACTTTACCTTGGATGTACATTTCGTGATGCCACGTTGTATGGTGATGAACTTCTTTGTTTGTAAACAAACAATACGTAGTTGCTACTATGTGTGGTTGGATAATATAACACTTAAAATTACTTAATTACTTACATAAATCACTGAGCAAGTCCTATTTATGTATAGATTTGTGACTGTTAAATAACATCACAAACATGTTTATCAATCTCTGAAAGGTGCCGCTATAACAGAACGTTCTCTCTCTCTCTCTCTCTCTATTTTCTTCCTTTTTTCAGATATTCAACCTCTGAAGAGATATAGTAAAGACATACATCTGCAACAAGTTTTTTTATACATTCCACTAACGTTCTTGGGTATAATGCACACTTCTTTGTTTCAGATGGTTCTTTGGGGGTCTTTCAATGGACCCTTTGGGGGATGCTTTTGTGTTCACGTCCTGAAACATGGTTCGTGAACTGGCACAAAAATTTGTTTGTGAATAGGACTATTCGTGGGTCAAGGTTCCACTGTATATGACAACGATCTCCCATATTTTCCATATGTCTGGACTATGGGGTAGGGTTGCAAAATAGAAGCCTTTTCTAATACAGAAAAACACCCATGCCTGACTAAATTTTACAAAAAGAAAAGTACCCATGGCGAAGCATGGTGGTGGCAGTGTCATGTTTGGGGTTGTTTTTCTTCAGCTGGAACTAGGGTTTTAGTCAAGGTGGAGGGAATTATGAACAGTTCCAAATAATATTAGCCAATTTTGGCCTAAAAACATTTAGGTGTCTGCCAGAAAGCTGAAGATGAAGAGGAATTTCACCTTTCGACATGACAATGACCCCAAATGTACATCTAAATCAACTAAAGAATGGCTTTACCAAAATAAAATGAAAGCTTCGGAATGGCTCAGCCAGAGCACAGACCTAAATCCACCTGACAATCTGTAGAATGACCAGAAGAGAGCTGTGCACAGGAGCGCTTTTGCAAGTCAAGATGGCACGCTGATGCCTACCCAAAAAGACTGAATGCTGTAATTAAATCAAAAGGGGCTTCAATAAAGTATTATGGGTGTGCACACTTATACAACCAGCTGTTTGTACATTTTTTATTTTTCCCCAAACAGAAGTTTTGCTTTTCAGTTGAATTGTACAGGTAATAGGTCACATTAAAAGCGGTCTCATTGTTTTGTTACATTATAATAACTTGCCATTTTAATAGGGGTGCAACGGTTTTTGGCATTTTTTCGAACCGTTCTGTACACCCTGTTCGGTTCGATACACCCAGGTAAACCACAATACATCAGCACGCCCAACATTAAACTTTAATTTTTAAAATGTGGTCATTGTGCACAGATTCTGTACATTTGGAAATAATAAGGTCTGCTTCGGACAAGGGGGATGTGTTTTCTCTGTAACTCTGCTCAGAGTGTTTCTACAACCAATCATAATTTCCCTGAATTTTCCAGGAGCCTATCAGCGCTTTGAATGCAAATGCTGGAGAAGTGAGGGAAATGTAAACAAAATTTTTCCAGGTTGCGTGACCATGGTGAGTGAACGCAAAACGGAGAAAAGGAAATGTCATCTTATAAATCTGCGTGGGAACATTTTGGCTTCAGTGTTGAGTATGGGGGCTATTTTTTTACTTCGTTTATTGCTGTTTTCTGAGTTCGTAACATTTTTTGAAGACATTGTGTTTCAGAATCGGGTTATTTGCATAACCATCCGACCAGAGACAAACATTTCACATTACTTAATACTGCACTTTGCTATATTTAATACTGCCTGTGTTTGATGTGTATCCATTTTTATAATTAATTGTGTAATTTGACTTAATCTGCCATGCCTTTAATTACTCTTACATTTAATATTGTCTCTGCAAGTGTGAGTAGTAGTACCTTGTCGATTTAAAATCAAAGAACCTGTTAGAGCTAAGATAACATTAATATACCGAAACCGATACCATTGCTCAAAAATCGTGATCGTACCAAACCGTGGGCACACTGGACCGTTGCATCCCTAGTGTGTACACTTCTTATATCCAATGTAAATAGAACAAATGCATGGACCCTGAAAGCCACTCATATACATTTGTATATTTTGTATTTTATATATTTGTAACATTTTGTAACTGATATATGCAATGCATATAAATAATGGATATTTGTCTGCAGGTGGACCCTTTAAATAAAAACAATACTCACCTCCACAACCTTAATGTTGCCCACCGCCCACAGCACAAAAACCCAGATGTCACAGAACAAACAGACAAACAAACAAACAAAAGAAGACAAAGCAAACTGTATGTCAATGCAAAACAGACCAAAAACTAGAAGATAGGTGGGGATGGGCAGCATCTCTAATACAAGTATTTAAAACATGTCTTTTAAATGTAAAATTGTATTTTGCAATTTGTATTTGACCTACTTCATAAAAATGGTTATGCGATTTTTAATCAGAATACTTTAAATGTTCAGTATTTTTGTATTTTGAATATATGAGATGTACTGTACCTATAATGAATGCGCAATGACATCATGTGTGCAAAACATTCACAAGGATGCATACAAATGGAAGAAGTTTTGTTTTTTCAGGCATTTTAATTAATGGTAATTAGAGCCAACAGATGGTCACTTGTCTTGAACCTAAAGACGTACAAGCTCCATTCAGGCTTAGGCTAGTGGCCAAAATTGTGGAAACACCTCCAATTTTAGAGATTGAGGAATTTTATTCAACAAATTGCCTCAGTTACTTACTGAATCGTCTAATGTATGATTTTACAAATATCACAAGTAAGTTTGTTATTATTACTTTTTCATTTAACTGACAACATTATCTGAGTGTTCGCCTGAGTTTTTGGATATATTTAAGATACTTCAGAATATTTGATATTTTGTTTGGTTTCACATTTTTATTGTGTCTCATTAAGCAGGGAAATGTTGCTCTTATGCTTGGCCATTTGAGTCAGTGTGCTTGTGAAGGAACAAGCTGATATACAATAGAAGTTTAGCCATGGTGTCCCGGTGGAACACGTATCTATTATCCCTCAGAATCCTCTACTTTCTGATCATCTGATATACAATACAGCCTCTTGTAATGCTGTTGGCATTTAGTGGACAGCACTCTGTTGGTTTCGCTTCGGTTTAATTGATCATTATCAGTTTGTTCATGTGAACAATGAATCTTCCAAGCCCACTGAGGTCAAGCATGGTGCACATGGGAGTATCACTTACACAAAAATGTTGTGAGGGCAGAATTAAAAATAATTGGTTCAGAGAGATAACCAATCACATCTTGTGTCAGATGTCAGACCACCCAATCAGATGTTTTGGCCCTGCCTCCTCCAGTTGCTTGGACCCACCTCCTCTACAGTCTGATTGTCTGATTATGAATTTTTTTATTTTCTCACTCCACCGGCATTATGTGACCTGCCTGGCTCAGAATCCCTCTGGCCAGTGTACAGGACTTGTATCTGTCATTCCCAAGACAAAGCGATGCTGTATTGGCTGCAATAGGAGGCCCCACACCATACTAATAAATTATTGTGGTCTAAAACCAGGCGTTTCAGTTTCATTTTCCAATCCCTGTATTTCTGATACCTGGCTTGGTGGCTATATTTTGTAGTTTGATATACTTGGGGAATGGGGAATGCTGCATCAAAATACATTTTTATGTTTTTCTGCCAATTTCTGGTCATAGGTACAAATTTTCCCTAAGAAATAGCCTGAGTCCTTAATCTGTTATGAGCTGGATGGAGATTTAAGGCTATATGTTGGCAATATACATTAATATGTTTGTGTTTGAGTACATATGGCAGGTGGAAATGTGCACATCAGTGAATACTCTGATTGATAGAGGAATAATCTACCTGGGGGGCCGGGAGGACCTCTGGCACCTTTCAGTCCTTGAAATCCCTGTCTTCCTGGGCATCCTACTTTTAAATCATCAAAGCATACTTTTGTCTCCCCCTTCGGCCCCTGAGGGCCTGGACGCCCTGGCTTTCCTTGCTGGCCAACAGAGCCTGTTGAGAAATTTAGTGTAACAACATCCCAGAAACAAGTACTTTTAGTATTTTGTTCTAGTCTCCATTTTGTAGAAATGCTCCATTATTCTGCAGCTCTCACCATAAGTCTTATCTCCAGCGGGGCCTGGATGCCCTTGCAAGCCCTTGGACCCAGGGTCTCCTGGGAACCCAAATTGGCCAGGTTGTCCAATATCCCCTCGATACCCTACAAGTTAAAAAGAAACCCACACATATTATACCATTATATTGGTTAGATGACACAATCAGCCCTTATAAGGTACCATGAATTTATCAGCACTGATACTGTAATTAAACATTCATGATGAGAAAAGCTCTATCACTGGCACAGAGAAGCTATGAAACTCTTAGCCTGGGATTATTAAGTTTGGCTAAGAAGTTATCAACTGGGAATAAAAAGACTTTACATTACATTTACATTTGCATTACACCACTCAAAAGATTTAGGACTGAAAGTGTTTTTTAATCAACATAAGAACTTTACAAGAAATTTACAAATGAGAGGAGGTCATTCGGCCCATCAAGATTGTTTGGGGAGAATTCTCAGAGATGTAGCTCAGAGATTTTAAAATCTTATATACAGAAAAGAACCCAAGTTTTAGCTTGCACTACACTAACATTATACACTATTCCATACTCTTTTCTCAACTCCAGTTTGAAATGTCCTCCCGCTAATGGCCATGAGTTCTCTTATTTGAACTAATATTGAAGTAACTATTTAATTGGACAGCATCCAGACCTGTTAGAATCTTATATACCTGGATCATGTCCCCCCTTAATCTCCTTTGATCAAGGCTGACCAGATTGAGCTCAGCTAACCTCTCCTCATAAGACATTCCTTTTAGCCCTGGAATAATTTTTGTAGCCCTGCATTGAACCCTTTCTAAGGCAGCAATGTCCTTTTTAAGGTAAGGTGACCAGATCTGCACACAATATTCTAGGTGGGGTCGTACCAAGATATGGTATAGTCTTAACATTACTTCCCTTGACTTAACCTCCACAGACCTGGAAATGTAACCGAATATCCTACTAGCCTTTTTAATTGCTTCCCCGCACTGGCGAGAGTGGTACATGGAAGCATTAGCATATACATGTACATCAAGGTCTTTTTCACAATCAGCTTCCCGTATTTCGGTGGCAGCCATAAAGTACTTATGTCTTATATTCCTGTTCCCTACATGGATTACACTTGTCCCCATTAAACTTCATCTGCCAGGTATCAGCCCAGTCACTAATTAGATCAAGATCGCACTGTAGCCTCTGTGCTGCTACATCAGTAACCACCCACCTTGGTGTCATCTGCAAATTTGACGAATTTACTGTATATATTGGTGTCAATACCCCACTATGAACACAGCCCCACAAGACGTTGTGCCTCTAATAACTACTTGCTGCTTCCTATCTTCCCAGTTTTCAATCCAGGCTGCTACACTTCCGAAAATGCCTGTCGCTTTGAGCTTGAGTAGTAGCCTCTTGTGGGGGACAACATCAAAGGCCTTCTGGAAATCTAAGTAGCCTTCTTATCATGAATTTCCCGAGTACAAAGAACTCCAGAGGCACACATTTCAGGTCCAGAAAGTGAAAACCCAGACCAGGATTTTGTTTAAATGTCCTAGTTGAGTATAAAGAATCCCAGTCACATAGTACTCAGCTGGTTGGCTGAAACAAAAACCTATTCAGAATTTTTAATTTTTGAACCTGAAATGTCCACCTCTGAAGAATTCCAGCAGATTTGTTAAACAGGATATACCTTTCCTAAATTTTGGCTAGGCTATGTACCACATCAGCTTCAGTTATACTTATAAAACTGGACAAAACTGGCAGACAAAACTGGATTCAGAATAATCGTTGGTAAGTTACCGATGTTTTCTACAGTGAATACCCGTGCAAAACACCTGCGTGAAGTTGGCCCCCATATGTCTCAGATTTCAACCAAACTGGCCTCAATCATATGTGCCGCATTAGTGGTGGATTGTGCCATTAAAATTTTTGTTTGTGCTGTTTCAGTTTCTGAGATATAAATGTTTGTTTACATGGTGACGTCATCAGCGTGAAGTTGCCCCCACCCCCCCATTTGCGTCCAATTTCCACCAGACCGGTCGCGATCGTGTGCGCGCGTTAGTGCTAGAGTGTAAATAAACAATATCTCTGCACTGAAGCAGCACAAACGATTGCGATCGGTTTGGTCGAAATCAGATGCAAATGGGAGGGGGGCAACCTTACAAACATTAATATCTCAGAAACTAAAGCAGCACAAACAAAGATTTTAATGGCACACTCGAGCACAAACGTGCTCACACGATCGCAACCGGTCTGGTGGAAATCAGACGCAAATGAGGGGCCAACTTCACACCGATGATGTCACCATGTAAACAAACATTAATATCTCAGAAACTAAAGTATTGTAAATGACCTTTGTTTAGTACATCCGTATTCAGCATATTTAGTTCTCATGTTTGGTTTTATTCAGGACTTTTTCTGTGGAGTGATCTCTGGGGTTTTCTTTGCGAATGTCAAGACTTTTATTTTGAATTGCGGCGTTGGTATTTCGGTAGCACGGGCACGACAGATGAGGGGAGAACGCACAGCGTAGTGGCGGTAAAACGAAGCAAAAGGGCGCCTGCTGAACTAAAAGTCGATCTTCCTTTTTTTTTAGCACCTGGCTGACTGGGGCACAAGGTCTGTATGTATTTTGTTCCACTTGTGTAATATTAAATGCCCCTTTGTTGCAGTAACTTAAATTTAAAGTGCTCCTTTACTCACCGAAGGAGATAATCTCGGAGGATATAGCAGTAAATCATAAAAGCAACCGTGCTCTACAGTTTGACTACAGTTGAACTATTTTTTAACTACAGTTGCTCTTGGAAGGTTGAAAATCCACACAAAAAAACCTCTTGCAAGCAGACCACTACCGGAGCAGGGAAAAAAATGTCCTCCCGGCCCCGACTGGCAACCAAGCAAAGCTTTAAGAGCCCTTTCTGTGAAGCGCGATTATCCCCCGCGAGTGTTCAGTGTAGAGATACGCGCACAGATATTCGCAACTTCAACCGCCGATAGGTCCGTGTACACGATGGCCAATGGATTTTCGTTGTATAATGGAAAAACTAAAAATTTGTTTTTGATTTTAAGATCGTGAAACTGAGAAAATGGCCTGTTATCTGATTTTCTTTAGTATGACCATAAACAAGAATTGGGAAATGGAATTTCACCATTGACAGTTTTGTTGTGACCCGGAAATTCTTGCCGCATCCCTGATCGCGATCTAATGGGGAGCCGGACAATATGGAATGTGATTGTCATTGTTTCAATGCCACAGCACTGTCGGCACACAACATTTAACCCATATGTGACATTATGACAGCACTTGGCAACTGTTTCAGCGCCCGCGGAGCAGTGCTTGGGGGCAGTACCTTTCTCAGGGTACCACAGTGGTACTTTTGGGTCAAGGATTCTGACCGGCAACCTTTCCATTACGCAGTCCCTTCCCTAATCACTACGCCATCACTGCCCCATAATGCGCATTACAGTGGGTTTAGTTGCACATGTTGAAATAGATGCAAGGAGCACATTTGGTATGTTATGTCTTTCTACCAGTTAATGAACCATATTTCAAGGTTATGGCACTTGTTTTACTTATTATCATGGTGAACAAATAACATGGTGTTAGAAGCGGCGCCCACAGTGTTCTGTAGCTATTTTTTATTTTTTTAGACCAAGTTACTTTCATTCGCTGAAGTTGTTTTCCCGGCTAAACGACAGTGACCATGGCAGATGGATTCCCGAGACCCGACCTGGTCGTCTTGGTAATATTGCCAAGAACTGGCACATCTTTGAGCAAGAATATGACATTTTCATTGCAGCAGCACACTCAGACAAGCTACCGCAAACAGAGGCTTACATCCTTCTCAACTTGGTGGGACCAGAGGCTATTGAACGTGAATGATCGATTGTATATGCGCCAGAAGTGAGAGAGCCCGACGACAGAGTACAAGTGCTCCTCCTGGCGGAATCGAAAGAGGATCCTGAGTGCCTCAAGAGCAAGTCCTCAAACTAACGTCACGATGGAAAGACACAAGTTCAACTCACGGAATCAAAAGGCTGGTGAGTCAATTGAGTCATATGTCAGTGATCTGAGGAATGTGATTATTACATTCTTTGCTAAAAACAACTTTACACATACACCCCCCAAAAACCTATTTTCAGAGGTGCTAAGAAATTGTAAAAAAAATCACATTATAAACATTTCTTGCCAAGGCTTTTGAGCTTTGGAGGTTATATACATAGGTGTTGGCTACACATTGGTGAATGGGACATTCAGAAATTTTATGTGGTTTGATTGCTAGAGTGTCAGAAGT
>JAODKL010000037.1:16803673-16815052 GCA_026780765.1 Petrocephalus schoutedeni
CTTCTCAGCTGTGCACCAGGCTCCCTCCCTCCCTCGCAATGGTCTCCAAATCCCTGTAAAATAACAATGAAAACAATATGAACAGTTGCCCTCTCTTAAAAATTAGCCATTTACATATTGCAGCAGCCATGATACATATACACAGTAAAATAATTCTTCAGTGAGGGAACGCGTAACGACGCATAAAAACACAAGTATTACTGCCCCGGCATTTTAGCTGTGGAAAGCAATAAATGCGATCCTGTTCCTGTACAGCATTAATATAATTCACAAAGAGAATTTTACTTACTCGTCAGAGTCATCTTCGGCAGGATCCAGTCACTGTTCAAAATGCTGCAGTTCTTCCACACTGTCCCCAGCAATTTAATCCAAATAAATGTTCTCGTCGCTCTCCAGGGCAAGACTTTCCTAGATCTGGCGCAGGGCTTCATCAGCGGACACGTGTGTTGTGTTTGTAGTCGGTCAGTGTAAACACAAGCTTGACATGTGCTCTTATTTATAGGCGTTACACTGGGTGTTTTCACACATTCCTTTATCCAGTAACGACTGCCGGATTCGCTAGCATTCGAATAGCGCGATTTGCAAAAGGAGGGGCGATCAGCGCTGCTTCCCGACTCAGATACTCAGGTCACCCCCCCCTCTACTTTTTTTTCTCTTTGCAAAGTCGTGAAAATATATTTAGTTTGTTCCTATATATTTTTTAAAAGTTCATGGTTTCTGGCGGTCTTTTTAAAATGTTTCTATGGCAACCACTCGCAACGTTATTTAAACGGTTTGGCAAAATTTCTGTTCGGTCCTGCGGGCAGGTCCGCCAACCTCAGAGGGTTAGAGACAAACTAGTTTGTGGTATCAACAATGATAGTTTGAGAAAGGTATTGCTGCATGACAGTGATTTAACACTAGCAAAAGCAATCGCTATTTGTCAAATTCATGACATGACTGAGGAGCACAATAAAGGTGTTGCCTACAGGTAGCCTGTAGCAGCTCCACCTACCTTGGAGCTGCTACAGGCTACCTGGGGGAGGAACCGGCACCCCACCTCCACCCACATGTCAGTTGCACTGCCTGTCTTATTTGGCTCATTCATTTACCTGTGTAATTCAGGAATTCAAATGTTGGGGTTCCTCGTACACCTGGGTCTCCTCGAAAGCCCTTTAATAAAAGAGTACTGAAAGGTCAGTTTAATGCCCCCAATAAGTTGCTGGATGGGCATTTTTCTAGTAGGACTCACCTTTGGTCCCTCTGTTCCAAACAAACCAGGAAGGCCAAGGTCCCCTAGTGATCCCTGAAGAAGATCATCCTCAACAAAGTGTCGTAATTCACACACAGTCATATATTTCAATTAAAATAAAGATACTGAAAGCATACCTTCACTCCATGTTGTCCTTGGCAGCCAGGAGATCCAGAAATACCCTGAGAACACAGGTCACTGTATTTTACTTGTTGCTATTACACATGATGACAACAGTTCATATATTAACTGGTATAATTCTGCGGAAAAAAATCCATTCATCCTCTAACCAATTATCCAACTCGTAGTAACCTGGAGCTTGTTCCAGGTAGCACTGAGCACAAGGCCAAGGTACACCCTTTATGAGATGCCAGTCCATTGCAGGGCACATTCACACACATATACTATGGCTAATTTAGAGACTTGGATTAGTCAAGCTGTATGTCTTTGAACCGCAGGAGGAAACTGGAGCCCTCAGAAAAACCCATGTGACAGAGGTGGGATCTGGATCCCTAATCATGGAGGTATAAGTGCTACCCACTGAATCAATATACTGCACTTCCTGAAAATATTCTGAAGGAATTAAAACTGATTATTGAAACCAAAAAAAGTTTGGATCTTCTCCCATTCAATATTCCTGCAAGTTCAAAAGATCAGCCAAATATTTATATTTAATAGTTATCAAACGATCAATATATTTTACTATAAGGCATTTTCACAACATTACATTGTCTCAAAGCACATTATATTATCCCTGCCCAGTGAGCAAAGGAGAGGTGATAGTGGCAAGAAAAAACTCCCTAGTAGATTGAAAGCTTGGGAGGAGCAAGACTCATAGTAGGAGCCCAACCTCCCTGGGCCTGCAACAATGCTGACAAGTTCAAGTATCTGAGCTGCCCTTCTCCTTGTTAACGCTTTGTGGTGCTGCTTCAGTTTTAGGGTGATCCGTTTCAAAATTTGAAGACTTACAGTTTGTCTCCCCTACATTGTGCCTGCAAAGTTTGAAAAGGATTCGTAAAATACTTTTAGAGTTATTGTATTCACAAGACCAAAGGCATTTGGTACAAAGTGGCACTAGTTCTTTGCTACCATGAGCCAACTTTGGTCAGCTGGCTGGTATGTAAGAGTTTCATTACCTTGTAAATAGTAATATTACTACATATTAACATTGGGGGAATCCTTTTATAGAGGCAGCATGGTACCCAGAAGGCTAAGCAGTTTCAGAAAATGAAAAAGGGGGATCGATGTGGCTGGTATATCAAAACGTAACATCACGTCACATTGTAATTTGTAAACTACTGCTGCTATAGGTACAATATATAACGTGAAATTTATCTTTCCATGTTTATTATCTTCAGTGTACTAATGTCCCTTATTATGTACTGAATTTGCGGAAATTATGGACAAATTGCGAGATTCCGCCACAAATGCCAGGACCTGTGCTGTGGAAATTCAGTACTATGATGCCACTGTCACGTGGCTGAAGTTGGCTACTTATTCGCCAGCTTCTTTTTCACAGGATCCGTGCCGCCTTAGAGGATGCTGTTCTGAAAAAAAATCCTGTAGAGGGCTGTATTAGGATGAATTCACAGACGATTACGTCACCCACGTGATATGGAATTAATCCTTTTACTATCATATTCTGGGATGGTGTAATTGTGGATTAATTCTGATCACCTGTGGATGGATCATCCTGAAATTCCGATCAATCGTCAATGATTCACCCCAACTGCTACTAGACTGCACGAACACGTTAATTACCGATCCCCTGTAAAACCATAAAAAAGGGGCTCATAAAAAGAAGCCAGGATGCTGCTTATCTGTGTTTCAGGAAATAGGGTGGGGGATCGGCATACAGCACCCCATATCGCCTTGAGGGGGGAGCAGGGAGGCGTTGCGCAAACACACCTGGCACCAGGACGCCCATTGTATATTATTGCAAGCAGCATCACTCAGACAAAAGGGGAAATTGGACAATATTGCCTGGGGGGAAGGGGTGAGCCTGGCCAGCTTACCCCCCGCCCACACGCAGCACCAAATTTAGTTTAATTTAATTTAGCTCCCCAGTCCGTGTGTGAAGGTGGGTGATGATAGCACGTCCCAGTGTGTGTATATATATATATATATATATTAGTGCAAAATTATCTTGTATTACTTGTATTAAAGTGTCTTTGAGTGAACCTAAGCGTGCCTGTTTGTTCCTTCGAGAGACCTATATCCCTCTCTCATCCAATTTTAATACAAGGGCACTGTATGGTAAATCGAAGGCTGTGGGAACATCTTCAGCATTTTACTAAGAAAAGGGCAATAATTCAATGTCGCTGGTAACATATGACTATTGGCTCTGAAATTAAACTTTGAATGTGAGTTGTTTGCTGTGTTTGATTTCTCAGATATTATTACTACTACTACTATTATTTTTTGACGATATTTCACAGTACATTTTTCAGTTTAATATAACAAATATTATTCCTATTTCCCTCAAACAAAGCTGTTGGTAGCTACCCAACATGAATCCTATTTTCCTTACAACAAACCTTTTTGATTTAAAACAGTAATTTAGAAATGATCAAGAAATGAATATTCTGGAAGAGAACAGTGAGAACACTGATAAATAAATATTTCACTGTAAACCTGAACTAAATGTAGCCTGCCTCATGATGATCTTCCACTACACAAACATTTGAAAACATCATGTTACTAGCATTTGAAAATGTTGCTGATGTTCTTAGTAGCTTTCTAATGCTTGCAGTTTGTTGAGCCACCCAAATCTCAACTTGTCTTATTCAATCAGGCTCCTCACTTATCACTAAAATCAAGTGATTTTAGCCTGGCCCTAGATGAATAAGATCTCCAAATTACAACTGGAAATGTAGCTTCTTATTCAAATCAATGTGTACAATTGCTCAATATGTAATGTTTTTCAGGTTGAAAACCCATCCAGGCCAGGCTAATTTCAGTGTTTTCTAAAAGAGGAGTATCTCCTATGTACTATGTATTTCATAATAGCCTGGCCAAAGATGAATAAGACTTCAAAATTCCAATTGGAATTGTGGCTTCTTCTTCAAATCAGTGCACAATTGCTCAACGTAAAATTTCCAGCTGTTTCAGGTAAAACACCAATGTGGGCCAGGCTAATTTGAGTTTCCTAACAGATGCATACTGTACCTGCTGTGTACATTTTACATTTCATAATTGCCTGACCCATCATGAATAACACCTCCAAATTCCAAATGGAATTCTGGCTTCTTATTCAATTGAAATTCTCAAAATCTTTTAGTTATAAAAACCAATCCGGGCCAGGCTAGTCTCAGTTCTTTACAGTGACATACCTACTGTGTACCATACATTTCATATTTGCCTGGTTCAAGATCAATAAGATCTCCAAATTGCAATTAGAATACTGACTTCTTATTCAAATGAATTGCTCAGAATGTAAAATCGCCAGTTGATGTTCAGGTACAAAACCAATCCGGGCCAGGCTAGTTTCAGTGTTTCCTTACAGTGGCATATCTGCTGTGTATTATACGCTTCATATTTGAATTCACACCTAAAATCAGTTACAATTGAGGTTGTGGTTTTATGGTTTTTAAATGTTCATAATAGCGATGATACATTTTTACATTCTGATATAATGTCCAGACATTGTCTTGCCTCACATAAAAACAATGTCATCACCTTGGTTTTCCTAGAGCACATTGGTAATCAGGGTGTCCTCGGATAAAAAGCAGGTTGAAAGTTGAGACTGGTCTAGTTTGCTCCAATAAAAATGTATCATTGTAGAATCTCATTTACTGATTCAATGTTTGGCTTCATCAGCATCCCTCCCCCAATATCAGGGAAAGGAAAATGCTCACATGTACCTTATGCTGAAGCAGCAGTCACAAAAAGTTTAATTCTGATAATCTGATACTATTTGGAATGAGAAACAAAATGGGACCTGAGAGCACTGCAGACGTCTTTCTGCTCTTACACCATATGCACCCAGCTATTTCAAAGATGCCTGTCAACACACATGCCTTTGTATTACGTTGTTGATTGGTAATTTGTTTTTTCACAGACTTAACATTTTTAGCACCATATCTTTCTTTTCAAATTATTTACACATGCTGGGAGTGAGCACAGCTGTAACTCTTCCTACCTCCTGTCCGGGTATTCCACAGATCCCCTTATCACCTTTCGGCCCACCAACTGAATGTTTCCCCTAGAAGGCATATAGGTGCTGTTACTCCAGCAAATCCTTTACACATACATACACATATTCTTGTTAGGACTGCATTAGAAAACATATTAGAAGTTTCGCATATTTGAGAATAGTATTATATGTATTAATAATGGTCTATATCAAAGCCCTATTCTATGAAACAGAATACTACTTAGTCGACAAATAGATCATTTATGGGCATTATTTTAATCAGTTTTATTATACTATGAGATTCCTAAATCAGACATTTTTCTGTTGTCATCTGATTGTTCTCAGTAATGCACATAAAAGCCTTTGTAATTTCTTTCTTTTTAAACATGTGAATTATATTATTTGTACTATATTAATAGGCAGAAACGGAAGGGCAATACACAAACATTTAAAAAGACATACCCACATCTTACCCAGATACTATTACCACATACTGTAAAGGCAGAGACTCACAGATTTTCCTTTTTGCCCAGGGCTGCCTATGATACCTCTGTCTCCCTGAAAGTGATACAGGAGTACAGTAAGCCACTTAATGAAATAAGCTATTTGAAAAGAAACACTTATAGGTGGGTAAGGCAGAGCTTGAGCACACTTTTTCCCCTTTCTTGAAGTATTCTTCTGGAGGTTCCACAGTCTCAAATGGTCCTGGAGGTCCTTCTTCCCCTTGCTCTCCCTGACCAAGGCAAAATATGCACAAAGAAGTCACAGTGAAGCATACATACTGAGCATCTCTACACTGTAACTCATAAGCTTTGTTCGCCACTCGCCAACTACAGTGTCTTGAAAAAGTATCCATACCCCTTTTTCACATTTTGCCACCTAACAACCACAAACTTAAATGTTTTACATTGAGATTTTATGTAATAGACCAACACAAAGAAGCACATAATTGTGAAGTGGAACAAAAATGCTGCATGGTTTTCAAATTTTTAAGCAAACAAAAATCTGAAGAGTGCCGTGCATTTGTATTCAGCCCCCTGTACTCTGATACCCCTAAATAAAATCCAGTGCAATCAATTGCCTTCAGAGGTCACCTGATTAGATAATAGTGTAATTCAGTCTCATTATAAATACACCTGTTCTGTGAAGGCCTCAGTGTTTTGTTAGAGAACAGTAGTGAACCAACATCATGAAGACCAACCCTTACGAAAATGAACCATGGTTTTACTATGATTTTTTGAGTTTATGCCTGTGGTTCTATCATGGTTTCACTGCAGTTACCATGCAGTGTTATAAGTAAACCATAGTAGTACCACAGTTACCATGAAGCGCTATAACTAAATCATGGTAATACTATGGGTAGGAGCTTAGTAATCATAATTACCATGAGGTACCATAGTAAAACCATGGTTACTGTAAAAAACCCACACCCAAAAACCAAAAAACCATAGGAAACCGTAGTGAAATTCCATAAGGGAAGAAACTCACCAGGCAGGTCAGAGATAAAGTTGTGGCGAAGTTTAAAGCAGGGTTAGGTTATAAAAAAATCTCTAGCTTTGAACATCTCAAGGAGCACTGCTCAATCCATCATCCAAAAATGGAAAAAGTATGCTACAGCTGCAAACCTACCAAGACATGGCCGTCCACCTAAACTGACAGACCAAGCAAGGAGAGCACTGGTCAGAGAAGCTGCCAAAAGGCCCATGATCACTCTGGAGGAGCTGCAGATGTCCACAGCTCAGCTGGGAGAATCTGTCCACAGGACAACAATAAGTCGTGTACTCCACAAATCTGGTCTATATGGAAGAGAGGCAAGAAGAAAGCCATTGCTGAAAGAAACATAAGTCCCGTTTGCAGTTTGCCACTAGCCATGTAGGTGACACAGCAAACGTGGAAGAATGTGGTCTGGTCAGATGAGACCAAGTTCAACTTTTGGCGTAAATGCAAAGCGCTATGTGTGTCGGAAACGTAGCACTGCTCATCACCATGAACACACCATCCCCACTGTGAAACATGGTGGTGGCAGCATTATGCTGTGGGGATGCTTTTCTTCAACAGGGACAGGGAAGCTGGTCAGAGTTGATGGGGAGATGTATGGGGCTAAATACAGGGCAGTCCTGGAAGAAAACCTGTTGGAAGCTACAAAGGACTTGAGACAGGGAAGGAGATTCACCTTCCAGCAAGACAATGACCCAAAATATACAGCAAGAGCCACAATGGAATGGTTTAGATCAAAGAATATTCATGTGCTAGAATGGCCCAGTCAAAGTCCAGACCTAAATCCCATTGGGCATCTGTGGCAAGACAGCAAAAAAATTGCTGTTTACAGACGCTCTCTATCCAATCTGGCTGAGCTTCAGTTATTTTGCAATGAAGAATGGGCAAAATTTTCAGCCTCTAGATGTACAAAGCTGGTAGAGACATACCCCAAAAGACTTGCAGCTGTAAATGCAGCAAAAGGTGGCTCCACAAAGTACTGACACAGGGGGGCTGAATACAAATGTACGGCACACTTTTCAGATTCTTGTTTGCTTAAAAATTTGAAAACCATGAATCATTTTCATTCCACTTCACAATTATGTACTACTTGTGTTGGTCTATCACATAAAATCTCAATGCAAACATTTAAGTTTCTGGTTGTTAGGCGACAAAATGTGTATGAGGGGTATGAAAACTTTTTCAAGGCACTGTATATATTCCACTATATAAGTAGTGTTGTTTGAATTCTCAGTAAATTTCATTCACTATATATAATACTACAGAATCAGTGCGGGACATACCAAAAAGTAGTGTACAGAAGCTGTACCCTACACTGGTCGACATAATCCATTGTGCTTTGCAGCTGGTAATTTGAGTGTCAGAAGCATACTTGAGAAACTGCTGTCTGAACTGTAATTGTTAACTTTTAAAAAAAAACATAACAGTGCCAGGGCTATTGCTGATTTTAAAATCAAAGTTATTTTGATGTATTTGATAACTGTACATGGGCAACGTGAAATCACAATTAATAAGGTATATTGAAGTTTAGTATAAAAACCATAGTTGGGGTCCCTGCCATGCTTGCATAGGTGGATACAGTACAATCCAGTGTGCGCAGATTTGTGTTGTAAAGTTTTTATTTTTATTTCAACATGTGAAGACATCAAAAATACATAACTAAACATAACAACACTGGTGTCCATGTTCTGGAATTTTTTTAAGTGACAGAGATAATTCAATTCAATTCAATTCAAGATAACAATTAAGAATATCCAGTGCACAGTGTTATGTAGCAGCGTAAAAACCACCTCGTATACAAAATGTATCAACCACTGTCTGCCCTTATTTCGTAGGGGGTGTCCCTGTAGCAAACACTGTGTAGTGAGTGAGTGAGTGACTGAAGAAGTGGACATTTTGAACAACCACCTGTACATGAGATAAGCGCCCTGATTCCCAGATGCATTGCTCACCTGGTCACCTTTTGGGCCAGAAATTGATTTTCCAGTTTCTCCCTGTGCAAAAGAACATACATGGAAAAGACAATAATATACAGGCAGGCAAGAACTCAGGAAGAGAAAAAAGAAGCAGCACAATGTAGAGTAAGAGAAATACACATTTCTGGGCGTGTCAAGCCGATCGGAGCATACTCACAGGTGTGCCCCTTGCTCCGGACGAACCAGGATGGCCCTAGAAGGCAGATGAAGACACAGTCAGAAGAAGCTTAGACTGTGGCTTGTGGGAATGGTTCTGGGAAAACATCTTACTGCATCTCCGTCATCACCACAGGGCCCGCTGAGGCCACAGGTCCCACAACTTCCGATCTTTCCCTGGGTAAAAAAAAAAATATACGAACATAAGAAGTATACAAACGAGAGGAGGTCATTCGGCCCATCAAGCTCGCTTGGGGAGAACTTAATAGCTCAGAGTTGTTAAAATCTTATCTAGCTCTGATTTAAAGGAACCCAAGGATTCAGTTTGCACTACGTTATCAGGAAGACTATTCCATACTCCAAGTACACGCTTTGTAAAGAAGTGCTTTCTTAAATGCACTACTTAAATGCTAATTTCCACCTATGGCTACGAGTTCTTGTATTTGAACTAATGCTGAAGTAACTATTTGGTTGAACAACATCCAAACCGGTTAGAATCTTATAGACCTGGATCATGTCCCCCCTCAGTCTCCTTTGCTCGAGGCTGAACTTTAGCTCGGCTAACCTTTCCTCATATGACATTCCTCTAAGACCAGGACATTATTTATATATATATATATATATATATATATAGTGACAGCTTACTGTACCACCGGCAGTGCAAGTGGCAATAACAGGGTTTTCAAGTCACTGAAAACTTGAAACGTAATTGAATGAATAGAAACTAATTATTTTATTGATTTTTCACCTATTAGTTTATTTTTAATGTGTTTGAAGATTTCACTGTCATGAGCTGAACTAGGTGGCTAAATAAGCACTACTACACAAGTGGTTTTCACTTATGGCTTATGTTTTTGAGAGAGGGCACTTCAGTTTTCGTGATTCCAGACCTGTTTTTCTTATATGAATGAAGATGCGTCATATGGAAGGATTTTGTTTGAAACTGTATTTGGGTTTTATTTATATTTTATTTAATGATAAATAAACGTCATGTAAAATAATAATGGTTTGACAGATGTTTCCTTCAGGTTATCAACTGTGGACCAATCTGTGTGCACATGTGTGCGTGCGTGTGTGTATGCGTGCATGTACTGTATTAGACTATGACTAAAAATGTTTTCATTGACTCCATGTACTATACATTTTTGTCAATTAAATCTGAAGTAGACATAACATACCGTTCAAAGGTGCTTTAGGCAATTGCTTTTGCGCTTGTGAGTGTCCGTTGTTGCCCGTTACCGAAAACAACAGTAGTCGCCCAACATTTTTGGGTTACAGTGGCCTGTGGCCTGTCTTGACTTAAATTGAACTGAAAAATCTATCTCATCTCGCTCTCAGTGAGACACACAAACACCCATATAGGTGAGATCAAGCTTGGGGGGGGCAGAGTGCAGTGTTGGCCAGCAAATAGTGTCCATGGATTATTTGGGGTAAAGGGCCCAAAAGTAAACTACTGACCACAGGATTTTAATCGATGACCTTCTGATCACTGATACAGAGTTCTAGCCCACAGAGCGACACGCTGCACATGAAAATGACAGTATTAACAATGATTTAGGCACACTTTCATGCAAACAAGCACACATGGTTCTATCTTGACCTTCAGGCTTTCAGTGGCACTTGCCCTACATTGTGTGCTCTATGGGAATGTGCACAGATGATGCAGAAGCATGAATGCAAGCAGGAAACGTATTTCAAATGAGACAATAGTTGACACACATGTATCAAAAACAGCTGTTATGTTATATATATAGCCCACAGAATCACAGTCCACAGTTTTCCCTTTTTCGGACCATTCTCTGTAAACCCTAGAGATGGTTGTGCGTGACAATTCCAGAAGATCAGCAGTTTCTGCAATACTCAGACCAGCCCGTCTGGCACCAACAACCATGCCACGTTCAAAGTCACTTAAATCACCTTTCTTCCCGATTCTGAAGCTCGGTTTGAACTGCAGCGGTTCATCTTGACCATGTCAACATGCCTAAATGCATTGAATTGCCACCATGTGATTGGCTGATCAGTAATTTGCGTCAACGAGCAGTTGGACAGGTGTGCCTAATAAAGTTGTCGGTGAGTGTATATACACACACACACACACAGCGGTGGCCAAAATTATTAGAACAATTTGCCTTACATAATGTTCAAGAAATATGCAGATGGTTGCACTGAGCACAACAAATAACAGATGAAGACCTACTGTTTTTATCCACTTTTAGTATTTGGTAAGTCCACCTTTTGCAGCAATTACAGCAGCAGATCTCTCTGGCATAGTGTCAATATATCTCCTGAGGACTTCAACACTAATGTTATCCCATGCCTTCTGCAACTCCAGCCAAAGGCTTTCCTTTAAATGTACAATAGATCTGTCCAGTTTATTTTCCAAC
>JAODKL010000037.1:16875350-16886936 GCA_026780765.1 Petrocephalus schoutedeni
GTAGAGTCTTAAAGCACTTATGTAAGTCGCTCTGGCTAAGGGCGTCTGCCAAATGCTGTAAATGTAAATGTAAATGTCCAACCGGGAGTAGGCCGCAGGGCAGAGCAAGGACACGTTGGAGAAATTGTATCTCTCGGCTGGCCCTGGAAAGCCATTGTATTCCCCCAGTGCAGTTAGAGGAGGTAGCTGGTGAGAGGGTGATCTGGGCATTCCTGCTTAGAGTGCTGTCCCCGCAACCCAACCTTGGGTAAGCAGTGGAAATTGGATGGATAGATTGCTTCTGCTACACAGACATCATGTGTTATCTTTGACCATTTTCTGTTTGACCATTTTCTGGTGTACATATATGATACCACACGTATGCAAAAAATAACAGCAATAGAAAGATTGAGAAATTGTTAAAAATACCACTGAGCACAGCTGGGGCAATAATTAAAAAAAATTATAATTTTACCTATAAGACATCAGCATACTGCCACCACACATAGTGCCATTTATAGTGAGAGAGGTAAAAAGGAACCCAAAAAATCACAGTTTTTAACTCATAATGTACTTGAATCTTGGATCTTAAGATTTCAAAATCTGTCAGACACTAATTATACAATATTTGTGAAATCAATATTTTCCATTACAAAATTATATTACTAAATAATGACCACCTTTGAAAAAAAACGAATGCAAGAAAAAAATTAATAAACATATGGCTTTTTGAGCTCCACCACTCATTGATCTTGAAGCTTATCTTAATATACATTAATATTTAACTCACCTTCATGAGGGTTGCCAGTGATTGTACAGTTGACTGTATTGTGGTGTAATGCCTGGTAGGGACCATGGGCTGCATTGGACCAAAGGGCTGTCGAGGCACCTCAGGACCACCCGGGGAGCGAGGGGACCCTGGACCTTGTGGGGTGTTGACCAGCATCGATCTTTTGGGAGATGATGGGGACGCTGGTTACCCTGGTAAATATATGAAATGTTGCAATTACAAGATACTGTTCCTTCTTGAAGTTCAGCTAACTATCTTACATGAACATGCAGTTCATTCCATTAATAATCTTGACATAATTTGTTTCCCAATAGGCATACAAGGGTGCATTGGCTCTAAAGGAGAACCAGGAAATCAAGGACCGTGTGGGCAAAGTGGGAAGGATGGTAACCCTGGATGTCCTGGCCAACAAGGTGCTTAATTGTATTCTTGAATTATATTGTATTTTAGCTCTACTTGGTGTAAAAAACCACGACCGGCTTACCCTATAGGTGACATGGGTGATCGCCTAGGTTGCCATTTCATTAAGGGAGCAAAACAGCAAGCGAAAAAAATCTGAAAAATTTCCCCTGATTGCATTAACAGGTGGTTAATTACCTGTGATTGCATTTGCAATTTCAATGACCGGCCCTGTATAAAACCATACTTTCATTCATGATTTGAGTACTTGAAGTTGCTAAATTTAAAACATAACCGACTTATACCCATTTTGTCTGTGTTCTGTATTTTATAATTCAAAATTGTACATCATATATCTTTTAGGATGTTTTACAAGGTTGTATTACCCTTTACCTCTTCATTATTAAATCATTCATTATTGTTCATAATAAATATTCTTCAGCAAATCAAACACTACAAAACACTACATTTCAGCCGTAACTGGGCCCTTTGTGTCCTTTGTTCGATTATTTTATAGCAAAATTTTGCTGTAATGTCTGCATATTGATTGGGCTTTTTTGTCACAGGTCCACCAGGGGATCCTGGAGTTGATGGACCCATAGGAAATGTGGGTTTTCCAGGAGCCAATGGCACACCTGGCAAAGCAGGTTTGCCAGGTACCTAGCAGCACTCATACACATGCATTAATGTAAATGAATGACTTCTTCCAAAAGAGCCCATTTAATGTTTATGTATGGTCTTTGATTAAAATAACACTTACTGTTGACATACTATTCTGAAGTCCATTAGTTTTTGGTCAAATGGTTAGCGATGTGTTTGATTATATTCCTAGGATGCAAAGGAACTAAGGGCGATGCTGGTGCTCAGGGCGCCCCTGGCTGTGCCGGAGTGAAGGGTACGCCTGGACCCAAAGGACAAAAAGGTGAACCCAGCCCCCCTGGATTTGGCCAAAAAGGAGCAAGAGGAACAAAGGTATGAGTGTCAGCTTATGTTTGAAAGCCTTATGACACCTACCGTACAACTAGACCAAGCTCAGTGCATTGAAAATGTGTTCCATTTTCTATTTTTTAAGATTATGACATTACCCCATCCCACCTGATACTATATAATTTGACAACATCTAGCCCACTATTGCATTAAAACCAGCACTATACTACACAACTCTCTACCTCCTAACATCATGACTATGGGTGGGGGAAAAATATTGATTTTATGATTAATTGCGATCCTACTTTTGATTTGATATCAGTTCACACAATCCCAAGATCGTCCTAGTTAATTTATGCCTTTTCCCTGTGACTTTGAAAGTATTTTCCCAGTATCAGTCTTCTTATAGTATTGGTGGTGCTACTTTCTCTATAGGAGGGTTGCAACAGTATTGTGCAATCTTGGTGCCTTGTCAGTCAGGGTAGTTGGTGAATGCGAGCTGGTGAATGCGACCTAGTCTATTCAAGTTGGGCTTAAAGCAAACAATTTATAAAGAAAACAGATACAATTGGATATGAAAAGTGTGGATGAAATATTTCGGTGAATTCATGGGCAAGTACAAAGATTGCATGCATATTGCTATATATTGTTTTTCAGAATCTCATTTTTATCATGTAATACTAGCTTAAACAATTACATTGCTTTTCAGTGTTAATGCTACAGTCCCATGCCTGTTATCATTGTTTTTGCACTGTGAATGTGTCTTGAACATAGAATCGAAAAATAGAGTTGAAATGGAATACAACCGGGCACTTGTAAATTGAAATCAAACCATATTGTGAGGTCAGGGCTTATTCCCAGCCATAAAAATACCCATATGTTCCTGAAATAAAAAGATTGTAATTTGTGTTTCGGCACACATGGCATGTGAGTTTTAGACCTTTTCTTTTCAGCTTTTTACTTTTCAGTTGGAAGTATTTTTTGTGCTTTGAAAGAGACAGGTTGGTTTTGTTAAGGAACTATACTCATATGTTCCTGGAAAAAAAAATGGTAGAGAAGTATTTAGCCTTTCTTAAGTCATTTGTTTCCAGTGACTGCATTTGTAAATTTATGTTCCATTTAGAGCTATTTAAACATCTCTCCAAATATGGAAAACTACCATATGGTATTTCATATCTCATTCCAATTGGATTAATATCGAATCGAATACAATTGAATCGTGCCGATTCCCAGGCATAAGTATGGCAATGAATTCCTACATAACACTACACACATTGAAATATCTCAGCATCCGTGCTAAAGATTCACAAGATATTTCCCAAAACCAAATGCTAGCATTGCTAACATTCATCCTCTTTTCCTGTGTTTCTGGGACACTTTTACCCAGGGTGATCCAGGAAAGCAAGGTACTAAGGGAGAGAAAGGGGAAACAGGTGAAGGTGGAATCCTAGGACTTCATGGCCCACATGGTGTTCCTGGACCAAGAGGAAATAAGGGATTCCCAGGAAATAAAGGTACCTTAATGTACAGTAGAAGTAACAGGCAGTAGTATGTGTGTGTGTGAGCGGCTTTGTAATTATTACAGTGTGGTGACCCAATGTCCCCACAATGTGATAAAAACCTGCTACTTTTTACCTTTTTTCCAATTTTTTCAGTCCCCACAAGGATAACCTCAATTATATAAAAATTTGTGTATGCAATCAAAAAAACTAGAAATGCCAATATTTTGTTTAATTACTTATGGTTAAGGTTAGGGCTGGGTAGGGGTTAAGGGTGTCATGATTGGGATCAGGATTATGCCGATAGGAATGAATGGGATAGGAATACATGGACTGTGCTCCTGTGTGTGTGTGTGTATTGTATATATGCTTCAGAAATCAGAAACATTTTAAATTTAAATTAGTTTCATACAATGAAATGAATAATTGAAAAAAAGTAATTCCTCTCATACTAACAAGGCTATATGTTTTTTTTCTAGTTTTTGTTGTTGTTACTGTTACTGTTGTTGTCTTCTCTTATTGCAGGAAGTCCAGGCTTACCAGGAGAGAGGGGGCCAGATGGGAACTGTGGCCTCATTGGGCTCCCCGGGCCTAAAGGCCCTCAGGGTAGGAGAATACAGTGTAACTGAAGAGATGTTTCACCTATTAGCATTGTCTACTACAATTTGTTTTACAAGAATTGCAAATAGGCAAATTCAATTTAAGACTCATTTCAACTGCAAAGTGGAGAACAGATTTCAGTTCCCCCCTTATTATAGAGACAGAGTAGTAGTTGGTTAAATACAGTGACTGAGTCAACAGTAATTTGTCCAGCAGTGTATTGATCCAGTTAATAGATTAAACAACAGAATCATAAGCCCTTGTTTGTCCAATACACAATAGAGAAACAAGTTCCATTCGGATTTGGCGCTTTCATAATCCAGATGTCACTGTGGAATTATTTAATTTTTTTGCTGTCATAGGAAACCCAGGTGCGGCTGGTTATTCAGGACCTCCTGGCCTCAAGGGCCAACAAGGCTGTGATGGCTTCCCTGGTTTTTTGGGAGAGAAGGGGGATTTTGGAGGCAAGTGTGGCATCCCTTATATGTGCCAACACATGGGGAATACAGTGAGGGAAGGCACATTTCAAAAACTTTTCCTGTTCACTCAACAGCTTTTGTAACTGGAGAGCAAGGTACAGATGGACCAAAGGGCCCAAAAGGTGAGCTTGAAATGTGGATCATTTCTCCTGCAGTTACTGACCTGTCTTAGAGACCAGTCTGCTTATGCTAGGTGTGTTTACTTGCTTTGTCTTGCCACTATCAGGTCACAAAGGAGATGTGGGGCCCATAGGCCGCTCTGGGCCTCCTGGTCCCCCTGGAGACTATGGAGAAAAAGGCAACGAAGGACCCCAAGGCCTTGAAGGAAAGGCTGGTTTATCTGGGATAAAAGGAATGTGTTTTGCTGGTCTTAAAGGACAGGAGGGGTTTCGTGGTTTGCCTGGACCCAAAGGTAAGAAGTCGGGGGGAAAGAAATAACTAAATAGCCTCTTTATGTAGGGCTATAAATGTGTGCATATTAGCAGCACATCATTTAATGATTAGTATACTGTACTTATCAGCATACCTGAAGTTCAAATTCTCAGCAGAAGTTAGTTTCCTTAACATTTACATGAACACATTTAGCAGATGCTTTTGTCCAACGCAATGTATAAGTGAGGCAAACATGCATGCTGTCAAGGAGTCAAATAGGCAAATGTCAGTAAATGTCCAGGTACAAGTGAAAGCAGTATTGGAGCAAGAGCTATACATAAACTAACAAAGCAAGATCCGAATAAAATAAATCAGGAACTTGAAGTGCATCATTTAGTGGCTTTAAAGTGGCATCAGGCTAGAAGTTCCAGGAACAGATGGGTCTTAAGGTGTTTCTGGGAGGTGAAGAGGGTCTGCCATGACTTCATGTGGTTTGGCAACTTATTCCACCATCACGGAATCACACAACAGGACCATTTAGAGTGACATTCTAACTGAAGAGTCTTTTGATGGAAATGGGTGCCTGTTCTATGATGGTCCTGCTAATAGAGAGTTGCAGTAGTATAGCTGTGAGGTAACAAGTGCCTGGACTATCTGAGCTACATACTCAGATAGAAATGGCCTGTATGTTATACTGGGTAAACCCGTAAGATCAGGGGAGCACTGTTACCTGCTCAGCCAAGGACAGCTGGCTGTCTATCATTAATGCTAAATCACTGCTTTGATATTTCATTATTTTAACAGTATATTAAATTTACCTTATCTTAAACAACAAAAGTATATACCAAACAAATAATATTTTAAATGTCTGCCAATTTAAAATATCTTTATTTTCATCTGTTTATAATACTGTTTTATTTGGTCTCACCTTGTTTTTTTTTAAATGAATGCAGGACTCATGGGTCCCAAAGGTATGCCGGGGCCTCCCGGGCCAGGGTATAAAGGTGAAAAAGGTGATCCTGGAGAAAAAGGTGCAGTTGGGGAACCTGGAGAGAAAGGAGACGATGGGACCAGAGGCAGACCTGTAAGTCCTATTAGAAACATCCTCAAAGTGACCAACATGCATGTTAACCATTACAAATACAACAGACAAGCAAGCACATAATGCAGTGCCCATTGATATGTTATTTTTCCATTTTTGGTTGTCCATTTGTAGGGAGAAGATGGCTTGCATGGTAATATGGGATCCAATGGTGACTTTGGGCCTCTTGGAGATAAGGGAGATACTGGTAATTAAATAGTTCTTCCAAGTTTAGATTTATTGCATGACATAGTTTACCCATCCATCCATCCATCCATTCTCTACCGCTTGCCCGGGTCAGGACACGGGGGCAGCAGCCTAAGCAGGGAAACCCAGACTTCCCTCTCCCCGGCCACTTCATCCAGCTCTTCCAGGGGAATCCCAAGGCGTTCCCAGGCCAGCCGAGAGACATAATCTCTGCAGCGTGTCCTGGGTCTTCTCCAGGGCCTCCTCCCACTGGGACATGCCCGGAACACCTAAACCGGGGAGGTGTCCAGGAGGCATCCTGCCCAGATGCACAAGCCACCTCATCTGGCTCTTCTCGATGCAGAGGAGCAGTGGCTCTCTGACACAGTTTACTTATTTATTTATTTGACCTGATAAAAATGACTGTATATTGGCTTTTAGGTATAAATGGAAATCCAGGCAATCCAGGACCCATGGGCGAGTCTGGAGCAAAAGGCCAAAAGGGAAAACCAGGTGGAGGCGTCTGTGCCGCACTTACATTAAAAACTTGGCACTGGTCTTTATATCACTGAAATTCTGCAAATCACTACATGACAATAGAACATAGTGGTATGGTTGAGAAGCACTATGCTGTCAGGTTAACGGTCTTCGCTAATGTGGCTTCCTGTTGTAGGTCCATGTGCTATGACAACCAAGATAAATCTCATCAGCGGGGAGCCAGGTCCCAAAGGAGCCCTAGGGATCGAAGGTGGTCAGGGACCTCCAGGGACAAAGGGAAACCTGGGAACATTTGGTAAAGCAGGGCTTTGCCAGCAATATACACATGCCGGACAAAAGAACAGTACACACACTTACACACTAATGTTGTGATGTACTACATGCAAGCCACATCATTTTATGTATTTTAGTACATGAGAAATACAGTATAGAAATTAAAATGATGAAAAATGTATGTAATGGATTGAGGTTGGCATGTCCAGGGTAGGGGATCTTCCCTCAGTCCATGGGCATTAGCTTAATTGTTGTCTTTGAATAGGCCAATATATGACGTGTGAGTGTGACCTTCGAAATGGCATCCCACAGATGCTGTACCCCTGCCTTGTGCCCTTTGTACCCTGTAATCATAACCAGAATTGGCAGTTAGGAGATGGATATATGGGCATATTAATGTATGCTGTCTTTCAAATTCATCTCATGTTGTCATTGTATCTGTTACCTCTTAATTGTCATTTAAAAAAATGGCATCATATATGAAATCCCTGTTACTTTTTGTAGGACATGCTGGACAGAAAGGAAGGACTGGCAAGGCTGGATTTCCAGGACCACAAGGAATATTAGGCCAGAAAGGAGAGACAGGCTTGCCAGGGCCACAAGGTAGTGTTTATACCAGGGGTCTCAAACTCAAATGACCTAGGGGCCACTGGTTATTTGGTGTTCCCCCAAGGTGGCCAAAAAAGTGTCCCCTCTTTTTCAACTTGAAAATATAAATTCACCTAAAAAAACACCTCTTATCAATTAAAGGAAGAATACGCTAGTACAAAGTAGAGATGAAATACAATTAGTAGCATTATGCACTTTTTGCATAAACATTAAAATAATAACATAGCTAATACCTATGCAAACCACCATCTCCTAAGTGTTCATCTATTTACTGAACTTTAGACAAATACAAATAATACTGTGACATTGTAGTTACATTAGAAAATCCATACAGAAGAAGAAAACAAACTGGTCTAAACTATTGTTTCGTGAATATATAAATACAAATGTACACAGAATTCATTCTTAGTAAATGGACATTCAACTAGCTCTGTGGCTAAGGACTAAAAAGTCCTAACCGCCACTAGTACACACACAGCGTTTTTACAAGAGGAGGTAACACTGAAAGGTCCACTTTACTGACAAATTATTAGCAAGTTAGACAAACCATGATGTCTTTCCCCCATTCTAAAGTTCCAACATCATGCAAGGAGTTAAATGTTAACTTACCTGGCATTCGCTTTAAAGTAGTGGGTTGTGGTCACAAAGACGCAAAATACGACTTCCATAAGATTTAGTCTTGGTGGTGAAAGAGCATGAAAAAACAGTTGAAGAAGTGGCAGTTTGTAAATGGACATATTTTCTCAATTTTTCAATTTTTATCTCATTAGGGTTGCCGGGGCCTTCAGGCCCACCAGGCAAGAAGGGTATCCGTGGGCCCCCGGGTGCTTACGTCCCAAGAATTTCCAAAAACAGCTTCATGTTTACTCGACACAGCCAGACAGCTATTGAGCCCAGCTGCCCAGAGAACAGTAATCAGATGTGGTCTGGATTCTCCCTTGTATTTGTCAATGGCAACAACACGGGCCAAGGCCAAGATCTGGGTAAGGGTTCATCAACAAACCACAACGGTGGCTGATTACTGCCAACGCCATACAAATTCTTAAAACACTTTAATCAATTGACAACGCATGTACTCTACATAAGGTGCAGAAAATCAATATAGCCAGGGATGCACATAACTGGTATGCAAGTACGCATTTACCCTTAAAAGCGATACATTCTGCAATCGATTGTTGTAACAGTGCCAATACGTTCGTATTTTATGTTAAAAGAGTATGTATGTCCACAAAAGAAGTACAAATTATTTGCACTGTTACAACAATCTATTTCAGTACGTATCGCTTTCAAAGGTAAATGCGCACTTGTGTACCAGTTATGTACATCCTTGAATATAGCCACGTTGCATATTCGGAAAATGATAATACCCATTTTATATAACACCCATACATTTTCAGAACGTCATATATGATGGCACAGTACCATTTATATCAATGTGTGTTAAAATTTGGGCTCTAGTAAACATTTTGAATAGAGACCAATAGTATTCCTGATTGTAAGCAACTCAGGCAGTTGTATTGAGAAGAAAGGCAAGGAATCATTGTTACTTGGTTAATTAAAACATCACCACACGGCTCTCATGAAGTAAGACCTATTTTTTTTTTATCTGACCATCTATTTACACTACCTTTACATCCCTACATTTGTATGTCTAGATCCATAATCGGGTCATTAAAAACAAGTGAGAACCTTAATCGGGATATTGAATGTAAACGGTCTTATAGCCAGCTACCTTACCTTGGTAAACAGAACGTCTCCCATTTCCTCCAAACGGTCTGTAGAGCTGGGCGATATGGACCAAAACCAATATCTGTGTATTTTTGTACAAAATCGCCATACACGCAGACATGGCACTTTGAAATCTTCGAAGCAGTTCTGGTACATTTTAAACAACTGATGTTTAATGACATTATGAAATGCCACCTACCTGTAATTGGTCATGCTGGGTGAGAGAAGTCTGATGGAGCTTTGGGGTTTCTACTATAAAAAAACAAAAGGGGGATTCCTGTGTCCACTGCCCTAAATCCCTATTTGTTTAAGGCTATACAGGGATATTATCTATTGTCTATATCTGTTAGAGAAATTACTGAATCATAGATTAATTGTGTGTGTGTTTTTATGGGGAGAAAGAACAAAATATAAGATGCAATAACATTCTCACCTAACAAATGTCTTAGCTATTCAAGCAGTTTATTTCTTATATTTTTATGTCAGTTTTATAAAATAGACCACACTTAAATGTCCTTAACATGAAAGTAGTCTTCCATGCTTAGAAGATGATAACTCCACACACCTGCAGACAGTTTAAAGTCGATATTCAACAGATTTTCACCATTTACCGCTCCATTATCTTACATCCAAGTCCATATCTTATTCCATTATCTTAGATTCAATTCCCTATTTTTTGCCTGTATTGTCTCCTCAGGTGCTCTTGGAAGCTGCCTCCCCCTGTTCTCCACTATGCCTTTCCTGTTTTGCAACCCTAACAGCACTTGTCACTATGCCTCTCACAACGACTTCTCCTATTGGCTGTCCACGGATGAGGCAATGCCTGACAATATGGGGCTCATCTCTGCACATCTTCTGAGGCCATACATCAGCAGGTAAAACTATTGTCTTGGTTTATCGAGATTTCTGTGACATCTCTTGGGTACCAGGTTGTGTTACAGATGAATAACAATGTCATAAAAAATCTATTTGCAAATTTGTATTACATGGTTTTTAGATTCCTGTTGATGTACTTTGTATTTTGCTAGAGAAAAGCAAATACAAAATCAGGGCAATTCAGTAAGATAGAAAATTTCTAACAGTTAAACTTCTAAAAGTTCTATTATTAAAATTTGTTATTAGTTATTTCATAAGTACAGTATATAGTATGAAAATCCCTTTTAAAGAAACCCTTGTTTTCATGGAGTATCCTATATTTTTATGTTTGTAAGATATGTTTAATTTTTTTGGATTTGTGTGCATTTTTGATAGACTTGAGATGCAATCTTAATATATTTGCGTAATTCCAGAATTTAAAGTGCTGTACTTACACTGCCTGGCCAAAAAAACTGTTGCACACTTTAATATTTCATTGAACCACCTTTAGCTTTGCTCATGGTGTACATTCGTCATGGCATTGTTTCCACGTGCTTATGCAAAATCAAGGCATTTGATCAATCCATTTTTCATTCAGATTTGCATACATTTTTTGATCTTGTATTGATGACAGGTGAGTTGAACCACTCTGTAAAATCTTCTTCAGCACATCCCACAGACTTTCAGTGGGGTTAAGGTCAAGACTCTGTGGAGGCCAATTCATGTGTGAAAGTGATTCCTCATGTTCCCTGAACCACTCTTTCACAAATAAAGCCCAATGAATCTTGGAATTCTCATCCTGGAATATTGCCATGCCATTAGGAAAGAAGGTTCTTAAGTACTTGCTGATTTAAATTCAAATGGCTTTTGGCCAGGCAGTATATGTTGGTGGAATTTAACCCAGCTGAATTTGCATGTATACAGTTTTTGACAGTTCTTTGGAGTTCCCCCAAGCCCCATTTTGGGCACAAATACATGAGAAAGTATTTTGTTACAAATTAGGGATGTAAGGATACACTCAACTCATGATTCGATGCAATTCACAATTCTGGGCTCATGATACGATTTTCTCACATTTTGGGGGTTTTTCCACCACACGAAGTTTGGTACTTTCGGTACCTTCGGTACTTTTGGTACTTCCTTGTGTTGGTTTTCCACTGGCTGGTACCCGCTCCAAATGACATCATCAGTAACCACCCATTAATGACACCACCAGTTTGGTACTTCTTTTGCTTTGGTTTTCCACTGCCGTAAAAACTGTTACCGGCGCTGAGTAAAAGCACAACGTGAGGCGGGGCATTTTGTACTGAA
>JAODKL010000037.1:16888333-16900150 GCA_026780765.1 Petrocephalus schoutedeni
ATTTTTCGAGAAACGGGAGCGTGCATGTCGTCACTTCCGGCCTCGAAAACTCGGTTTCTGACTCGGATTCCGACCTCTAGGGTATAATGGAACGCACGATCAGTTTGCTCAAATTGGTCTGGTGTGTGCTCATAGGTTTTAGTAAGATAGGTAATAAAATCCGGCTTACTTACTATGGCAATCCTGAGAAACCTTGATGGGTCTTCACTAAGGAAATATGGTAATCCTCTTAAAGTGACAGCCCTTTTCATTCTGTTGGAATTCTTCAAAGACAGAGCACATCATTTAGGACACATGCCACTTAAAAATGGTTACAAAAAAATAATAATATAGTAATGAAAAGTAAAGTTTGAGCACTTACACTATCCTCGAGCTTGCATAGGACATTCTTAAGCTCTGGAAATCTCTCCGTCTTGGCCCGATAGAGAATCAATAACCGAGGCAACTGTTGGTCCAGCCCAGTAAAAAAGGATTCTGTCAAGTGAGCTGAGGTGATCCGATTTAATTCAACTTCAATCTTGCAAAAATGAAAGGAAAACAGACAAACACTATTTTCAGCTGGATCTGCACAAAGACCTAGCCCATCTTGCAGCCAGAGAACACAATGGCATTTTGAAAGACGACATGCAACTTTTTGTCTGTAACTTGAGTCCAGACATGGCAACCCAGATGGGTAAGAAAGGTGGTAAGACAATGTTAACAATTTATCCAACTTAATTAGGAAATAAGCATTACTGTTACCCCCAAATCCAAAATTAAAACTAGCCTGTAACCCTGATTAAAGACACTTACCTGTTGCTCTGTAAATAAAGCTGGCCACTTAATCTTCACCTCTGCCACAGATGGCTCTTCTTCCACAATTTGTTTTCTCCGCAAGGAGAAAGTGCTGACCATCATTTCTTCAATTTTCTTCATATCTGATATCTTCTTCTTCATCTCTCAAATAATCTGCAATCTCTCTTCTTTCATGGCATCTTCAGTTCTTCCCTTAGGGAAGTCTGGAAGAAAGTTGACTTCAGCTTTTTTAGCTTTCTTGAGTTTCTGTTTAGGTCCTGAGGAGCGGCTGTTAACTTGAAGTTCAGAGCATCCAGCCATACAAAGCTTGTTCCTGTAGTTTCCCATTTCGAATTTCAAGCTGAATTTCCAGCAGTACCAACCCTTGGAAGACCCAGGTTCCTGAAGGCAAAGATGTTTCTTGATGAGACTTTGTGCAACAATGTCGTATTCCTCTCGTGATGGGTAGGCAGTGTATGAGTAAATTGTTTCCGCCAGCTTGTCAAAAATTTCACTTTTAGTGTCTTTCCTTATATTCAGCAAAGTTCCATCTTTCTGGTAGGCTTCATTGCCTCTTTTAAGCTGCAACTCTACATCATATGAAAATTTGGTATCTCAAATACCTCAGGCCAAGGCTGTCATCTGGTGGAAAGGTCTTCATGAGAAGATGTGATGGCCAAACTTGCAGTGTCCAGTGGTGAATCTGTGTGGTATGACTCAGTTGCATTCTTGACAGTTACCTTCAATGATGCCCTTCCTTCAGGAAGATCAGACAAGTTTGTCAAGTTGCACAGCTCATTATCAAAGTCCCTAACTTCATACTGGACTATCGGGTTATCTTCCACTCCAAGCTTACATTTCAGTAATGAGAAGAATTCCTCAAGTGTCTCTGGCAAATTATCAGTTTGTATCTTCCTGATGTCATCCTTGTTGAAAATGACAGCATACTGGGCACTGGAATAACAAAATAGTTTTAAAATATTATAGTAATAGCAACAGTACTGTACTTTTTGAAGAAAACAGAGGTGCATCTCACCTTATACACACACAAGGAAATCTTCAGTAAGAGCACAACAAAGCCAATCTTTAGAGCTCTGCTATGAAGCTGGGAATGAGGAAAACATGTAAATGGCAATGCAAGATACAAAGTGATTTCAATGTAATTGTCATACTACTGTATAGTTCTCTTCTAATTAAAACCTAATAAAAGTATGATCACCCTTAATTCTACATACTACTTTTTAAATGAGCGACAACAGTGGCATGTTAACATTGTGCAAGAGACATTTCTGTAATTCTACAATTAACCCACTTCAATCCAGCAGAAATGCTTTAGGACAGACCAGAAGTTTCTCTTGAACCATATAAGCCGACAGGGGGAAGTAGTCATTGAGTTCTTCTGGTTGGAATACAAGCAGTTTAGCAGAGGGATTTTTGCAGACCTCGAAGCATCGCAAGTGCTCAATGTACCAGGATGTATATGGTTCCACAATGAAAAAGGGGTTGTTTTCAACAATTAGAACATGGACAATCTTCCCAAAATCAGGAAGTCCACCTGTGCTCCCAGATGATAAAAACATGCCTTGGGTGTACTGAGTTCCATGTAGAAAGACAGTTTTTGTGAGCGCAACAGCAGTCACATTTCTAAATTTCCTCCTGATAGTGTCTTTTACAGAGGGGCCCAAACTGTCGGGGGAAATGGTTGATACTTTTCCAACTTCCAGTGCTGGTTTGAACACGTCTGGCATGCCCATGTAGTATGCCAGCTGAAGCTAATGCCTAGAGGCTAAAGTTAGCAGTACATTTTTGAAGTTCTTAACATCATGAACAGTCGACTTAAAAAAAACTGTGCTTGGCCTCAAATCTAAAAGTCCAACAGTTCGACAAAGGTCCAAAACAGCGAGTGAGATGGGGGTAATGCTCCAAGTAATGATGTTTTGGTTTTAACTTAAACTCAGGAAACACCTCTTGAAGGAGTTGCCGGTGTTCGAAAATTCTGGTTTCAAGATAACACAACTTTTCCTCTGTGAATGTAGATGATGCTAGAATTTCTACAATGTCTTTAATATCCAAGATGATTTCCCAAATCCTATCATTCTCTAGAATTTTACTGCCAACGAGCAAAGGTAACAACCTTAAAAGTGACCAATTTTCATGCCCGTTCCCACCAATTGTTCTTTTAGATTGAAAAGTCTTTGGAATGGTATGCGGCCTATTTGTCTTATCTGAGAATTTATAGGGAGAATGCCTAATAGAGGTATTCAGTTCCTCTAAGGTAAAGTATTTTTTGTCAATCAAAGACTTTAAACACAAACACAATTCGACAGGCACGATTCCTTCCAATAAATCGTGTAACAAGTCAGGTGGAAAACCTGTTATGCAGTGAAAGTAGGTTAGCTTGTTAGGACACAATCTGCTTTTACTCCATCAACAACAGCCTTGTTCTCTTTTACTCTTTGAACAACTTCAGTGTGTAATAGTTTTGTTCTCAGTGGAAACAAACCATCCCTTGCAGAGGTAGTCTGAATAGCATCATGGCTGGCAAAACAAAATCTACAGAATTTATCAACATTAAATGACTCTTGAAAGCCAGCCAAAGAATGTGCACCTAAATTGTCTGATGACACATACAAGACTGAGCCTTTGATGAAAGAACCTAACCTATCAATGTAAAAGCCCTGATTTTCAAGTGTACAAAGCTCCTTTAGAAGTAGTTCAACAACTGGTTCAATCCCAAACTTTTTTACATCATTACTGTTGCTCAGAACTGCAAGGTATATATTGGCTAAGGTTGATCTGTATCTGGCAGGCAAATCTGCAAGTAACAGTAATTTTGTATTTTTTTCTTGACGTTCCTAAAGGGTTACATATTTCAAATTCATCAACATATAATACATATAAGTCTTCACCTCCTGAAAAGAGTGGGCTCTGTCTGTAGTACAGGCCGTCACTAAATGATTTGTAGTCATCAGACTGTCAATTACATCCCCATTCAATAACTTTGGTAAAAGAATTGAAATTGGGACATACACAAATGTTCTCTTGTGCAGATCATCTAATACATATTCAAATGGCTCAATAACTTCAAAGCTACTCTTGTATGATAACTGCCTTCTGTATTCAGTTCCTAGAGGGCCACGATCTGAAAGACTGCTGAGAGGATTGGCTTTCTTTAGTGCTTCAGTAACTAAATTGAGAGTAGCATCTTCAATATTTATGTTGTGTTCTTCAATAACTTCTTCTACTGTAGTTTTTGAAAGTTTACCAGCTAAAATACCAGTTTCATGAAATCCATCAACAATTTCCTGTGCTAGCCCACCTGAAGAACACCACAGACCACCTGCTCGATCCCCTGCAGTTCGTCTACCGGTCAAACAGGTCAGTAGATGACTCAGTCAACATGGGACTGCACTTGATCCTGAATCACCCTAACTATCCAGGGGCTTATGCACGAATTCTGTTTGTGGATTTCAGCTCAGCCTTTAATACTATCATCCCCGAAATCCTCTCCAAAGTCTCACAACTCACGTTTCCCACGCCATCTGCAAGTAGATCACCAGCTTCCTAACAGACAGGAAGCAGCATATGAGGCTGGGGAATGTGTCTTCTGGTACATGGACAGTCAGCACTGGTGCTCCCCAGGGTTGTGTTCTCTCCCCACTGCTCTTCTCCCTTTATATGAATGACTGCACCTCCAGTGACCCAACAGTCAAGTTCCTAAAGTATGCAGATGACACTACAGTCATCGGACTTATCCAGGATGGTGACGAGTCTGCATATCGGCGGGAGGTTGACCGGCTGGTGTTCTGGTGCAGTCAGAACAACCTTGACCTTAACACGCTCAAGACTGTGGAGATGACAGTGGACTTTAGGAGATACCGCCAGGCACTTCTTCTGCTCACTATATTCAACAGCCCTGTGGCAACGGTGGAGACCTTCAAGTTTCTGGGAACAACCATTTCCCAAGACTTGAAGTGGTAGTCCAACGTCAACTCCGTACTCAAAAAGGCCCAGCATAGGATGTACTTCCTGCGGCAACTAAGGAGGTATGGTCTGCCACCGGAGCTGCTGTACCAGTTCTACTCTGCAGTCATTGAGTCTGTCCTTTGCTCATCAATCACAGTGTGGTTTGGAGCAACGACTAAACATGACCAAAGGAGACTGCAGTGAACAGTGAGGGCAGCGGAAAAAATCATCGGTGCCCCCCTGCCCTCCATCCTGGACTTGTACCACTCTAGGACTAGGAAACGGGCAGAGAAAATCTTTGCAGATCTGTCACACCCTGGACACAATCTTTTCCAGCTCCTCCCCTCTGGCAGGCGCTACAGAACTCTGTACACAAAAACCACCAGACATAGGAGCAGTTTCTTCCCTCAGGCCATCACCCTCATAAACAGCTAAGCTATATCATCTGCCTGTCAATTTTCCCCTTTAAACTGTTTGCACTCATCCGCCTCTTATGCTTGGCACAGTGGGTTACCCATGTGTGTATATATATTTACATATATGTGTGTATTTGTGTGTATATTTATATTTAATTATTTTTTCTTTTGTATAGTGTAATTTATTGTCTGGGTATTGTTATTGTTTGTATACTGTTATGCATTGTCTATGTACTAGGGAGTTCCAAGCAACCGAAAGCTAATTCCTTGTGTGTCCCAGCACACTTGGCAAATAAAGCTGATTCCGATTCTGAAATGAAGCAGGTGGACTGGAGCAAGAACATATGGAATTGCTCATCACTGCCCTCTCGTGGCCATATTGGGATATGATGTGCCCCTTGGCTGCCAGCCCAGCCAAGCAATTAGGTTTCTCACCAAACCAGAAGATGAGTGAAAATGTGTTACAGAAAGGGACACATAAAGGGGGAAAAGAAAAACATGTTTTGAACAAAACTTAATGTATTGTATGTTAGATGTCATTGGGAAATACTGTTGCCATGAACATGAATGTTGTCTGCAAAAATGCCGTGATAGGTGTCACACATCAAAGTACCTGCCACATGAATGGCTGGACCCAGGCTTTCCCAACAGAACAATGCCCAGAGCATCACGCTTCCCCCACTGGCTTGTCTACTTCCTACAGTGCATCCTGGTGCCATTTGTTCCCCAGGTAAAAAGCACCCACACTCCCACCTGTCCACATGATGTAAAAGGAAACAGGACTCATCAAAGCAGGCAAACATCTTCTATTGGTCCAAGGTCCAGTTCTGAAGATCGCGTGCCCATTGCTGGCACTTTTGCTGGTGGAAAGGGTAAACATGGGCACTCTAACCAGTCTGCAATTATGCAGCATTGTGCAATGCACTGTTTTATGAGACAGCCATATCATGTACAATATTCAAATTTCAGTTTCCAATACAGCATCCCTTCTCTCCCTCTGTACCAGATGAGACAGCCTCCATTGCCTGACAATCTGTCGCTGATTCCTCGTTTTTTCCTCCTCTGTTCAATGTCAGTAGGTACTCCCCACCACTGACCAGGAGCAGCCCACAAACTTGCCATTTCAGAGACCATATACCACGCCCATGACAATTTGTCCCTTGTTAAAGTCACTGAGATCTCTCATCTGCTATGAAAACTGATTGTTCACTTGCCATTTAATATGTGCCAGATTTTAATTAGTGCAGTGTTCTGAGATAATCACCATTATTTGCATCATCTGTGGGTGGTCAAAATGTTTTGGCTCTTTGGGGGGGTATATATAAATGCAAAAAAAATAACTACAATCTTAGCGGGGAGATTCCACAGCCTAGCCCTTAGGGCTGGGTTTAAAAAATCATTTTCTTGATTCAAATCTTCATTTGCATGATTGGACACTGATTCATAAAATCCCAGGAACATTTTTTAAATATATGCCATTTACAGTCTATGGCCTTGTCCCGTGGATGTGTGACTCTTTGACTCAGTTATTCTCATGCGACTATCAAGCCTAAAGGCAAAGATCTGGATGTCATCATCCAAATGCGCAATCAGCAAAAATGTCTGATCTGAAACATATTGGTCATGTTAAATAAAAAGTTAATTAATCCAGCTGATTTGGGGTCAATTCTTAATGCACATAATTACATTTTTAATAATGCACCAGGTTAGAGGGTTGCTTGTACAAGTTACAGCATTAGTTCTCTGAGAATCTCAAACAAAATTGGTTTTGTTTTGTAAATATCCCAGAATCAATACTGAATCAAATCAAAAACTGAATCGATTTGGGACCTTGTGATTTGTAATTGAATCCATTCAGAAAATCAGTAGCAATACCAGCCCTCAACGCCAAGAAGACTAAGGGGCTCATTGTGGACACACCCCCATTCACAACAATGGGACTGAGGTAGCGCATAGCAGCATCTTTACCGCCTGAAGAGACTGATCAAAGCCTATCTGTCACCTCAGAGTAGTTTCTCTGTCAGCAACCAGAAGGCCCTGTAGTGGGTGTATCTTCTCTACAGCTGTCTCCCTATTTAACTCTGAACCCTGCTGATAATCTTCATCCAATCCCACCCAAAACCATGCATTGTACACTTCCCTTCTCCCTTTCATAATTATGAAGGTGTGCAACCTCTCCCCTAAGGTAGGTATTTAGGTATATAGGTATTTTCATTATAGATGCTGTATAAACAATATTTTATTATTAAATCTTATACTTCATTATTATATCATGTATATACCACTAAATACATTTACTAATTATCACACTATTTTGCACTTTCATATTAGATGCCAAGAAACATTTCATTGTATGAGAACTCAGAGCACATTCAGTAAAGTTGAATCTAATTTAATCTAAACTATAGAAATTAGGGAAACATGTTACAAAGTTGATCTTACTTAAAGGAATCTAGGAAACCGATTGTCTTGAAAAAGTTAAGCAAATATAACTACTATTTTCAAGTTGTTTACTTTGTCTACTATTTAGGTTTACGTAAAAGATAGCTGTAGTCAATTTAAATGGGTTGTTCCTGCTTTAAATAGTATGTAAATTTATGTTGTCATTTCTAAGTATTGAAAACTTATACAACCTAAGTTAATGTGACTTAACAAAACAGTTCTGTTTACTTAGTAGATTTTTGGAAACCGATTGCCTTAGAAAAATAAAGTAAGCACGACAAAGAATTATTAGTAAGCAGTTTTTATTTGAACAAAATACCATTCTGAGCACCTCAAACCATAATAAAAGAGTCACAAAATTTTTTTTAAATAAAACATCCACATTTAAACCAGTTAAAATATATATATATATAAAAAAAAAATGTAGTCAATCTTTGTTCGTGACACTGAAGAATGGCTCCTATGGCACATGGACTTAAACACAAAAGTTCAATCATGCTTAATAGTTTCCACTATAATTTTAAGTGCTTTGGCTTTTTATTAACAAAACATGACATGGTGGCTGATAACACTGATGACTTTAGTTAACATTTTGCAAGTGCAACCCAACTACATCAGAACCTAACAGCTATGATTACCAGGAAACTAGGAAACTAGGAAGAGAATACAGTGAATCTTTAAAAAAAACATTTTCATTAAGACATTCATACTATAACATAACTGGTCATCTTTTACAGTGAAAAGTATAATTTCCATTTAAAAAAAGAATAGAAATCAACCAATTTTTCTACTGTCATGTAGGTGTCAAATAATTTATCGCCACTTTATGGATAGTGTGTCCCACAAATAAAATCAGCTGAAACAAGACAAAAAATACAAACTCAAAATGCAAAATAGCAGTTTTGCTGGCTTTACAACTCAAAAGTTACAACACTAAATCAGGTTTTTACTTACACTTAAGCTGATTTTGGTTAGATGGCCTTAAAAATCTGTAACTGACTGTAAATGTCAATAAGACCCTGACTGTGGCATCAAGATGCAAATATGTTGAACACTCCAACCAAGAACCTTACAATGTGCTATCTGACTACAGCAAAAGTGCATTTTTCAAGCTCTGACGTGTTGGGCTCAGGTTACCTACTCCCAGGTTCAGCATCACCCTCTGAATGAAGTCAAAGGTGTTTTTCAGTCTTTTGGGATAGTCCAAATGAAGGTTATATATCAGTTCAAAAGTCAGGCAAATAACTTGAGCATAGCATTCAATGTCATCCATAATGACATTACCTTCCAGTATGATACCAATGTTGGATGGCTGAAGGTGCAGGGCATTTGGACCTGGTTGCTGGCTGTCTTCAGGTATAAAAGTCAATATTTCAATAGGAATCTGGGTGAAATTTGTGATGGCATCGGAATCCTGCAGACAAAAAGAAAGGTTATAAATATGGTCAAATGTACCCTTGCAAAAGCTTTCACTGTGTAAAACCTAAAGTGATATGGATTTATGTAATACTTACAAAACAGACTGAAGAAATCTCTGCCATCATCCCCGAGAAAAACTGGTAGACAACGCAGGACAGCTTTCCGCATCGCTACAACATCAGGGGTCTACAAAAAGGGAAAAATTAAACCAAGAATAAACATTTTCTCAAAATAAATAAACTGAAAAATGTGCTTTTCCTTAAACGATGAAAAAGCACAAGGGGGGTGGGTGTTTTTCTATGGTTTATGATCAAATCCCAAAAAAAAAAAAAACGTGATGAAACACAGAACTGATCTGCTAAAAGTACTACTGTCTTGTTTAGCTTACTTTTTCCATTGGGCATCCATTGTTTTCAAAAGACTATTAAAAATGTAGATAACCTATTACACAGCGCAAGTAATCCATGTGCTTTTCGTTTTTGGAAAACAATTGAGTTCTATGGCAATTCATGGTCAATAACTCTCCTAATTCTAAAAACTGCTTACCTTCATTTCAACCTGGGCAAGGATCACTCCAAGTGTCCTGCCAACAATTCCTTTCTTGGATTTGAAGATCTCAAGGAACCGTGGGATGTGGCGATCCAAGGACTCAAAAAAGTCTTGCTCTACTTATCACCCTTGTGAACTCTGCAAAAAACAACAAATACAGCCATAATTTGTTTTGCACCACATTAAAAGATGACAGCAGTATTTTGGTAGAAACAATATGATCAAATTTCTGTAATTTGTATGAATTATTTTATTTAAATCAAATACATGTTAACATGCTGACTCAAGTGCTGCATTTGGTGTCCTTTTCTTCATTTCATATTCCAGCAACTGTCTGGAGCTTTCTAGTGCACTTGGGCAGGAAGTTTGTCTCACTTCTTCTGGGTTTCTTCAGGTTTTTTGCTGGTGGCTTTCCATCTGGAGTTACTATTGACTGACACATCTGTCATTCCACATTTGCGAAGTAAGCTCTTCCACCTGCTGCAGGACTGCCGGGATTGCTGCACTGAGAGTGGTGTTGTGCTGCAGCGATTGTTTGGGAATGTTTTGAAGGTGTATTTGAGTATGTTTCTTGTGTGCTAAAACTTTACGTGGGTGGCTGTTTTATTATTATTTTTTCTTATTTCGGTCGGCGTGAGTGCTTGTCTGTACTGTCTTTTAATTAACAGCGCGACTGTTACCGACAGTGAGTTGCGGGTGACGCGTGAGCGGCGTTTTCCGTCTGCGTTTAATTTCGTAACAAACACCCGCGGGGCGATAATATCTAATAATATCTAACAATAAAGGACAGCTGCTCCTCAGTTTTGCTCAGTCGCCAGTCGGGGTCGGGAGGACATTTTCCACTTTTTTCCCGCCCCGGCAGTAGCCTGCTGTGGGAGGGGTTTTGTGGTTTTTCGACCTCCCAAGAGCAACTTCGATTCGCTTTGCTTTAGTTCATACGTAGTTCAGGCGGAAGTTCTTTTGGTAAGTAGTAGTAAATTTATCGGATTTAAAATTTAAATAAAAATAATAATTCAGTTCTGTTTTAACATAAGTAATAACTTGGTATTTTATAGTACTCTGCACTTTATTGTATTAACTTTACGTTAAATAATCTATTTAAAGTTAAATACTCTATATAAATTTACTGGGCCAGGAGAAAGGAGAGATAGTGAGATAGTTAATTATGTGGCCTGCTCAGTGTTGCCTTTGCAAGATGTTTGCTCTTCTGGACGTTTGTGTCCAGTCGGACTTCATCTGCAAGCGATGCAAGTTAGTGGACTCACTCATGGTCAAGGTTTGTGACCCTGAAGAGCAACTGGCTCTCATCCAATGCAACAGTGAGTTAGAGGAGATGCGCCATTTAGGGAGATGGTGTGTACGCCTTTAGCGGGGAAGTGGGAGAATGAAGAGCAGAGAGGTAGAGAGAGCTGAGTGACCATAGGTCGTTGACGCGTTAAAGAGGCGGCATCACCTGAAGCGACTGTGTTAGACAGGTTTCAGATGCTTCCAGCTTTAGAGCCGAAAGGGACTGGGGAGGCAGGTGGGCCCTTGGGCACTGAGAAGCCCCCTCCACCCAGGAAGAGGGAGGTTGTGCTAGTGGAGGATTCAGTTATTAGGGGTGTAGACAGTTATGTGTGCACGCGTGATAGACGGTCCCATACGGACGTGTCTTGCCTGCCTGGTGCCCAGGTAGGGGACCTTCCAGATCGTGTGGACAGGAAGGTCCAGTGGTCGTGGTGCAGGGGAACCAGTGTCTTGGGGAGGCGTATGTGTATAGTACTTGAGGAATGTTTAAACTAGGGACTGGGGGGGCAGGGAGGTTAGTTAAGAATATAAGTGGGGGGAAACGGAGAGCCCCTAACAATCATATTATAAGTGGGCATCGTAATAGGCCTACTCTTTGTTTTCTGTATTTAAACGCCAGGAGTATTAGGAACCAAACTCATGATTTAGAGGCTTTTATCTCATCGGACACTTATGACATTATAGGAATAACCGAAACATGGTTGAGTTAAAAGGATGGACAACAGTATAATATGGATGGTTACACATTGTTCCATAAAGACCGGATAGACAAAAAGGGAGGTGGTGTTGCAGTATATGTAAAGGAAACTTGCAGGCTGATGTAAGTAAAACTACGGAAGCCATATGGGTAAAATTAGATGCTAAAAACTCAAATAGCCTAATTGTCAGTGTTTGTTACAGAGCACCTAATGTAGCTGCTGAGGAAAGCAGATTGTTATACAGTGATATTAGGATTATGAGCAAT
>JAODKL010000037.1:16949411-16961822 GCA_026780765.1 Petrocephalus schoutedeni
GTCTGTGTTGCTCCCTTTGTGCCTGTTTTGTGTTTCTGTCCTGTTCCCTGTGCCCCGTTGATGTTGTGCTTTGTTTTTTAGGTCCTGTGTCCACGGTCTCGCCCCCTCGCCCGCTCTTGGCACACCCGGTGTGCGCGCCTTAGCGGGGGGGGTTCTGTCACGGCCTTCCGTCCGGTCCTCCTGTGTGCCACGCCCCTCGCTGCCCTTGTGTGAATCCTAGCGTCTGCCCCAGCCCTGTCTGGTTATGTTCGCCCGTTACCCACAAGACGTAACAATGTGTAACCAATCAAAATTACTATTTGTTCAGTCACGTCTTTTGATCTGGGAAGGTGAATCACCCCTCATGACAAGCAATGACAGAAAATTATGCAAGTCAACCTAATACAATGTCCAGGAAGCCAACTTGCTTGTCTAACTGCTGTTTTGTGGCTGGCCATGAACCCCATGGATCACCTCAGTAATGAACAATTCATAAAGAAATACAGGCTGGAGTGTATCATTTGGATGGTGCATGGATGAATTTGCTGGTGGCTGGTTATTGGGAATTAGTGAATACCTGCTAACTCCAGTGTTGAACCCCCAAACCATGGCTGAGGAGAGGTATAACACCACACACCAAAGAACACACACTGCTGTAGAGTGTGCTTTGGTCATGTGGAAGATTCAGGTGACTACACATGTCTAAAATTTCCCCCTGAATGTTGCAAAACTGTTTTTGTGTGTATTTTGCTGCACAGCATTACAGTAATTATTAAATTAAAATGTATATATCTTTTTGTTTTAAGGCTTCATGTGAGAAATGTTACTTCCTTTCCCCTTTGCTCATTTTTTACAAGGAAGCAGCATCCCATTTTGAGATTTTTATATTTTCAACAAATTGGTTAATTTATTTTGGTGTCTTTTTGGTTGCTTTGGTGTGTTTTTATTGATAATCATTGTAAAATATTCTTAAATTTGCCTATGCCAGATGTTAGAATAATATAACAAATTTCACCATTGAAATACATAGGATCGATGTTCCTGTTATCGACAGTCCATGCTTTTCTTATGTGGTGGGGGAGGAGCCAAAAAAGTACTACTTAGAGATTGTTCATTATTTCTGAAATAACTAAGGGTTTTGGAAAACGCATGTGGACCCCACTCATTATTTTCCTAAGTAGTGCTTTATCTTGTTCATTATTCACAATGATCGATCACTTTCGGGAAAGCCAAGGTAAGCAGCAGGACCTTGTAGTCAATATGAGACCTAACTGGAAGCCATTGAGAGCCAGTACAGGACTGATATGCAAATGTTTCCTAGTCCTTGTGAGGACACTTGCTGCAACATTCTGCACTAACTGTTTATTCAATGATGTGCACCCTGGGAGTGCACCCAACCAATAGGGCATGTCATAGTCCAGTCTAGAAGTTATACAGTCATGTACAGTCATGGCCAAAAGTTTTGAGAATGACACAAATATTGGTTTTCACAAAGTATGCTGCTTCAGTGCTTTTAGATCTTTTTGTCAGATGTTTCTATGATGAAACTAAGTATAATAACAAGCATTTCAAACGTTTCAAAGGCATTTATTGACAATTCCATCAAGTTTATACTAAGAGTCAATGTTTGCAGTCTTGGCCCTTTGTTTTCAAGACCTCTGCAATTCACCCTGGCATGGTGTCAATCAACTTCTGGGCCAAATACTACCCGATGGAAACTCATTCTTGCATAATCAATCCTTTTAGTTTGTCAGAATTTGTGGGTTTTTGTTTGCCCACCTGCCTCTTGAGGATTCACCACAAATTCTCAATGGGATTAAAGTATGGGGAATTTCCTAGCCGTGGACCCAAAATTTAGATGTTTTGTTCCCCAAGCCACTTAGTTATCACTTTTGCTTATGGCATGGTGCTCCATCATGTTGGAAAGGCATTGTTCTTCGTCAAGATTGGGAGAAGTTGCTCTCGGAGGATGGTTCGATACCATTTTTTATTTATGGCTGTGTTTTCAGGCAAAATTGTGCATGAGCCCACTCCCTTGGGTGAGAAGCAACCCCACACATGAATGGCCTGAGGATGCTTAACTGTTGACATGACACAGGACTAATGGTAGCGCTCACCTTTACTTCTACAGACAATATTTTTTTCATATGCCCTAAACAATTTGAAAGTGGCTTCATCAGAGAAAATGACTTTACCCCAGTCCTCAGCAGTGCAATCCCTGTACTTTTTTCAGACTATCAGTCTGTCCTTGATGTTTTTCTTGGAGAGAAGTGGCTTCTTTGCTGCTCTTCTTGACAACAGGCCATCCTCCAGAAGTTTTTGCTCACTGTGTATGCAGATGCAGTCACACCTGTCTGCTACAATTCCTGTGCAAGCTCTGCACTGGTGGTGCCCCAATCCCGCAGCTGAATCACCATTAGGAGATGGTCCTGGCGCTTGCTGGACTTTCTTGGGTGCCCTGAAGCCTTCTTCACAGCAATTGAACCTTTTGAAAAATTGAACCCCAATTGAACAAGGGACTTTGCAATTAATTGCAATTGATCTGATCACTCTTCATAACATTCTGAAGTATATGCAAATTGGCTGAAGCAACAAACTGAAAAAAAGAATATTTGTGTCATTCTCAAAACTTTTGGCCACAAGTGTATTACCTTTTCTGCATCCTGAAGGGAGAGCATTGTTCCAGGATTCCTCAGATGGAAGTAAGCTGTTTTATCCATGGGATTTATTTGAGCATCTAGAGACAAGGTCAAGTCAATAATGACACCAAGGCTTTTAATAATAATAATTGATACTTTATTGATCCTCATCGGGAAATTCTCTTTGCACCTCCCCCAACCTTGCTCTCCATGACAGCAAGCTTGGTGGTGAAGGGCAGCCACCTCATGCGGCACCCTGGGAGCTGGGGGTTAAGGGCCTTGCTCAAGGGCCCACAGATGTGCCAAGGCTGGGCTTGAATCGGTGATCTTCCAATTACAGGCACAGAGGCTTAACCTGCTGAGCCACACTCTTTTAACCCCTATTCTTTCACTGGCTGTCTTAGGACCAGGTAGTATGACCTCTATTTTGTTAGGATTTAACAGAAGGAAGTTACTGACCATCCAGTTCCTAACTTCAGCCAAGGATTTGCAGGAGAGTTACTTATTGCTATGCCAATTACAATAAAGACCTTAAATTCAAATGTGTTGAATTCATACCATAATCTTTCTGTGATACCTAGTTTTCAATAAAAGAAAACAGCAACACCACTACCTCGAGATTTCAACCATGGTTTATGTTTATATGCATGCCCTGAACGAGCAGATTCATTTAAAGGAAGGTAGTGGTCTTGCTTAATCCAAGTTTCTGTCAAGCAGAAAATGTCAAAACCATTATTAGTAGTAAAATAATTTATAAGCAGTGCCTTAGTACCTAATGACCTTATATTCAACAAACCTAACTTTATGTTTATATTACAAATCTTATTTGGTACACCAAGTTAATAGGTTTTCAAAACATATTTTATGGAAAGCTGCACCTTTATGCTTGTTTGTCCATGAGCATAGATTCAGGTGAAAAAAATCAGCGTACAACAAGTTCCACATGTGATTTATTAAACAGGGTGTACCTGGCCAATTCCAACATACGCACATTCCTGCATTGATAAATCCGGCGGCTGGAAACAAGTGTAACTCACAAGCTGGTAAAAAAGAGATATTTTACTCAGCTGGAAATCGACATCATTACAACTGAAGTGAAGTTTGACTGCTCTGCACAATCATTTTTGGGGCACCGAAACGTATTACACTGACTGTACATGCTGGTTGTCATGATCTTGTGATGCTTAATATTCTGTGCAAATGGTCAGCAATTACAGACAGCAATTAAAAAAAAAAAAAAACAATACACGGTACCTTATGCAACCACACTGGGCCAAAGTGCTGTACAGAAGAATCAAAGACATAACAGGAATAAAATACACATACAAATGAAGTAAATAACAGACATAAGATGAATAAGACAAGTGCCATAAGAATAAAATAAAAACAATAAAATGAAACAGTAAGTAAAATTAAATAAAATAAGAGTGAAATAGAATAACATAAAATATGATGAAATACTGGTAGCCACAGCAGTAACATACTGCAGTAACCTAACTTTGCATATGGAATGTTTATGATTACTGCAGTCTGTAATCTTACAATTAAACTTTACATTTGTACAAGAAAATTCATTAATCAAATATAATCTGCCATAAAAATTTCACCTGAAATCTTGATAATTATTTGCTTAACATCATTTTAGCGCAACTTTGATGTAATAATTCTCCAACACAGCTTGATTTCCTATGCTGCACCACAAGTCCGCACTGACAAAAAACTGCGTACACCATCTGAGAGCTGGCACTCACGTCCATATTGATATATCCCGAAATTTGCATTGAAATGACCTTACACCTGTTTTTATGCCATATACATGCTTGATAAATGAGGGCCAGTGTTTCTGGGCTCAACCATAAAGATAGGGTGAGGAGCGTGGACATTCGAGAGGAGCTCAAAGTAGAGCCTGCTGAGGTGGTTTAGACATCTGTCTAGGATGCTTCCCTGGAGAAATGCATCAGGCAACTAGGAGGAGACCCTGGGGCAAACCCAGGACATGCTGGAGAGATTATATCTTTTGGCTGGCCTGGAAGCACCTGACTATTCCCCAGAGAAGCTGGTGGATAAGGTCTGGGAAAGGGAGGTTTGGGAATCTCTGCTCAGATTTTTGCCCCCACGACCCAGACCTGGATATGTAGGGATGGATAGATGGATGGATGGATGGATGGACATCTAGGGGGAGTTCATCCTAACACATAGGTTCCAAAACAGAGAATAGTCTAGATGCATGTCTTCTTTGAGCCTTGAGAGATGGTGGGACCAGTCGGAGGACTGGAGAGAGGGTGGTGCAGTGTGGCTGTTATAAGTTCTTTTGGGTAGGAGGGTGCTGGACCATTTTTGGCTTTGTAGGCGAGCATCAGTGTTTTGACTCTGATGCGGGCAGCTAACGGAAGCCAGTAGAGGGAGCGTAATAATGGTGTGGTGTGGGAGAACTTGGGAAGGTTTAAGATTCGTGCAGCAGCATTCTCGTGTCATGTTTACCTAGACCAATGTAGAGGCAGACATAGGTCAAGTACAAACATTAGCAACCAGGGTTTGGGCAGAATTGTGAAGTAACACAAATGGTTATTAATACTAACTTTAAAATAACACTTTTAAAACTAAATTTCATTTGATCTCCTACAGGGAAGATTTAAACAAAATAACAGTCATTCTCTTCCTATCAAATTTCTGTTTCCAGTTGATTCATGCAGCTGCAGGCTTTCATTAACCTCTCAAACTGACTTGAACACAAGTTATAAAGGCTCCAAACAAATATTCCCATTTATACTTTTGCTGGCAGCACTCCCAAACCATTTCCCAAATGTAATAGCCTGCAAAATACACAGAATGTTTTAATAATCTAAAAACTGACATTTCAAAAGATAACTGACATTACTCAGTTATTTTAATGGGTATGACTATCGTCCTGTTATTAGCTATCAGTTTTTCTTGAAAATATAATTTACACCATAGCATCTGTGATGGTTGGTGTTTCTTCAGTAGAGGGGTCATGACCTTAACAAAGAATGCTGTATTCTGATCCTAAATACCTTCGGGCTTCATTTGTCGAGTTTGATGTAATACCCCTGTTGGTACTCCAGCCGGTACTGCTCAGTCCAAAATCATAGCAACAAATGGGACTGATGACATCATTGACTTAGGAAGGTGTCATTTAATGAGAGGAACAAGCTGGGATCCGGAGTAAGGAAAGAATTTCCAACATTATGAAAGTATTTATGGTGTCATTGTTAATGCAGGTGTGTTTTCATAATGACTAGATTATTTTTGCTAAGCATGAGACACTTCATATCCCATTCCCTTTCATCTCATTTAATTGGAATGAGTGCTAAGGAGCACCCATCCAACCATCCATCTGATAAGAAATGTAATGTCACCCACTGTATCTTTTTTAACTTTTATTCCTGAGTCCAAATATCCATACTGTGGTACAGAGCTGAAGTACCATATTTTCATTGGCTGACAGACATGAATATTGCACAAAATATCAGACATTAACTAGCAATTTTACAAATTGCCATTTGCTCAAAATGTAAAACAACGTTCGAAATTTGTATTGAAATACAAACTCAATATCTGGATGAAAATATAGATACATGAACTTTATTAATCCCCAGGAATTATGAGTGTAAGGGTGGTTTGTTGGCAGTATTTGAAACCATAAGCAGAAGAGTGGAGACTTCTTAGGAAAGCCATCACATGTAACCAAAGACACAACCATCCTCATCATAGTTATCTGTTGTCATAGGTTTTTCAGGGAAAACAAACATTTTATACTTAAAAGAGCATTGTCAACAAGATGCAAGCAGAAACTTTCATCATGACCCAATGCTTAATGAACGGCCGTTAGTTTCCCTCCATATCCTTCTTGCTGACCAAATCCCCCAGCTCCTCCCAGCCTCGATCTGATGTCATCTTCTCCTACTGGGTGACATACATACACAGAGACAGACACACTGCGCATACAGAAATTGCATACATCTCTCGTCCACTGTGCACACATGAACACATAGTTATGTTCTGTATCTGGTTACACATGCCACATGTATTATAGCTATAAACACATTCTCACTTGTCTTGTCCAATACAGTAATACACTGAGTTTACTGCCAACTCAAAATTTAATATTACTCTCTACTTAGTGAATCAGTTTTTTTTTAATTAATGTAAATTTATTAATGTAATTATCTAGAAAATGTTCAGGGTTATGTTGTACATGTTTGCTTTTTATAACTTTAAGAAAAAGCAGGTGCAAAAGCTTGATAAGTCTTGCTGATGTGTCCAAGCCTACTTACTTACACAGTTGAACAAAGCAAATAAACATCTGTCTGAGTAAAGAACCAGGTTTCCTCTAGTCTTATTAATCAGAACAGTCACAAGAAATATGACCACTTTCCATCTAGTCTGACATGCGATGATCCTGTTGGATCGAGGTTCTAAATATAGGGACATAATGTTATTTTCCATAGAGTTGCTGGGATCTTAATCCAACTCTGCACCAATAAAGAAGGAGTGGGTGGTCTGCTTGTATTTAAATATAGTGTGTGAAAAATCAACTGCACATCTAAAGGTTTTGAAAGGGCAATTAGCTGCTACTACTCAGAACTTGAAATTCTCCATAACATTTTGTTTGATTTATGCCCAGGCTTAATATTACTTGATATTAAGGTTACATTATAAGAGATCTTATCTTACTATTGATTGTATAGATTAGTGTTTGACCTGTTCTGTTCTGAACTTGCTACATAGAAATGGATCAGAATTTATTTCACCTGTGAGACATCACAGTTTTGACTGTTTTTGATCAGAATTTGGTCAGGCTTTAATACATCACACAGGGAGAGATGATAAGCTGACTGTGTCACCTAGATAACCTTGGCTGTGTCTTCCAGGGCTATACAACTTTAAAACTATCTATACATCTGCTTCTCTATACAGGAGCTGACTTTTGCTTGTTCTTAAAATCTTCACTATTTCATGGAGGAGTTTCAGAGGGTCAGCACTTTCCCTCTGTTGGCCTAAACCAGTTGTCGTTCCAATCTCCAGTTGCCCATTAGTAGGTAACAGTTTTAGGCAGACAGATGAGGACAAGGTCTAAGGGAATATGCTTGAGGCATAGAGCAATTGAAAGCATAGAAGAATGATGTCATAGAAAACTCCACCACTGATTGGAGTTGAGGTTCCCCTGGCAAGCATATAAAAGTAGCAAAGTCCACACCAGGAAAAAGCAAAGGCAGGGAAATCTGGAGTGTGAGAAATTCTGGGATCTTCAATGTTTGATGTGACACAGACTCCTAAGTAAAGGTACTGCTCACAATTTTATGATGTTTTCCATGTCCATGTATGAGAGAGCATTTGGAGACACTTGTGCTTGTTTATACATTTGTATGTAATTTCAAGACTGTGTAAGTGTGCGTTAGTTTGAGATGGTTCAGCTGGTCCATAGGTAACTTTGATGTGTTGTCAGAATGTAATACTTCTGGACTAAATAAATAGTGGAATGTTTTGTGGATAGTGTGTCTTGGGGAGAATGTGTGTTAGAGAGCATAGGTATTAGCGTGTGTGCAAGAGTTGGGCAGTGAGAGTGTTTATTTTTAACAGTGCAATCTAAAATGGGATCTGGTTGCTAGACAATACATCTTGCCACATAACTATTGAAAAACACTATATATTCATAACAAAATGTGTTTTTAGTCATCAGAAATGTCGACTATGCTGTTATCTTACTTTTTAAATTCAATTTGCAGATAAATATGAATTATTCTGTCTGACATAAAAATATTCAGCAACACACTTAAAGAAATATAACATCAAACATCCTACAATACTGTACTGGATAAGCAGTTAGATAGATGGATAGGTAGAATTGATGGATAGATGGGTGGATGTTTAATGACATATTAATCTTTTTATTAAAATGTATAAGAATGATAGAAGATGCTTATAATAATCTGTATAATAATACATATGTTCTCCATTTGCTTTTCATATAATATGATTAAAAGGTTTCTTTACTTGCACAGAAACACAAAGACATTATGCAGTAAAACAAAAATACTGACAATATTTATTGAGTAAAGTTCTGTAGCTTGTTATATGGTCTAGCATCAGTTGTTTGCTTCAATTTAAATCTGTAACAGACCAGGTATCAGTCTTTTGTTTGCTTTTCTTATACTGGATATTTATTTTATTAATGGCATCATATGCATTCATTTACTAATACTTTTCCACTCCATAAATCTATATATTTTCATATGCTTATGAATTTGATCTGTTCAGGTGCTGTCAGTTATTCCTTCATGAAAGTATCTATAACTTTACCTATAATCCAATTACTTGTACTGACAGGGTTCATGTAAAATTATAATAATCCAAATTTTCACTGTATAAATACTTGAAAGGTGATCAAAATTAATCACCTGCAAAAGTGTCCGTGGTTCATAATTGAATAATACATTTTATTTAAAATAAATATATATAAACATATGACTACTGACTTGAGTTGAGCAGGTGTTATCAAAAATGTTACCTAATGACTTTAAGTTAGACTATTAAGTTATGAGTAGTAACAGTTGATTGTGTGAATGACATTACTGAAGAGACTATTGATGATTAAAATGATACAAGGATCAGTGGGGTTTGCACACATTTATCACTCTCAGGGGGAGCTGGGAGAGAACCTTGTACAGGTGTCTTGTGCTTTAAGCTGACATAAATGCATTATTTGTTTTGTCTTTCAATGGAATATTCTAGCACAAATAAGGTGTCTCTGACCTGGCTCTCCGTTTATGGTGTTCAGTGATATACAAATGGGCCGTAACAATTTACAAAGTCGATTAGTAAAAGTAGCGTACAAATATTGGTCTGTGCATGCAAATTAAACAAAATAATATGAACAGCATAAAAAACCATAACCTGACAATAATATATTGTGTTTTCCTTTGCTTTGAAAGCTGAAAGAAAGGTCACATTTAGGAAAGGGTTTGAGTTCACTTTCAGGTAAAGATTGGATGAAATGTAAAGGTTGGTGTTGAGGTTTTGGTAAGAGTAGGTATCAACTGAATGTTTATGCTGATGTCATGTGTTTTTTTAAAGGGAGGGGGTGAGGTTTGTGGTTGGAGGCTGTAGGTCCACTCGGGTTCTCAGCAATGGGTGGGTGCATGGTTGATGGTATTTTCACAGATGGAGGTGGGGTAAATGTAAACAGGGCTCTGTATCACAGAAACTCAAAACCACAGTCTGTGTCTAATAGCTCTGGGGGGAGGACACAATGTGAAAACCCTCTTTTTCATTTTTCCAGAAATGCATACATATAGACTACAAGAAAGCCTTAGTGGTGAGCATAACCATGTGACAGAGATTTTCTGACAGAGTGTGATATTTTCCATTTTAGCGAATTGAGAAGAAAAGAACAGAAATATAACAGAACAGAACAGAAGAATAGAAAGAACCACACAACAAAACTGAAAAAATATAACGCAACTTAAATTTTCCTTTTTGGAAAAATACAATGGTTTTGTTCCAACAAATAGGAAGACTCTGATGCTGGTACATGATGAAACAAAAAAAAATTATTCAAAAAGTGGGAACTAGTGACAGGCCGAGCTGAATAGCCAGCACTCTCTCACACTCTAAGCACACATTCATATGCACTCACATATAGTGATAGGCACATATATAATGGCAGCGATTGTCATTGCATATATGGCTTATATGTGCCTCCGTGTATGTATGAGTGTATTTCCCTGGTATTTTTGTTTCAGATGTGGCACTGTGGACATATACTGGTCTCCTGCCTCTTCACTGTCACTCTGTTCAGTTGCAGTGTGACTGGCTTCCAGGCGCCACTGGAAAAATCTGAGGTGAGGCCAAGAAATGTGGAGAGAAATCTGGAAAACGGCACCTAGTTCAAAAGGGAAAAAAAGCAGAAACAAGACCTGCCAAAGGAAATGGCAGACATTTTTAAAAATGGCATCTCTAAAGAATATTTATATATAATGACTAACTTAGAATAAACACACAATAACCACTAACACACAATAGCACACAATAAGAAACCACTTATTTCATAACTCAGCACTGACAGAGGTGCAAAATGATGATGATTTCCCGTTCCTGATCTGATACAACATATGTTATATGAGGGGCTATCACTGGAACAGAGTATGAATCAGCCAGAATTGTGCTGGTAGAATTAAAGAAAAGGTTAATAGTTAAACAAACTTATTAATTTGTATACTTGTCTACTATCACCTAATTATGAAGGTCCCCACATAATCAAATCGAATGCTTTCCACAACCTGTATAGTGCCATTTGCTGCAGTTATCGGTATATTTACATTCCAGAAAGTCATTGCAATAAGATTATTGACCTTTGCAAACTTTTTTAGTCAGGCTATATTACTATATATATTTTAGTCATGCTATATTACATTTTTATATGAGAGTAGGGATTGAATGACTGGGTTCATGCTGAAACACAATCTCTCATACAGAAGAATCTGGACCCTGTGCCTTTGAAGGGGTCTGGATCCATGGTCTGCTCTGATGAAGAGAAATCTTCCAGCACCCAAAAAGACAAGCTGCTGCTGCTTGATCAACTGATGCATATAGAAAATAATGCCATTGAAACCAAGAGGAAGAGAAGCTTCCCTGGAGAGAACATGCCACTGGATCGCTTGTCTGTCAGCACTATGGATACAAAAAGCAAACAGAAGTACCATGCTGGAGAGAGAGGGAACGGGTAAAGAGCAGGAGAAACACTTAATACATTTAATAATCAGTATCAATAAGTATGAATTAAGCTTTGAAACTGGGCACTTGATTCTTATGATGGAATTCTATCCATATTGTCAAACAATGTTAGAACTAAAGATCAGATGAATCATGCAACACATTTTCCTCAAAGATGTACAATATCCCTTATTCTCCATTTATTCTCCATATCAGGCAATACATTTATATAAGTCCCATCCACATAAACAATTTTTAAATTGTAAATTACATTGGTGATTAGGCATTCCATTACTTATCAGTCTGTCAATAACCAAAGAAATTTTGTTATCATTTCTACCTTTACCATGGCATTGTGCTGATTAGGCTATCCGTTTCTTAGATAGTAAGTGTTTCAGTCTTTTTGCACCCATGTGATTTTCATACCTATACACTGTAAGATGTGATGACATTTTTTCGTAGACATCTGAGATGTGCATCATGTAAAATGTTATTACACAGATCATCCAGATTCATAGCAAATGCTGCAATGGAAAAGAATATATAGTGTATATGTGTAGTGTAATTCTGAACACAGTTGCAGAAGATTGTTTTACTAGCAATAATATAATTGTCTCTTTTGACAGGAAATCAGTGGACATTCCTAAAAGGAGAGTGAGTGTTCCCATTGACCGGATTGGGATTGGTCGAGTTCCGAGCAAACGAGGCTAAACTCTTCTCATGCTGCGGTAGGCCTTGCTACTCATCTGTGACTATCATTATTTGGTATAATCTTAGTTGGGATTAGTTGGGTGACCAGGCAGTCCATGTCAGCTAGGACGGGATTTACAAACTACCATTTCAATTAAAAGGATCTGGATTTCACTTAATAACTGATTTCTTTCTGTGTGCTGGGTGGTCAGTGTACTATAATCATTCATGTGTCACTAATGTGAATATGAAACAGCTGGATGGGGCGGCACGGTGGTGCAGTGGGTAGGGGCTCGAATCCGGCCCAGTTCCATGTGTGTGGAGTTTGCATGTTCTCCCCGTGCCGTTGTGGGGTTTCCTCCGGGTGCTC
>JAODKL010000037.1:16971846-16982100 GCA_026780765.1 Petrocephalus schoutedeni
GAAGGGGACCCCAAGGAAGGCGAGGAGGGAGGCACAGCCGCAGCAGGCGACCGCGCAGCAACAGCCGGCGAAGGCGCTGCCGACCGGGGAGGCTGGAGGGGGGACGTTGCAGGCGCCCGACGAGGTGCCGGAGGCAGGACTGACGGCGACCGATGAGGCATCGGAGGGGGACCCGCAGGCGACCGCCGAGCCACAGACAGGGCGACCGAGGGCGAGCCAGGGGGGAGGGTGGGCGGGAAGCGACCCCGCCGAAAATGTCCTCGTCCCTTCCGGGAGACGGAGAGGCGGGACCACTGCTGGGATCTGCGCCACCGTGGGGGCGGTGGGGGATCAGGTACAGGGGCAGGCGTCGCAGGAACCTCGGGTGCAGGGGCAGGCGTTGCGGGAACCTCGGGTGCAGGAGCAGGCGTCGCGGGCACAGACGGGACTGCAGGAACAGGCGTCGCGGGCACAGACGGGACTGCAGGAACAGACGCCGCGGGCACAGATGGGACTGCAGGCATAGACGGGACCGCAGGCACAGTGGCAGGCGCCGCAGGCACAGGGGCAGGCTTCCGGGGAACCCGCGGAATGGCGTCCTCCATGGACCTGGCCCCTTTAAGGGCCAGGCGCGATCCCCGGAAGGGGTGACTGACGACAGACGCCGCCGCGGGCAGGAACGGGGAGGCGGACGCGGTGTACAGGGCGAACACCGCCAGATCCAGGATTGGGAGGGGCTCCCCCCGACACGCAGCAGGGCAGGCAGCCGAGAGGACGACAGCCCAAGGAGACCGCTGTCGGCTCCTCCCGTCTCCTCCGACTTCTCTTCCACCTTGTTGCTGACGGCAGGACCAGGGGAAGCTCAGGGAGTCCCCGACACAGAGCCGGGGACACTCCGCTGTCCAGCTCCATCCACCTGGCTCTGTGCCAGGGTCGCCCGACCTAATACTTCTTACAACTCTTTCATTTGCCTTTCTTTCTCTCTCTCTGCCTGGTCTGCGCGTTCATTCTGTATGCAGCCAACACGATCCATAGGCGTCTCTGAAGAGCACGCACCGGACCCTTGGAAACTGGAACCTTTCTAAGGCATGTCAATACCTGTTCAGGCTTGGCTTTTTTTAATGCAACAGTTCAAGAATCAACAGGCCCTCCACCTTCTCTTATCTCCTGGGCTACCACAGCAAATGGCGTTGCATCCCATTCAGGGAGAACATCAGGCTCGGGAACAGCTTTCTTTCTCCTAAACATGTTTGTTCCTCAGTCCTATATCTTTTTCCCCTCGAATCCTGGCGACTACGCCAGAATGTTTTAGTACGAGAGGGGGATATGGGGCTCTTGGAGGAATGAACAGGCATGCTTCGGTCCCTTCAGATACATTTTGTTACACATACACAAAATGATTATATATTTGCGTAAATGATACTGTTGATTATTGAAAGATACACAAAATGATTATATATTTGAATAAATTATACTAAGGATCACTGAAATGCAACAAGCAAGCTATTTACATTCTGACATGCTATCATCTCCTACCTTCATGTAGACTGGGGAGCCCTTTCAGTCCTGGCAGGAGACCAACACGTCCAAAAAAGGTGCCAGGCAATGCGCGCTCTATCCCACGCTTAACTCCGAACAGTACCAAAGTCTCTCCCCACATTTAATACATTAAATTGGGTGCTGATGCATGTGGGCAGGGGTCAAGCTGGCCAGGCTCTCCTCTCCCCCCAGGCGATGCGCTCTTTCTCTCCAATTTCTGTCCGGGTAAGGCTGCTTGCAGGTGCAGTTCTCAAAACATATTAAGGAACTTTCGCTTTCTAACTAGGTGCTCAGGAAAACAGAGTAAGTAGCCTTGAGACAGTCTTGAACCGAATGAGTGTCCTTGGACAAGATAAGCGTCCTGGGACAAGACAGGCGTTTTAGCTCTTCCCATGAGAAAGAGGTTATATAAGTAATACCCGGAAAACATATTTACACTCCTTTACATATTTACGACTTTAGCACAAGGATATAGGTGAATCATGGACGTACAGGAGGCCGCATTGCTATTTCGGGGTGATTGGTTTATTGGTTTAAACTGTAAAGCCTCCAGAAGTTTAACTATTACAACCTCCCAGAGTATTACAGTAACAGGAGGATCATGTATAATTCTTTATAATTCTACACTATGCAGGCGACGGGGTGGTTGCCTGGATGTCCCTACTAATACAAGTGGTTATTTGGATACAGAGCATTCTGTTACAGGGCTCCAAAGTTATGGAACAGTCTACCAGCAAATGTCCGATTCACACTCGCACCCAATATTAAGCTAAGGCTAAAAATTTGCTTAATCTAGCAAATGGTGACAAAGGTGATTGCTACAGTAGTTCCAGCCCAGCTAAGATTATAGTCTGCAGAGTTTGTTGGGGATCAGTATCATTGATTTTGGATGAACTGGATGTCCAGTGTTGTAACTCTGCCTTCATATGTATCATGTGTTGTTGGAGTGCTGGTGTTTAGGGATTCCTCATGCTTGTGTCCCCAGACACTTCTCCTAGTGCTGTCACTTTGGCTTCACACGTCACGTATATTCTTCACAGAATCCACAGAACATGTATATTCTGTGGATTCTGAGCTTCACCAACTTGTTTTTCTGTATACTCTTATATGGAAAGATGGCAATAAAGTTCACTTTGACGTGTCCCACCTAGTTAAGCTGCCATAGTTAATTAAACCTGCCAGAGCCTCATCTACATACCACAGTACAAGATACCTCATATACAGGTAATATATACTGTACCTTATATACAATTTGTCACACAGTTTTATTAATGTACTGCTCAATTCTATGTCTTGGAGCTCCTGATGGTGGGAAGTTCCCAGCCAGCCCATCCAGGCTGACTACACATGAACTCCTCACCAGCTTGCTGCTGGACCACACCACCCCTTCATCAATCCAAAAAAAGCAGCTTCCTCATCTGCCTGTCCTGACATTAGCCGGACCAGTTGGAGTACCCCTTTGAGTCTGGTTCGTCCCAAGGCTTCTTCCTATTAGCGAATTTTTTCTTGTCACTGTTGCCTCTGGTTTGCTCTCTGGAGGCTTTGGGCAGGGACAATCTAAAGTCCTTTGAGGCAATATAAAGTTGTGAAAATGTGCTGTATAAATCCAATTACTAAGATGAACTAAGATGCTAAATTATTTAGCACACCACAACCTTCATCACTAAGAAGTAAATCAGTACAGTTTGAGACACAACCAAACAGGAATAAGTTGGACAGTAGGCATTTACATTCTTCATACATTTTTTTTACTTGTTACAAGCCTTTTTTGGCTGATTTTCTGTTTACTGACATGACTCACTACTAGATAAATGGTTAGAAACGATTTGTGTTTCAGGTATGTGACCCAGGAGCTATAAAATTTGTCTGCAATACATCCTTTCTCCACATGATGGAAGCAGAAGAAAATATTTTTATGCCTCTGTCACACAAAAAGAGATATGTAATATGTAAAACCATTTTTAATGGGCTCAGTTCTTATTTACTTTTACACTATATCATATAAAGAAAATTACATTTTAAGATATTTCAAATAATTTAGATCTTTTTTTTATCGCAAACGTTTTACCAACATGTAAAGCTGAATTTAAGATATAAAAAAAAACCTTAGATATTATATTTCGAATAGTCTTTTACTTTTGATGTTAGAAGTTTATATTAATTATGATATAAATTAAATTATTCATAATATATTTTGAGTAATATAGCGAAAATAAAAATTCTTACAAAAAGTAGTATTATAGTTAGCACATGTTTTTTCATAAAAGTTGAACATGATTGATTGTCATTGCTGACACAACACAGCACACCACAATAAATTGAATATATAGAGAACTGTTTTCTCTGCATTCAACCCCTATGTGATATAACAGTGGGCAACTAACTCAGCGCCTGGTAAGCAGTGTTTGGGGGCAGTACCTTGCTCAGGGAAGCTCAGTGGTATCTTGCTGGCTGGGGATTCAAACCTTTCAATCACAATGACATTTCCCTAACCATTAGGCCACCACTGTCCACGGTACAAAAGCATGGTACCAGTCTTAGCTGATATGAAGACCTAGGCGAGCATCACCACCTCCCCTCATCCAAGGGAAAGTGAAATTGGCTAGCAAGTCGGCAACCCCTCAGAAGTTGGCACGCTAGCCAGCCGTATATGTTACCTATATCACTGACTGGCCCTGTGAGATCACAAGCACTTGTGATGATTTTGCTCCAAACATATTAATGATGAATATTATGAAAAGTAAATGCAAAATCATCTGTCATATAATTGTTTCTAATAACCAAAGCTCAAAAAAGTCTTTTAGGGCAAAGATCCACCTAAATATTTCTAAGAGTTTAAAGGATCCACTTGCCAAATTAAACCTCAGAGGTACTAAACTCAATGCACTTTGCGCACATACCAAAAGATGCATGTATGGACGCACAAGAGACACCTGCATGCTCACAGGGATAAAGATGTAGTGATATTTATTTGACTTGCAGTCAGTAAGATTATTAAATCATAAATGTCTGTAATTCCAGTAATTTATTCTGACATTTCTAACAAAGGGTAATGTAGAGTATATGCATGCTGCATTGGCTGTTTCTCTCTCTATCTTTTTTTCTGTGTCTCTACAATATCACCCCTCCAGGCTTGGCATTTCTCCATGGTTCCCCCCTTTAGTTGTGTTAATGTCCACATCTCCCCACTTTATATGGTCCAGCTTTCTTCCTCCTCATGCTTGGATTGTGACTGGTTGAGTTTGAGTTTGTTGTGTTTTATTGGCTGGGCTTGATTTGCCTTTATTTTGGATAGTGTGAGCTGAGACTGGTTTGAGGAATATTGGGTTCAACGCCAGGGCCCCCTGCAGGCCACTTTTGAGCAGGGATTACGCCCTCTCATTGGTAGAACAGCTCCTCATCCGAGCCCAAAGGCTGGCACAGCGCCATCCTCTGGCTGTCACCAATGAACATGAGCCGGCAGGGCTTTTATTCACATACCCATCTAGATAATATGGCCCAACACAAACATAAATAGTCTTAATACCTCTTTGAGGGAGTCCATTTGTGAAATGTAATGAAGTTTGTCTAATATTTGTCTAATTTATTCTATAAATTAGTATAATTTCTGCCACACATAAACAGTGGCATCGTCAGTCTTCTCTGCACATGAGCAAGGTACCCCTTAAACCTCTGTCCCTACAATCCCTCCCCAGCAGAGGGTTATTTAAGGTCAGTTTAGAAAATAAGAAAGGAACTTTCATATGCACAAAGTGGATACTGTTTTAACCCAAGCAATTAAAGTGTCGTCTCCAGACAATAACATTCCAAAACACACTACTCTTCCAAACAAGAAAGTAATCTTTTATCTTTTCTAAAATAAAATTCTGTTTGTGACCAACAATTGATATAGAATTAACTGAGCCATACTGTAGGCCTTTTCATTTTGTGAGGTTTAGAGTCACCCTGAGATATGCAGTGATCAGCTATTTAGGATGAACATGCGTACACATCACCTATCAGAGTTTTATGATTTTCTGTCATCTAAAGCTTCTCACTCTAATAGACTGTTGATCCATATTTGTTATCCATCAAAACATATGAGTAAGTTTTTTGCCTTGTGGATTCTTTTAATATTATCCAATCAGTACTGGTTCCAAGATATCAGAAGGGTTACTACACTAGATCTTGCATTATTGTCTGGTTTCTCCATCTCTAAATTCAAAGTTGTTGATTCTGGTGTCTCTGATCATTTTATGATTGCCTTTGAATTGACATTATCTTGTCCCTTTCCCACCTCCTCCCAGCCCCTTTGCTCATGACCCTGTCAGATCTACAAACTAATAATAATAATAATACATTTTATTTATATAGCGCTTTTACATTAACTCAAATACGCTTACAGAGAAAGTACATACACAATTATTGATGGTAACACGCAAAACACACCACATTATGCATTCGGTAGGTTAAATGCCTTAATAATTTTAGCTTGGTTTTAAAATCTGAGACAGAGGCCGATAAACGAATGGCAGTAGGAAGTGAGTTCCAAAGGGGGGGAGCTAAACGGGAGAATGCACGGTCACCATAGCTATGTAATATGGAGAGGGTGATGAGGAGAGAGCCAGTAGAGGAAGATCTAAGACTGCGGGGAGGCTGGTAGGGGAAAGGCAGTTCAGTAAGGCATGATGGGCCTTGGTTATTAAGAGCTTTGAATGTCAGGAGCAACATTTTAAAGTGGATGTGCTCTTTTTATAGGGAGCCAGTGCAGGCTCTGCAGAATGGGTGTGATGTGATGGTAGGAACGAGTGTGAGTGAGGAGGCGGGCAGCGGAATTCTGAACTATCTGAAGCTTATGGAGAGATTTAGCAGAGATACTAGCGAGTAGTGAGTTGCAGTAGTCAAGACGGCTAGAGATAAAGGCATTAATGAGGGACTCAGCAGCAGAGTTTGAAAGGTAGGGCCTAATATGGGCAATGTTACGGAGGTGAAAGTAAGCCATTTTTACTATGGCACGTAGGTGTGCGTCACCTGTACAACATCCACTCATTTTACTATTACATTTATGTTCACTTACCTCATACCTCAAATACCCTTTTGCTGTATATGGAAATTTCTCAGTAACCCTGTCTGTATGCCTACAGACACTGTGCAAAATTTAATTTCCACTCCACAGCAAAAATCTACAAAGAAAATGTATGTCTAAGCTGATTACAAGACCTGAATTGTGTGAATGGCTCCAGTGGTTTGATATTTCAATCTGTAGAGGGATATGACATAAAACACTGAAGCCTGACAGAAACACAATTGCAAAATGTCCAAAACATAGCTATGGCTACATATAGAATGTATATTTTTTTGTGCTCATACAGCCACCTAAAACATGAAATGTGATACATCTGTGAATATTCAAGGTGCTGTGAGGCATGAACTGATCCAACATTTTCACTCCTGATTACCTGTTCAGGATCACTACTATATAAATTAATACAAAGAAATAAAATAATAGATTTCCAAAATAATATAAAAAATAACACCTAAAAATAATATTGCAATTTATATCACACGTAAATCTCCATTTATAGTTTTTTATTTAATGAACAGGGATCCAGCAAAGCCTGATCACACATTTATGCATGTGTGTCATGGCTCAAGCAAAGGTGGTGTCTGAGAACCTCAGGAAAAAAGTTATTGATGCCCTACCCAGAAGTGGTCGATCATCAAAGATAACTCCAACTGCAAGGCGTGTAATAGCCTACAGTTTGCTAAAGATCATGTGGACAAACCAGAAGTATACGGGAAGAATGTTTTGTGGATGGATGAAGCCAAAATAGAACTTTTTGGCTTAAATGAGGAGCATTACATTTGGAGGAGGAAAAACACAGCATTCCAGTATAAGAACCTTATTCATTGGAATGGCCAAGTCAAAGTCCTGACCTTAATCCAACTGAAATGTTGTGGAAAGACCTAAAGCAAGCAGTTCAAGTGAGGAAACCCACCAACATCTAAGAGTCAAAGCTGTTCTATATGGATGAATGTGCAAAAATTCCTCCAAATCGACATGCAGGACTGATCAAGTTATATATAGAGAGAGAGAGAGAGCGAGCGAGAGAGAGAGAGAGATATTTATTGAGACAGCAGTCCCTGATGCATCACAACTGTATCCAGTGCACAAGACAGCCCAAGCTAGCAACTCCCAAATCCAACCATTTCTTGTTTTATATTACTTGCATTGTCTTGCAAAATTCTGTGTACTTTTAGTGGGATTTTCCACTAAATGCTAATTCAACCACTCAAAACTTCACACAATTATTTTTACAAAATTGCAAATCACTGTGCTACTAGGCAGAAATCACTGCGCTCACACCCACAGAGTGGCAAAAAAACTGAGTGGCAGCACTTGTGTTCACTTGTGAATGCCTCTAGAGCACATCAAAAATGGGAAAAAGCTGTCCTGCAATTGATTCTATAAATCGATTTAACAAGAAATAAGAGCTATATTTTTACAGACTGCGAAAGATTAAAGTATCAGACATGGATCGGTCACAAATGGCTGATACCCAAACTGTCTGATTATGTATGGATCTGTGCACTGAGTACTAAAGCAGCTTCTTTCCTTGGATTACTAGTCACGGGAAAAAGTTCACGATGAGCAAGTCAGGCCCAACAGGATGCATCATGTAATCTAGGTTCTTATTATGACAGAAAATAAATAAAATGACATTTTATCAAGTACGTTAAATTTTTTGAATGCAAAAAATTCATTTTAAAAATGCTTAAAAGTCTCTTACTGTCGCAGCCTATACAGATGGGAGCCAGAATCGGGGCAACCAAAACAGAACTTGAATATGCTCAACGGAGCAAACAAAGGGGCTACGCAGGGCCAAAATAGGGGCGCTCAGGTTCAGGAGAAAACCAGACAAACAGAGGGGTGACATTAATGACCAGACTAGGGAGCCCAGGACTGGGAGGCACGCTTATACATGACTAACGAGGGAGCAAACAGGTGGCAGCTGGAGTGAGCCACAACAGGCAGCAGGTGTGGCTCGTTAGCCACCTTGGGGAGAAAATGGGAGGGGTAGGGAAGCAGTACATGACACTTACAGTGTTTTGTTACAAATTACATCAGATTTTTTTTTTGTCTGGCAAAATACAAGTTACAAAATACTGAAACGCAAATTTTAAACGCATTTCATTGAAATATTTCCCATCTGGCATGAATAGCTATCCTGTCACATTGGACATTGAACCAGTGAGTTTAACAGTGGCCTAACTAAGGGGTCTTTTTCATCAAAAGCGGAAATTGTGGCGTATACCACTACATGCTAGCCCCAGCGAAGGGTTGCGTATAGTATCTGAATGATTTGTGACTTTTTATGTACTGTATAGCTTTGTGATAGGAAGAGGATACAGAAAAATAGGTGTTACAAGGTTTAGTGGTATATTTTCATGGAATTTTTAACCAATACCAATGACTGATATATATTTATTCTTGTCCGGGGGGGGTGGAGGGGTGAAATTTGCCATGCATGCCAGTGCTTGGTAAATGACAGGTCAATCAGATTTAATATGAAATTGTAAATGTCAGCAGTGATGTGGACGCTGCGCCGGTCTGTCATGGTGAAGAAGAAGCTGAGGCAAAAGGCAAAGCTCTCGATTTACCAGTCGATCTATGTTCCTACCCTCACCTATGGTCATGAGCTGTGGGTAGTGACTGAAAGAACAAGATTGCGAATACATACGGCCGAAATGAGTTTCACTCCGCAGGGTGGCTGGGCACTCCCTTAGAGATAGGGTAAGAAGCTCAGTCATTCGGGGGGAACTCAGAGTAGAGCCACTGCTCCTACGCATCGAGAGGAGCCAGATGAGGTGGCTCGGGCATCTGGTTAGGATGCCTCGTGGATGCCTCCCTGGTGAGGTGTTCCGGGCATGTCCCACAGGGAGGAGGCCCCGGGGAAGACCCAGGATACGCTGGAGGGACTATGTCTCTCGGCTGGCCTTGGAATGCCTCGGGATTCCCCCAGAAGAGCTGGATGAAGTGGCCAGGGAGAGGGAAGTCTGGGTTTCCCTGCTTAGGCTGCTGCCCCCGCGACCCGACCGGAAATGCGGTAGATGACGGATGGGTGGATGGAAGAATATAAAGAAAGAAACAGTCAAAAATTTTAAGTTGTTAAACTATGATCCAGCACAAAACACTCTTTATTATGCTTGTTTATGCGTTTATGGTCTATGGCAGGGGTGCCCAATACATCGATCGCGATCGACCGGTTGGTCGCGAAGGTAGTGCGGGTGGATTGCGCGACATTCAAAAACATTTTTAGATGCCACTTGATAGATGTAAAGGGCGGCCAGGTTGCTGTTGCTTAATTAAACCTTTGTTACATTAGGTTACCATAACATCTACTTACTGTAGATCCCTTGTCTTCTAACGTATCTTGGATCACATGGGTCATCAGGGAGAAAATGCGAATGCATTGCAAGCTAATGCAAAACTCCAGTGAGTGAAGTGACCCAGCTAGCCTTCCAATTTATATCTCTTAAAAGAGACATAAATAATGAGTGGGGGAGCCAGACCAGGTAAGAAACCAAAAACGTACTAGTTCCATGTGGGATGGGAGGAGGATTTTTTTCATCATGTGATATTGGACCACCATTGATTGTATTGAATTACACTCACCGACCACTTTATTAGGCACACCTGTCCAACTGCTTGTTGACGCAAATTACTGATCAGCCAATCACATGGTGGCAACTCAA